>JAWWNF010000730.1:600000-982971 GCA_034641395.1 Darevskia armeniaca | reverse complement strand
TGGTTCCGTCCAATAACTAGAAAGAGATATAGCTATTGCACCTGCCCACTGGGTTGAGGTTCCTCCCAAAGAAAGAATGAAGTTTTGAGAACAAAGCCACGTGTATATGTAATATACACGTGGGTATTGTGGTATTAGGGACGCGGGTGGCGCTGTGGTCTAAACCACTGAGCCTAGGGCTTGCCGATCGGAAGGTCGGGAGTTCGAATCCCAGCGACGGGGTGAGCTCCCGTTGCTCGGTCCCTGCTCCTGCCAACCTAGCAGTTCGAAAGCACGTCAAGTTGCATGTAGATCAATAGGCAGCGCTCCGGCGGGAAGGTAACGGCGTCTCCGGCGCTGCTCTGGTTTTGCCAGAAGTGGCTTTTGTCATGCTGGCCACAGACCCAGAAGCTGTACGCCGGCTCCCGCGCCAGTGAAGCGAGATGAGCGACGCAACCCCAGAGTCGTCCGCAATTGGACCTAATGGTCAGGGGTCCCTTTACCATGCCTGGTAGTATGGCAGGCATGGCAAACTTGGCCCTCCAGCTGTTTTGGGACTACAATTCCATCATCCCTGACCACTGGTCCCGTTAGCTAGGGATGATGGGAGTTGTAGTCCCAAAACAGCTGGAGGGCCAAGTTTGGCCATGCCTGCCTTATGGAACTAGGTTAAAGACCGATAGAAAAATTACTGGAGAGCACCATTAGAGGGATCGCGGGGAGGAGAGCCACTTTGATCATGAAGCTGCTGTGACCACTTCAAACAAGATCCTAAAGGCCGCGCTCTCATGAGGGACACATGCTGCACACCATACCTCTGACGGAATTGCCTATTTGGACATCATCCAAACAGCTCTCTAAAGCCACCCAAGTCCAAAAAGCAAATTGGTATCTGAGAAGTGTGCATGCACATGAAAGCTCATACCAAGATCAAACTTAGTGGTCTCTAAGGTGCTACTGGAAGGAATTTTTTTATTTTTTATTTTGTTTTCACTTGGGATTGTTATAGAACAGCATGTCATCAGGTAGATCGTGATCTACCGGTAGATCACTGGATGTCTTCGGTAGATCACGGTAGATCATTGGCTCCCCTCCAAAGAAGCTGAACAACTGTCGCCCTCCTAAAAAAAGCTCAACATTTTACCTCCTCCCTGAAAAAACTCAACAACTTTGACCGAACCCCCTCAAAATGGACCTTCTCCTTCCTAAAAAAAGCTCAACAACTTTGACCTGAACCCCCCAAAAAGGGGGTAGAGTCACTGCCAGTTTTAACTCTGTGAGTATGATCGCAGTCTCTTGGGAGTTGGCCACCGCTGTTATAGAAGAAATTGGGATTGGCTTTTTACTGCGTCCCCTAAGTCCATTATTGGTCATACCGTGTTTCCCCTATTTTAAGACACCGTCTTATATTTTTTTTTCCTCAAGAAAACACACTATGCTTATTTTGAGGGGATGTCTTTTTTTATTACTTAAGTCCCAGCCCAGCGGTTTCCTTGGCGCCCTCCAGAACTGCGCCTATCACTATGGCTTATTTTCAGGGTACGGCTTATATTTCGCAAATGCGAAAAAATCCTGCTATGGCTTATTTTATGACTACGTCTTAAAATAGGGGAAACAGGTATAAGAATGGATCTGGAGGCAGGATCCGGCGAAAGCAAGGCAGATCTTCATTTTTCCTGTTGCTAGAGTCTCCCCCCACCCCCACCCCTGGGCTGGGCAATTTCTAAAGTCCTTTAAAATTCCTTCCACACTTTTGTCCTGGGTCTTGAAGTACAACTCCCATCGACCCCAGCCAACATCTGAGGGTTGCAGTCCTCTAGAGCAGTGTTCCCCAACCTTGGGTCTCCAGCTGTTTTCGGACTACAATTCCCATCATCCTGACCACTGGTCTTGCTAGCGAGGGATGATGGGAGTTGTAGTCCAAAAACAGCTGGAGGCCCAAGGTTGGGGGAACACTGCTCTAGAGGGCACCCGGTAAGTGAAGGGCTGGCTTACAGTACATGAAAAAGATACACTACATTAAAAAGCATCCACTAGAAACATCATGATATTATTAAAATCACGAAGAGATCAATAAGCAGAGTCAAAGAAGAGTAAAGCGTTGGGGTTGCGGATTTTCCAGGGAATGGCAACCCGCGAAGTTAATTGTTAAGCTGGAGGTGTATTACGGTTGGGGCAGAGTTATACCAACCTCACCTTTGACCCTCCACGTTACCTGCTGTGTCTAGCATTATCTTGGCGAGCCTGTGGGCATCATATTGCTTTGCAAGGAGGATGTACGTGTCCCCCTTCTGAAAGTTCTCTTCTCCAGCCACAAAACGTAACGTGTTGATGAAAGCCTGAAAGCATAACAAGGAGAGCCAAGCTTAAACCGTGGCCCAGCTGCGTTTCCATCACATACACAGTACGTTTCCGAGCACAATTCAAAGTGTTGTGCTGACCTTTAAAGCCCTAAACGGCCTCAGTCCAGTATATCCTGAAGGAGCGTCTCCACCCCCATCGTTCAGCTACCGGACTCGACTGAGGTCCAGCGCCCGAGGGCCCTTCTGGCGGTTCCCTCACTGCGCAGAAGCAAAGCACTAGAACCAGGCAGAGGGTCTTCTCGGTAGTGGCCCCCACCCATGTGAACGCCCTCACCAGCATATGTCAAGGAAAATAAAACAACTACCTGACTTTTAGAAGACATCTGAAGCACCTCGTTTTAGGGAAGCCTTTTAATGATTGTGTTGTTTTATGGCTTTATTATTATTAATATTCATATATCAATCTAATAATAACCTATCTGTTTGGGAGCCGCCCAGATGCTGGAGAAACCCAGCCAGATGGGCGGGGTATAAATAAATAAAAATTATTATTATTATTATTAACTGCCCGCCAGGCCACAAACCCTCCAAGCAGCACCCCTCAAGAGTTCTAAGCTGCCCAGAACGTGCCCTTGGACTTTGCTAACGCCTGGATGACAGTCAGAGAGGGGTATGTACAAAGGTAACATTCACACACATTGCTCCATTTGCTTTTGCAAAGGCCTGTGGTCTCCAGGAGTCTGCCCCAAGCAGAAGTAACCTGTGAGCTAAAAATGGTTCCCCCCCACCCTAGAACATTTCCCAGAATCCTTTGCAGCACATAGAGGGGAGTCTGAGCGAGGCAGGCCTTTGAAGAAAGGTTCTCTGGAACTAGAACGCGTGAGACCGTGCATCTAAAGCCCATCGCCATGCCCTGAACAGGATACTCTATTGCAAGGGATGGTGAACTGTGATTGGAGCGTAAGGAGATCCTCCGGGAAAAAACAGCACCCCAGTTCTGCTCTCCGACAAGGTCTTCTTTGGAAGAGCATGGTGGACATATGATTACCTGACGAGCTCCTTGTGCAGTTCAGGGGAGGTCAAGTTAGACCTTCTTGCCACCGTCCTTTCTCTGCTAGCTTTCGCTGCCCCCTGCCAGGCTCTCCAGCCTGAGCGCTTTGCTGGCTGAGTGGTGGGAAGTCCGCAGCCTCGATCAGGCGATGCTTCAAGTCGCTTAATAAGCCAAGGTGAGCGAGACTCTGGAAGAACCCTTTTCCCAATGCATCCATCTACAGGTAACCTTAAAAAGAAGAATCATTTACAACCAACACAAGCGAAACCGCTTAGAAAAGCGTATGCAGACCTTTTTTCTTTTGAAGAAAAAGAGACTAAGGTGGTCATAAGAAACTTAAAGGTAAAGGTAAAGGGACCCCTGACCGTTTAGGTCCAGTTGCGGACAACTCTGGGGTTGTGGCGCTCATCTTGCCGTTACTGGCCGAGGGAGCCAGCGTACAGCTTCTGGGTCATGTGGCCAGCATGACTAAGCTGCTTCTGGCGAACCAGAGCAGCGCATGGAAACACCATTTACCTTCCCGCTGCAGCGGTACCTATTGATCTACTTGCACTTTGACGTGCTTTCGAACTGCTAGGTTGGCAGGAGCAGGGACCGAACAATGGGAGCTCACCCCATCGCGGGGATTCGAACCACCGACCTTCTGATGGACAAGCCCTAGGCTCTGTGGTTTAACCACAGCGCCACCCACATCCCTCATAATGAGAACTTAGCAATGGACAAATCAGTTTACTTCCAGTTCATACCGCTTTTGCATGAGTTATTTCATTGTTTGTCCAATTTCTGCAATTTTTTAAAAGAAAAGCCAAACAAGACTTAATACACGTTTCTAAATATATTTGGCTATGCTGGCTCAGGCTGGTGGGAGCTGGGAGCCCAAGTACATCCAGAGAGAGGCATGTTCTTGTGTCTTGGTAAAGAGAAATTTCAGTTTTAACCAGGATTCCTGAACAGCCACCTGCTCGTCCCCAATACACGAACATAAAAAACCTGCCTTTTACGATTTTGACTATTTGCCTGTCTACCCCAGTGTTGTTTGCTCTGATTGGCAGCAGCTCCCCAGGGTCTCAGGCAGAGGTCACCTTTCTTTATCACCTGCCCCTAACTGATCCCTTTCACTTGGGGAGGCTGCCAGGATTAACAGGCGGCCAAAGGCCTTTTGCATGCAGAGCAGCTCATATAATCAAAAAAGCAAAATGTGTTCCCCTTTCATGAGCCTCCTAAAACATTCATCCCAGCTGGCATCTGGATTGATGTTATGTTGTCACTTTAAACTGCCTTTATATTTGCAGTTGTTTCTTAAAATTGTTTCTGGGCGTGCAATTGTTTTCAGCCGGTTCTTATATCTATGTCATTACAGGGTACAGTAATCGTTTCGAGGTGCCTCATGGGAAGAGACACAGAAACAAAATAAATAACAATAATTAAATAAAAACCCTCCAGATGTGAATTCACCCATATTGCGGCACCGGGCGGTGGAGGTAGAGGAGGAAGAATTTCTGCCAGAATGAGCGGGAGCAGCGGGTGGTCGGCCGGGAGTAGCGAGGGCTTGATGAGCCCAGCGATAAATCAGCAGCCGCTGGAGAGAAGGGACGATGGGCAGCTTCAGCTGGCTCTGAGCTTTCTGCAGACAGAAAAGAAAATTGGTTGCGTCGCCTTCCGTGAAGTCCATTTCTCCCATCACGAGCTTGTTCTGGGTGCCTTTTCAGAGAAGGCATCCATTGCCCAGAAAAGACATGTTGGTCCTACCTTCAGAGCCTGATCAGGAGCCGAATTGCTGATCACCAACTCCTTTTCCACGACTCTACGAAGTTGGGAATCCTCTTCGAAGATGGACTCCGTATTCAGAATGGTCCACGCAAACCAGACCTGAAAGTAATAAAAGCAAAGGCTACCAAGGGAAGATCAAACCCTATCCATTCTTAAGGAAATCAGCCCAGAGTGCTCACTGGAAGGACAGATCCTGAAGCTGAGGCTCCAATACTTTGGCCACCTCATGAGAAGAGAAGACTTCCTGGAAAAGACCCTGATGTTGGAAAGATGGAGGGCACAAGGCGAAGGGGACGACAGAGGACGAGATGGTTGGACAGTGTTCTCGAAGCTACCAACATGAGTCTGACCAAACTACGGGAGGCAGTGGAAGACAGGAGTGTCTGGGGTGCTCTGGTCCATGGGGTCACGAAGAGTCGGACACGACTAAACGACTAAACAACAACAACAAAAACCAAGGGAAGAGAAGCATCTGCTCCAAGGAGGCCCATTGAGACTCAAAATGGTTTCTTCCAGGGAGGATAAAAAACAATGTTTTTTTTATTTAAAAAAATATTTTTAAATCAGATTTTTTTCTATTTAAATTGGATTTTTAAATTTAAATCAGTTTTTTTAATTTAAATTGGATTTTTAAAATAAAATGCTTTTGGAGGAAAAATCTTTCTAAATATAGTTTTCTATTTAAGTTACATTATAGTCCAAAGGCCTATTCATCAGGAGATAAGGATTCGTTTTCAGTTTTTCATGTGTGCTAAAACTCAGTCCAAGTTGTTGTTTTTTATATAATTGTTTAACCACATCAGTTAACAAACATGGTTACATATGCTATTAATTTTATTGTTTTAGTTAAATAAACTGTTTAAATTGTTATTAAGGAAATGATTCTTTTTCTCCTTCCAATAAAGTACAGCAGAAAAGTTGTCCAAATTTAAACAGTTTAACTTATTGAACCTCACCATAATTTCATAATTATCTGTCTATGTATTTCTAATAGTATAACCAAATCAGTGATTTTTTATATAACTGCAAAAACTACTCTTGTAAATATTGTAAATATTAAGATTATACCAGCAAGAATGAGTCTTTCTGTAAAAAAAATGATTTAAATCAAGTCTTACTGACTTGATTTAAATCGTAATTTAAATTGTGATTTGATTAAAATCAAATCCACCCTGGTTTCTTCCCAGTGTAGCAGCTTTTGAGCGATCCCAGCAGTTTTTATTAATTGCTTATATAATATACAACATTTATAAAGTGTGAAAATATTAATATAAAAGATAGTATTTTGATATGGCAGTAAATCTATGAAAAGAATTAAGGAATAAATGGGAGTATAAAAGATAATGAGATTTTAATTTTTATTGTAACATGAAATTGCAATCACAAATTTTTGTCGTAATTTTTATCTCATTAACAGATTGTGTAAATTTTATTTTCTTTTCCTTTTCCCTCCCCTCTTAAGTTTGTACCCCATTTCGGTATTGTTTTTCTTGTATGTAATAAGCATGGAAATAAGCATGAAGAGAGAGAGAGAGAGAGAGAGAGAGAGAGAGAGAAACGTTGGGCAACACCCTCCAAGCCCATCTAGGACGTCAACTCTATGGCAATTCCCTACCTGCGCGGGATTTGCGTTTCCCTCGATAAAGGAAGGCGTCACATTTCCAGCCACGATCCAGCTGACTAAGGAAGAGAGCAGCCCCTTGTCGCAGTGGTAGCCCAAGGCATTCTGGGAAGTTTGGGTAAGAGAGAAAAGGCAGGTGAGAAGATCTTGAGCTATTGCAGGCCAGAGATTTAGGCTGAAAGGCAATGGGATTTAAGCCACAGAAGCATCTTCAGACATTAAGAACACTCTTTTTGCCTGTATCAGAGGTCAGGAGGACAGCATTTCAAACAGCATTTGACTTAACAATGTTTGACGCAATATATAGCACAGGGAAGCCAAACTCTAGTGTGAAGAGGGCAGCAACGAGGCTTAGGGGTCTGGAAGGGTTAAAGAAGGTGTGCAAGTTTAGCTTGGAGAAGAGACGAGGAAGAAGCACTGGGGGCCACCATCTGCAAATATCTGAAGAGCTGTCACATAAATAGACCAAATCTGTTCTCCGTTCCCTCCAGAGGTTGGCAATCAACAGGTACAGCTTCCAAGAGTGGTGATTTCTTCCTCAACCTCGGCATGGGCGTACCCAGGGGAGGGGGGCAGAGGGGGCAGCTGCCCCCCCCCCAGAAGGCAGCTGCCCCCTCCCCCTAGAAGCAAAAATTATCAGCGTCCGTTCTAAAGCAAACCTGAACGACCATGGCTTGCCCCCCCCCCCTAGTTTTGATCCTGGGTACGCCCCTGAACCTCGGCCCTCCAGATGTTTTGAGACTACAATTCCCATCATCCCTGACCACTGGTCCTGCTAGCTAGGGATCATGGGAGTTGTAGGCCAAAAACATCTGGAGGGCCGAGGTTGAGGAAGCCTGCATTAGGTCAATGGGAAGAAGGAAGGGCCACGCTCATGAATTAAATAGCCACACACCCAAGAATCAGAGAGTACCAGTGTTAGAAGGGATCCCAACGCTCAACAAGTCCATCCCACTTCCAGAGCAGGGCATAGGCTGCCACAGCGTCCTAACACGTTCCACATTACTTGGCCATTATTTAAATAGGAGGGGGCAGATGGGAGTCATCAGCCGGGGAAGGAAGCCCATCAAGGAGAAGGAGAACTCTGATCCTAAACCTCCGCTGCCTTGCTGGATATCTTCAGGAGAAGAAAACCCTACACAAATCCAGAGTGGAGTCCCTAAGACGGTTGGATGGCGCCTTGTACGCCTCCTTCCAGCAATCCCTGCAGCCAAGCTGGGGCCAAAGATGTTGCTCTGCTTTCCTTTGGACCACATCAGCGAGTCTTGTCGTCTGGGCAGCCCAGGACCTCCAGGCTTACACCTCCAGGGATGGTCACCCAAAGAAGTGTTGGATATTAAAAAAAGCATACCTAGGCCGGTCTGATGTCTAAAACCGATGCTGTCTCTTTAAGTTATACAGGTGTTTGTGATTGTGATTGATTGACTGAAGCGTGGGCGTCACTGGGTGTATTTAAGGCTCTGCTACAGAGCGTTTGTTGCTCCTAGCTTTTGGAGTTGGAGGGAGTGGGAGTGTTTGTGGCTAGGGGTATAGGAATGAGAATCTTTTGATAAAGGATAATTAGCGTTCAGTGAACAGAGTCTCTGTAAAGAACTAGCAGTGAGTTCTTACGTTCCTTTTTGCAATTAAGTGCCTGCTAGTAAAGTTTATTTTAACTCCTGGTGCCTGCTTTAGTCAAGTTAAGGTTTTTCTGTTGCGCTTATTACTTAAACTCTGCGGAAAGCATACTTTGATGGGCCACTGAAAAACTGGGCTTTTTGTTTCAGTACCCAGTACTTTTGTTTCAGTACCCAGTTTTTTATTTTTACCTAAAAAGAAGTGCACTCCATCGTCTCTCGAGTACAGACACTGCTAGTTACAGCATCTCCTAACCCAGGAGGGAGAGAGGGGATGGGCCGTCCGTACCTTGTGTTGCTGGTACAGCAGCTTCTGCACACAGTCCTCTTGGTTGAACTGGAAAGCGGCTTGGCACAAGTGATCCATCAGGCAGAGTACGGCTCTCTCCTTGTGCCACAGCGGCTGGCTGGTGAGGGCCTGGACCCAGAACTCCAACACGGCCGCTGGCCCGACTCCGTTGGGAAGGCTGCTCATAAAAATGTGAGTCTGCCAAGAAAATGGGTGGAAGGGTGAAACGAGATCGCAATAAGGGGCGGAGAAAACCCAAACACCTGGAGGGCAGCAATAAGGCGTGAGAACAGCCCTTGTTATTAAAACGCTGCCACGATTAGAGACGGATTTCTGCAGGTGACAGAAAAGCAGTCCAAACAGTATTTGCATGGAAATGCTCACTGCATGGGCTTTAAAGGGTAAAGGGACCCCTGACCATTAGGTCCAGTCATGACCGACTCTGGGGTTGCGTGCTCATCTCGCTTTATTGGCCGAGGGAGCCGGCATACAGCTTCCGGGTCATGTGGCCAGCATGACTAAGCCGCTTCTGGCAAACCAGAGCAGCGCACAGAAACGCCGTTTACCTTCCCGCCAGAGTAGTACCTATTGATCTACTTGCACTTTGACATGCTTTTGAACTGCTAGGTTGGCAGCAGCAGGGACCGAGCAACGGGAGCTCACCCCGTCATGGGGATTCGAACCGCCGACCTTCTGATCGGCAAGCCCTAGGCTCTGCGGTTTAACCCACAGCGCCACCCGCATCCCTACACACAACACACACAGTACAGGGCCTGATTTTCACTCATTCAAAGCACAGTCAACTCACTGACATCGTGTCTTTTGCCCACCATTTTTGCATGCTTCTTCTAACGGGAGACTCAGGGTGATCACAGAATTGTAGTGCCGGAAGGGACCCCGAGGGTCATGTAGTCCAACCCCCTGCAATGCAAGAATCTCCACTAAGGCATCCCTGGGAGCCAGTGTGGTGTAGTGGTTAAGAGCGGTAGACTCGTAATCTGGGGAACCAGGTTCGCGTCTCCGCTCCTCCACATGCAGCTGCTGGGTGACCTTGGGCTAGTCACGCTTCTCTGAAGTCTCTCAGCCCCACTCACCTCACAGAGTGTTTGTTGTGGGGGAGGAAGGGAAAGGAGAATGTGAGCCACTTTGAGACTCCTTAAGGTAGTGATAAAGCGGGATATCAAATCCAAACTTTTTCTTCTTCTTCTGACAGATGGCCATCCAACCTCTGCTTAAAAACCTCCAAGGAAGGAGAGTGCACCACCTTCCGAGGGAGCCCATCCCAATGCCGAACAGCTCTCACTGTCTGAAAATTCTACCTGATGTTTCGTCAGAATCTCCTTGGGGATGGCCTCAGAAATGGTCAGAAACCCAGAAGAGCTTGGCGATTCTACAAGCTCCCACCCCCCAGCTGTATTCAACTTGGCTTCCTTGACTACCAGGACTCCCACTCTCTCTCACTCAGGACCTTGGACAGTTCCGAGTTGGCAATTTGCTGAGGTCATGTAACCCTTCCTAGGCTTCCCCCCTTCGTTGTTGCCTCTTTGGCAGTGCTTGCCAAACAGAAGCACTGGAAAGCGTGAGGCTCCTGGCATGGACAAAGACCGTCACTCAGGGGAATTGGCTTTGGTGGGGAAGGGGCGGCTGAAGGCACTTCCAGCTGGCAGGTTCTGGCTCCGCACTGGATACTCTGCCTGGACACAGAACACACTGATGTTGCTTGCACAGCTGGTCCTGGCTTCTGTTCCCCTGCATCAAAGTCCTGGCTGCTTCCAAGAGGTCGGGGTCAGGACATTTTAGCTGCACTGATGTACCCTGAACCCACCCCGGCCCCTGTCACTCTCATTCAGTCTCCCCTAGAACTCCTGAAATTTCAGCAGATACAGACCTACAAGCTCTCAAGCCTATCTTGTCAAGCCTAAGGATGAGAAGCTTAATTTGGGAAAGGAAGGAAGAGCCAAGATTCTCAGGAAGCTGCATTATGCACTTGCAATACTACACATGTTCTGTCAGATTCTTTAGCTGAGATTCCTGCATTGCAGGGGTTTGGAATAAGGGACCCGTTGGGTCATTTCCAACTTGACAATTCGATGATTCCACGCTTGTGTGGACCCACACATTCGTTTGCATGGGGCAACAATTCTTATTTTATTTCTTTCAACAAAAATTCATCTGCTGCTTGATTGTTGTAAAGCCTCTAAGCAGTTCACAGGAAACATTAAAACTGTCATATAACTCCTTGCTGTCGTCTTGTGGCACATTCTACTCTGGCACAGTGCAGGCTGATCTTTAGGAGCAAAGGGATGGGTGGTTTGGTCCGTTGGTTCCCTTCCAGCCTTAAAAGAGCCCACGGTCGAAGCAGACATGCTTCTAGCTCCTGACCTGAATCATGCAGTTGAGCAGCTTGATGTTTTCACCGTAACTCGTCCCAGTTAAGTGTTGAGTGACTTTCTGCGTCACTTGCTGAGTCATCCCTTGGGGGACGCCACTGTCCAGCTGAAGGAATTGATAGAGGCAAGACAGAAACCTGGGGGGGGGGGGAACGACGACAAAGAACAAGTTGCCAATTTAGTTGCCATGTCAAAAAGGTACAGTTGCCCCACTACCATTGTTAGAAACTGGGATACAAAAGCTAGGAGTCATATGGCTGCTGGGATGTGGGTGGTGGGTACCAAAACAGAATTGTCTAGTCGACATTTTTTGGACAGATTGGGATTTCTTTTTAAAGGCAGATAGCAGTAAAAAAAAAAAAGTTCTGTCTTTCATCTTTTGCTGCCAGGTGATTCAGGGGGGTCTGCAAGGTAGCACAGCAGCAAAAGACATGCATTTTGCTACTGCGCTGCCCCGCAAAACAGCTGGTTTGCCCGGCAGCGCAGCAGCAAAAAAAACCTGCAGACCCCCTGAATCACCCAGAGAAGCAGGCCAGGCAAGTGGAGATGCTAGGCGCCAAATAGATGCTAGGCGCCTGGACATCTCAATCCTGTTGAAAAAGGCCAGTTGCCAGTTGCAAAATGCCCAGCTAATTTCAAACGCTGTGCACTACATACACCAACTCTCAGAAAGGGCCCTATGGCTGAGCTGCAAAAACCAGCCTGCCCTGTTTAATAAATAATAATAATAATAACAATAATAATATTTGTACCCCCGTCCATCTGACTGGGTTTCCCCAGCCACTCTGGGCAGCTTCCAGCATATTCAAAAACATAATAAAACATTAAACATTTAAAACTTTCCCATACAGGGCTGCCTTGAGATGCAGTAACAGCAGAATTTTGAAAGGATGGATGGGGGAATGCAAGCAAGGCAGGCAGTCTTGGGCTTACTGTTCGTTCTTCAGCAGGTAATACTGGCACGGGTAGAACAACGCTAAGACTTTATCCAGCACGTGAACCACTGTTCTCAGATGCCGCGACTGCACCAAAACGCCCAGGAGTGGGATCCCCTCAGCACAGAACTTCTCAACGCTATCAAAGTGTAAGAAAAGGAAAAGGTTTGTTAGCCATTGGACAAAACGATAGCAGTAATAACAGGCAGAAGGGTGGTCTGCTCCCATGCCTGCTGGCTTCCAGGAAGCTGAGGGGATTCCTGCCTCAAAGCTATTATGGGGAGACAGACAGGAAGATTCATTGGGCACCCCCCCCCCCATGATATTATGTGCAGTAAATCTATCTTTGATCTAAGTCGCTTGGAGACTTTCACACGACAAGCAACTACAACCGTACCTTGGCTCCTGAACAGATCGGCTCCCGAACGATCGAAACCCAGAAGCGAGTGTTCCGGTTTTCGAACGATTTTCGGAAGCCGAACATCCGTCGCGGCTTCCGATTGGCTGCAGGACGCTCCTGCAGCCAACCGGAAGCCACGCTTTGGTTTTCGAACGGGTCCAGGAGTCGAACGGGCTCCCGGAACGCATTCTGTTCGAAAACCAAGGTACCACTATAGTAAGTTTAATAAATAAGCAAATAAGCAAGGGGAAGGGCCACTGCTCAGTGGCAGAGAACCTGATTTGCCTGAAGAAGATGCCACGTTCCATTCCCAGCATCTCCAGGCAGGCCTGGGATAGGCCCCTCCCTGAAAATTTGAAGAGCCATTGTCAGTCAGTTATACAGACCAGCTTCCTATGTTCCTGTGCAGGGGCGTAGCAAGGGGGGGCGATGGGGGCGGGCCGCCCCGGGTTCCACCCCAGAGGGGGGTGACAATTTTTTTAAAAATTTAACTTTTGAAAAAAAAAGAGATAATAGACACACACACAACCCCCCACACCACACAAAGTGGCACCATCAGAGGGGGGTGACACTTTTTAACTTTTTTTAATGTTTTATTTTATTTTTTATTTTTTTAATTTTAACTTTATTGAAAAAAGAGAGATAATAGACACACACACAACCCCCCACACCTCGCAAAGTGGCACCATCAGAGGGGGGTGGCACTTTTTTAATTTATTTTATTTTATATATTTTTTAATCTTTATTATTTTTTATTATTATTATTTTTAAATTAAATTTTAACTTTATTGAAAAAAGAGAGATAATAGACACACAGGGGGAAAAAACCCACACCTCGCAAAGTGGCACCATCAGAGGGGGGGTGACACTTTTTTTTTTATATATATATTTTTTAAATTTTTATTTTTTTATTTTTAAAAATTAAATTTTAACTTTATTGGAAAAAAAGAGATAATAGACACACACACAAAAAAACCACACCTCGCAAAGTGGCACCATCATTTTTTTTGGGGGGGGGTGACTTGCTATGCCACTGGGTGCAGCTCTGCCAGTGCCCTGGCAAAGTGGTGGTGGTGGGGGGGTGACAAAAAAAATTCCGCCCCGGGTACCACCTGGGCTTGCTACGCCTCTGTTCCTGTGATGCCAGGTTTGGGGCAGGTCAGCATGGTTTTGGGGGGAAACAGCTTCACAGGCCAAATAAGCCCCACAGGCAAGAGGTTCCCCACCACCGCTGAGCCATGATTGCACTCCCTTCCCTCTGCTTTCTGCTTGACTGTGAACGAGCTGCAGGCCTGGGGGGCGGGGGAAATGCATGTAAACCCAGAAATGCACTGCCGAGGAATGCTTGACATGAGCACAGAGGTGAGGGGAGAGACTCCATCAGGCAAGGCCTTCTCCCACCCTCCAGTCTCTGCTTCTCAATTTGTATTGTATTATTTTATGCACTGTGGCTTGCCGTTGTTTTATTGATCGTAGTTTCGAAATTATTTATTGTAATTGTTAAGAGTGGGTTTCTGTTTAATTTTTATATGCTGATATTATTATTCTATACTATTCCAATGATTGTTGAATGTTACTTTATTTGATGTAGGTTGCTTATTTTTAAGCTATGTTTTATTATCACATTTTTGCATTGCATTAGATTGTTATAAGGCGTACACTCGTCAGCTTGTAAACCACCTTGAGTATTGTAAGATAGAAAGGCGGTATACAAATTAAAAGTGATAAAAGGGTAAGGGAGAATTTTCCTGGCACTCACCTATGCCCCACCGTCGTCATGGCCAACGCCAGGTAGCAGCCGATGGGGAGGCCTGACCGGACGGCCTTCAACAGTGGGTGAAAGGTGGGCGATTCCGCCAGCTCGAGCGTCGCAGAGGAGACCGGAGCGGGAGGCCAGCCCTGCTGCATGCCGTAGTCGTTGGCGTGCAGTTTCAGCCTCAGAACAAGCCCCCAGGCCCATTGGTTGAAGGAGGTTTCGGGTGTCTCTCCGTAACGGACGACACTGGCCAGGTAGGAGACCTAGACAAAGAGAGGTGGGACTTCTGGTTTGTCTACACGGCAGCTTCGAGCGGTGCAAAGTCACTTAGCATTTGCTTTAAGCCTCACAGGTAAGGAAGATTGATGGACTCCCAACTCCCATCAGCACACCAGCACTGCTGATGGTCAGGAATGATCAAAATCAGCATTGCCCACAAAATCTGCATTGCTTTATCAACATTTATGGAAGGGTGGAGGGACCGAGGCGACAATTGCACAACCTTCCATACAACAGAAGCGCAGGGCAGTTTTTAAGCAGCAGTTTACGGGGACCCAGCTTGTCGCTGCCTCCCCCCAAAGCTAACAGGATTGTATAAAGAAGTATTATTATATGATGAACACACGAGAAGGATTTGACAATATGAGCAATAGAAGGGATTAAAGATTACGGCAGTTTTGTTAAGGTTTAAGAGATAGAAGGCAGGGTGCAGCAGGGGGTGAGAAATGGAAACACCATGGAAACGCAGGTGAGAAGTTGGGGGGGAGTTTTTAATATGTATTGAAATTTAAAAAAACAACAACTTCAGGGCGAAAAAGCCAAGCTAACAGGAAGCATTCAAGGAAGAAGGGCGTACCTGCTTGATGCTTTCAGAGATGAGCCCGCTGTACGGTTTCTGAGAGAGGTACTTCTGGTAAGCTTCTAAGACCATGAGCGCAACTTCAGCGTGGACTGCTGGGTCGAGATGAAGGCCACCCTGACGATGAAGAAGAGGAAGAAGAGTTTGGATTTGATATCCCGCTTTATCACTACCCGAAGGAGTCTCAAAGCGGTTCACATTCTCCTTTCCCTTCCTCCCCCACAACAAACACTCTGTGAGGTGAGTGGGGCTGAGAGACTTCAGAGAAGTGTGACTAGCCCAAGGTCACCCAGCAGCTGCATGTGGAGGAGTGGGGACGCGAACCCGGTTCACCAGATTACGAGTCTACCGCTCTTAACCACTACACCATACTGGCTCTCAGTGCTTATTTCCAAGACATAGGCCTTAAATGTACAACCCTCCCATCACATCGCAGTAAACCGTGGTCCCTGGGGCAGGTGTGTTTGTACAAGGGATTGCGGTCTGTCTCAGTCCCAATGAACTGAGGGTTGTTCTTGTCTTACTGAGCAGAGTTCCTTGAAGAGTAACAGCCCCAGCCCTCTTTCCTCTCCGCACTAGCAGGGAGAAGGCAAAGCAACCCAGAAGGGAGCATGCTGACATATAAACAGTGGCGGCTTGCAAAGGCATGCCTGATATCATCACTGTCTGTTTTCAGAGGCCATGGGTAAAAAAAAGTCCATTTACCCAAGCCTTTGGCTGCTCATTTGCAATGTGGATAAAAACTAGCCTTTTGTAGAAAGGTAAGATTTGCATTCGTTGCTCCGCCCATTTCCACTCTGTCCCCGCCCATCCACAGGTTAGCAGGAGCTGGGACCGAGCAACGGGAGCTCACCCCGTCGTGGGGATTCGAACCGCCAACCTTGGGCTTGCCGATCGGAAGGTCGGCGGTTCGAATCCCCGCGACGGGGTGAGCTCCCGTTGCTCAGTCCCTGCTCCTGCCAACCTAGCAGTTCGAAAGCACATCAAAGTGCAAGTAGATAAATAGGTGGGAAGGTAAACGGCGTTTCCGTGCGCTGCTCTGGTTCGCCAGAAGCGGCTTAGTCATGCTGGCCACATGACCCGGAAGCTGTACACCAGCTCCCTCGGCCAATAAAGCGAGATGAGCGCTGCAACCCCAGAGTCGTCCGCAACTGGACCTAATGGTCAGGGGTCCCTTTACCTTTACCTAAGATTCGCATTCGTTGCTCTGCCCATTTCCACTCTGTCCCCGCCCATCCACTGGCCTCACAAAATTGCCCATAAGAGAATGCAGCTCTCATGTAGAAAAGGGCTCTATGGAATCTGCACAAACCTTCCTATGGACTGAAACCAGGCTTTACTTTGCAATCAGCTGATGCATTCATTAAGATGCCCATTTAAAGGAGCTTTTGACTCCTGCACAAGTGTGAGTGTTTGTGGGGCGGAGGGTGTCTTCAAGAACGGAGCCTGCCACCTGCAGTTGTCCCCGTCCCCCCCAAAGTACTGGTATTAAAAATAGCTGAAAATTTTAATGCTTGTTCGATTCACTGATTAAAAAGCTGCAGCTTTCTTTCTCTATGCCCACCTGCTCACAGAGTCCCCAGTTCAGCCCTTCCAGGATAATGCAGGCGAGCTTGTTCTCCACTTCAGTGAGGCTGTGATTCAGAAGCCAGTCGCGGATCAGGGCTACCTCGGATGAAGACGGCTTCCAGAGGTGCATGGGCAGCTCTTTAAATAAATAAAGCGAAACCTAAGAAGAAAAAGGTGACAGGTATGTGGGTGAAGATGATGGAGAACAGCAACAACCAGAAAAAGATAGACATAACATTTTACAAGAACAGGAAGAAACACCACGGACAGAATAATTGCCACACACAGGAAGAATAAGGATATAGTTTGAGTGCCTCACTTGTAGTTTTATAAAACATTTAATGTGTCAACACGAATAGAAGTTATTAATATTGCAGTTGTTGTATAAGGGATTATTATTATGACCGGAATGTAATAGAAATTAATAAGTTTTTGGAACACAGAAATAAAGAAAAGCATAGAACCATCCATTCTAGCACGCGGGGGGCCACCTAAATTACATAATTCGGTATTTGAACGATTGGTATTAGTAATTGTATCATAAATTGGTATTGTTATAATGAGGATGTTATTGGAATGTAATTGAAAACTAATGAAAAATATTATAACAAAAAAGACCATCTTAAAGGTCCAGTGAAGTCTTTTTCAACTCTGTTGGGAGTGAGTAATCTTGAAAAAATAAAGGCTCATAAAGCAACAGAATGGAAATCTTGGACCAGCTTACGCAAGCCTCTGTTGGCATCCATCTATCTCAAGAGACAATGGAGTGTACCTCTGGGGGTGAAGTCAAACTGCTGTGTTAGCAGCACCGAAGTGAGCTCCCCAGGCGCAAGACTGGGCAGTGTGTCTGGAGGTCCTGGGCTGCCCAGACGACAAGACACACACACACACACACACACACACACACACACACACACACACCCAGCCTCGCTGATGGGATCCAAAGGAAAGCAGAGCAAGACGTCTGGCACAAGCTTGGCTGCAGGAGTTGCCGGAAGGAGGCGAACAAGGCGCCATCCAACCGTCTCAGGGACTCAGCTCCAGATTTGTGCAGGGTTTACTCCTTAGCCTTTTATTTTCCTGGAGTGTCAACATGGGGGGATTGCGAAGAAGGCACAGCACAGACTGTATTTTTTGAGAATTTTAAGGAAAAACCATCTTCCGCAAAAGCTGCTGCTTGCCTTTTATCACTGTGCCATTGAGAGCATGCTCAATTATGGTTTATGTGTGTGGTATGGAAGCTGCACTTCTCGGGATAGGGTAGTGTTGCGACGAATTATCAAAACAGCAGAGAGTATTATTGGCTGTTCACTCTCTACCTTAGAACGTACCTATACCATCAGGTGCCACAGAAAGGCATTAGATATATCAAGAGATTCATCGCACCCTGGTCACCATTTCTTTGAGCTCCTGCCATCGGGACGGAGATACAGAATAATGAAGGCGAGAACGAGCCGTCTCAAGAGCAGTTTCTTTCCTAGAGCAATTTTGGCCTTAAATGGAAACTCTGGACTCTGAAGTCATCTTAGTTTATTTGTTATATTGTTCTGTATTGTATTGTGTTTATCAGTATTTTTAAATTATGTGGGGTGCCTTATTTGAGTTGATATAGCAACCGAGGAATTTCGTTGTTCCCGCGAGGGGACAATGACAATAAAGATTTATTCTATTCTATTCTATTTTCCGAAAGATATCCTCCAAGGCAGTGGAGGTTTAGGATGAGAGTTTTCATTCTCCCACATGGGCTACTTTCCCGGACTGCCAAGCCCCATCTGCCCCTTGGCTCTCAGCTCATGGGCTTCTAAGGCGACTCTTAATTAGCAGTATGGGCTCTATGGGCCTTTGGTCCTCCAAGCTCCTATCGCCAACAAGGCTGTGCGTGTTCTGTGATTCAGAACATGCTTCTAGTCCCTACTGTTAACCCAGATAAGAGCTGTAAGGTGTGCATTTGGGAGGTGGCAGGCGGTGAAATATCAGGGCGTGGGTGAATGAGATTTCCATCATTCAGAAGGTCCTTGCCGTTCCCCTTCCGAACCAGAATAAATGCTAAACAACTGGGCTAGCATACAATTCTGGTGGGAGCATTTTAAGTTGCGGTTTGCACACGGCCAAAAGACATTCTCCATCAACTGTGCCCACCAGCTGCAGCACAGCATGGTGTGATTCTTACCATGCCGACCTTTTCAATGGTCTCTTTGACTCGGTCCAGAAGAACAGAGATCATGCTTGTGTGGACAGCGGTGATGGCACCCAGGAGCTCCCGGCCAACCTTTGAGAAAGTCTCCCTTGTGGAAAGGCTGACGTAAGACACCTGGAGAAATACAGTGGTTTTTATTTCATTTTTAACCACTTGCTGAGGCTTTCCCTGGTAAAACGCCATTTCTCAGCAAACAGCCTTGCTCAACTTCCAAGAGATGAATGGCTGGCTGGGGCCATGAAAAGGAGGCAGATACACAGCCATCTCTTATAGCACGTTCGGAGTAGAGGCAAGATTCGAACCAGGGGCTGCTTGCTCCGCAGCTGCAGTGCGGAAGCCACTCACAGGTCGGAGCTTTCCGCCCAACACCGCAGCTCCCTCTCACCTATCGAACTGCTCCTGACTCACCTCATAGATCTCCAGCACGATGACTCTCACAAAGTCCTGGTCAGCATCACCGCATTTCGCCTGAGCCATCTGGGCAAACGTCGTCAGCAGGCAGATCTCCTCGGAGCCGTTCATCGACTGGAGATACTTTTCGAAATTCTCCAGGTGGGCCGGGTCTGCCAGTGGCAAAAGAGGGGGCTTATTTCAAGGGCAAAGATCGGAGGTCCTCCTTTAATGGCTGCTTCATTCTACTCTGCGTCACAGTGGTGAGCTACAGATATTGTCTGACCGCAACACCCACTGTCCCTGAGAAATGGACTCTGCTGTCTGGGGCAGAGGGGAGCTTGAGCCCAGCATCATATGGAAGAAGAGAAGAAGAAGAGGAGTTTGGATTTGATATCCCGCTTTATCACTACCCGAAGGAGTCTCAAAGCGGCTCACATTCTCCTTTCCCTTCCTCCCCCACAACAAACACTCTGTGAGGTGAGTGGGGCTGAGAGACTTCAGAGAAGTGTGACTGTCCCAAGGTCACCCAGCAGCTGCATGTGGAGGAGCGGAGACGCGAACCCGGTTCCCCAGATTACGAGTCCACCACTCTTAACCACTACACCACACTTGATCTCACACCACACTGGCTCTATGGAAGATGAGGGTGATGATAATGATTATTACTATTATTATTTTATTTATATCCCAGCCACTCTGGGCAGCTTACAGTGCATAAAAAATTGTTAGACATAACAAATTTCCCAACACAGCTTTCAGATGTTTTCTAAAAGTCAAATAGTTGTTTATTTCCAAATTCAGTACCGCTGCTGTGTTCTAAATAGATAGGGGGCCTGAATGGCTGCCCAGCATGACCAAGTCTGCACACAGCAGCTGGCATGGGGTGGAGGCGGGCAGATCTCTTCCTAGCGGCAAAGAATTGGGAGTGGAAGCAAAAAGAAGGAAAAGCCATCTGCCTAAGCCCAGCCATTTGCCCCCAAAGCAGATCTACCCACCATCCTTCAGAAGGTGACACAGAAGGGAATGTGGTTCTCAGGCCGAAAAAGATGGATGCCCCACCACCATCACAGGAAGATGGCCAGAGGCTTGCATTGCAGTGATGGATTCAGAAGGAATCGGCGCTTGCCTGCGTGACCACTTGCTTGGTCCCGGGACACCAGCCCTGAGGCTTACACCGCAGGCAGGTGAGCATCCAAACACACCTGGCTGAAATCCTGCACGCAAACACCCGAAGAAAGAAAGGGAGAAGGGGGGCGTTGAGGCGCTACCATTGAGTCTGCGCTTGCAGTCGGCCAGCTGCACCGCGGCGCATAGCTTCTCCAGGTTCTCGCTTTCTGCGCAGTGCATGATGGAGAAGAGCTTCCAAAGCATGTTGCAGGACAGGGTCCCGTACGGCATCTCGGACATAAAGAGCCAGACCCCCAGCCTGTTGGGAACGGGAAGACCAAATGGAAATGTTTCGGGCACAGAATAATAATAATAGTAATAATAATAATAATAATTCATACCCTGCCAGATGGCCGTGGTATAAATAAATTTAATAAATAAATAAATAATAATAATAATAATAATAATTTATTATTTGTACCCTGCCCATCTGGCTGGGTCTCCCCAGCCACTCTGGGCGGCTTCCAACAAACATTAAAATACATCAAAATGTCACAGATTAAAAACTTCCCTAAACAAGGCTGCCTTCAGGTATTTTCTAAATGTCATGTAGTTGTTTATCTCTTTGACCTATGATGGGAGAGCATTCCACAGGGTGGGTGCCACTACCGAGAAGGCCCTCTGCATGGTTCCCTGTAGCTTTGCTTCTCGCAATGAGGGAACCGCCAGAAGGCCCTCGGCGCTGGACCTCAGTGTCCGGGCAGAACAATGGGGGTGGAGACACTCCTTCAGGTATAGTGGGCAAGGCAATTTAGGGCTTGAAAGGTCAACACCAACACTTTGAATTGTGCCCGGAAACGTACTGGGAGCCAATGTAAATCTTTCAGGACTGGTGTTATATGGTCTCAGCAGCTGCTCCCAGTCACCAGTCTATCTGCCACATTCTGGATTAATTGCAGTTTCCGGGTCACCTTCAAAGGTAGCCCCACGTAGAGCGCATTGCAGTAGTCTAAGCGGGAGATAACCAGAGCATGCACCACTCTGGCGGGACAGTCCGCAGGCAGCTACCCTTGCTGCAAAGGCGGAGAGGATTCTCAAATGGTCCAGCCACTCACTTTGTCGGCTTCGGCACATCTCTCCCGCAGAGGAAACGCATATCCCCCTAACCTTGGCAATTAACTGCATGCTGAAAAGCTCTGATAAAAAGTCATTTCCCTCCACGGCTTGAGGATCTGAGTTCCTGGCTTCTATCGGGTCCCACCTGACTTCACAGCTCCCTTCTAGATGCAGCCTAGACTTCCCCAGCCACCACAAATGCCTCCCCCCGCCCCCAGCATAGCCCCTCGTTTCCTACCTTTTCGCTTTCAGGACCTGGAGGACAGCCCTCAGGAAGAGCTCGTCAAATTCCACCTGCAGTTTCTCAACAGAGTAAGGGTGCATCTCGTAGCCGTAGCCTTTGGCGTGGCTGGCGTACTGGGCCCAGTGATCACTCACATAACAAAGCGTCATCCTAACAGCAGGAGGAGAGAGGGAGGGGAACGGGGAGGGGAAAGAGGACAATGCGGAAAATCTGAATGTCTACAAATCATTTAAGAACATAAGAAGAGCCTTGCAGCTGGATCAGGCCAACGCACTGTAGTCCAGCCTCCTGCTCTCACGGTGGCCAACCGTTGTGGACTCTCCTTCCTTGGAGGTTTTTAAGCGGAGGCTGGATGGCCATTCATCTTGGATGCTCTAGCTGAGATTCCTGAAATGCAAAGGATGGCCCTTGGGGTCCCTTCCAACTGTACAATTTTCTGATTCTGTGATCTGTAAATAATGAGGATGATGCAACAGCTACATGGACCTACATGTAAAGAACCATAGGGAGCTGTTGCATGGTCCTAGGACCCCTTCCAACTCTACGATGTATTGATTCTAAAAATGTTTAAGGACCCCTGGATGGTTATATCCAGTCAAAGGCGACTATGCGGTTGTGGCGCTCATCTCGCTTTCAGGCCAGGGGAGCCAGCGTTTGTCCACAGACAGCTTTCCGGGTCATGTGGCCAGCATGACGAAACCACTTCTGGTACAACGGAACACTGTGACGGAAACCAAAGCGCACGGAAATGCCATTTACCTTCCCGCCACAGTGGTACCTATTTATCTACTTGCACTGGTGTGCTTTCAAACTGCTAGGTTGGCAGGAGCTGGGACAGAGAAACGGGAGCTCAACCCGTCACAGGGATTCGAACCGCCAACCATCCGATCGGCAAGCACAAGAGGCTCAGTGGTTTAGACCAGAGCGCCACCCGTGTTGACCTGTGCCTAGAAAGCATGGGGCAAAAGGATAGTGTAGATGAGTCTCGGTCTTGCCCTTGTAGGACTCAGCAGAGAAGGATGGGGATGAAGCCAGAATCAGTTGGCTCTGCCTGTTGCTGGCTCTGACACCACCTGTACAACCAGCTCCACAACACAACAGGCAAGTTCCCTTGCACACAGATGCTCACCTGACATCTGCTGCTGCACACAAAGATCTATACATCGGGGCACTAATCTAACACTGGCAGAAGAACAAAACTACTCAGGTGTTTCCTTCAGAGCAAAGCGGCGATGTCAAAACTGGGATGGGATGCCGAGGTGACCCCCCCCCCCAAATCAGACATTGGTTAAGAAGGGTCCTCTGCTGCCCAGTGATGCTCCTTACCTGATGAGGTGGCCGATTCGTTTCACAAACTGCCTGTAGCGGGCTCTGTTGAAGGTTTCCAGTCCCACGGCAAGAAGTTCCACTAAAGAGTTTGCAAACGCAAAGACCTTCATCATCTCTTGAGGTGTTGTTTTCTCAGGAACGTAGATGCCTTCGTGACAGGTAAAACGTATCAGCATTGGCAAAGTTGGCGAGAGGGAGAATTAGCATGTTATTAATAAGTCCTGTTGAAACTGGAATATAGTTCAGACTACGGCAAGTGTGCTGTCATATATACTCCAGCATTTCTTATTTCTCCATTTCATTTCACTTTTAATTTGTATACCGCCTTTCTACATGACTACACACAAAGCAGTTTACAGCGGCGAAATATACAGCACACCTTATAATAATCTGACCCAATACAAAAAGTCATGACAAAATATAACTTTAAAATGGAACGACCTACATCAAATAAAGTAATATCCAATAATCGATTAGAATATAATAGTACACAGTAAAATTAACTCTCGAAACATCAGCAAGTAATAACTAAACTGAAATTCACTCTTAACAATTACAATAAATAATTACTAAACTATGATCAGTAAAAATAACTGCAAGTCACCGTGCGTAAAATACCACAATACATGCAAAACCGTGTGTCAGGTATCTGCCCACCCCTGCCAGTCCAGCTCTGAGTGCATACAGGGACCCGCAACCTGTGTTAACGACAGATTCATCTTCGAGTGAAACTGGCAGTCCCTTCTCGGGGGAGGAGCAGTTAGTGGCTGGGAGCCAGGGAGTGCCAGGTGTCCAGGGAGTTGCTGAGAGACCTGGCACCACCCAGCAGACTCGCTCGGAGGGGGAGGCGTCAGTTCCGGCGGCAATTCAGGATGCCAAGGCTTTGGTGTTGGCGCCAAAACAGAAGGGAGGCACTTCCGGATTCTGCTAGTGACTGAGCAGACATGATAAACTGAACTCTGCACTGTAAATAGCTTTGCACGAAATAAAGAGACTTAAAGACAAGATGGCTTGGTCTTACTATTGAACAACCGATAAGAGAACCTGACACCGTGTAAAAGGATCAAATTGAGAAACGAAGACACACCACTTATAAAATTATTTAAAATTATTTAAAATTTAAAAAATTAATCTTAACCTCTGTCTTAGTTATGGGTGCCAGTCCTACTGAACTGGGCTCACTCCTGTTCCCAATCTACTAAGGAGGAACATAGGAAACTGCCTTGTGCAGAGTCCAAATGTTGATTCCTCTCACTTAGTCTACACTGACTGCCAGTGGCTCCTTCAGGGTTTTATAATAATAATAATAATAATAATAATAATAATAATAATAATTTATTATTTATACCCTGCCCATCTGGCTGGGTTTCCCCAGCCACTCTGGGCGGCTTCCAACAGAACATTAAAATGCAATAATCTATTAAACATTAAAAGCCTCCCTAAACAGGGCTGCCTTCAGATGTCTTCTAAAGGTCTGGTAGTTGTTTTTCTCTCTGACATCTGGTGGGAGGGCGTTCCACAGGGAGGGTGCCACCACCGAGAAGGTTCCCTGTAAATTGGCTTCTCGCAGCGAGGGAACCGCCAGAAGGCCCTTGGAGCTGGACCTCAGTGTCTGGGCAGAACGATGGGGGTGGAGACGCTCCTTCAGGTATACTGGACCGAGGCCGTTTAGAGCTTTAAAGGTCTTTCTCCCCAGGCCTTTGAGGAGATGCTGAGGATTGAACCTGTGGCCTTTCCAGCTACTTCAGTTGACATTCCACACCGTTTCCATACTGCCCGAAGCACAACCCTTGGGGACTTCGCTCACCTTTAGAATCAAACCCGAGGATGTGCTGGAAGAGTTCGTGAAAGGGGAACTGGGACAGAATCGCAATCAAGTCGTCTTCCAGGAGGAGGACCCAGCTAGTCTCAGAATCTTCGTCCTAGGACAAAAGACACCACCGCATCAAGAGGCTGGAATTTCCCGCTGTCCCGGAAGCGCACAGTGCCATCTCTCTTAAAAGGTACCTCTTCTCCTCCTTCGTCCACCAGAGTCCAGTTCCCAGATTCCTGCCCGGATGAGGAAGACGCCTTCCGTTCGCTCGGTTCCATGTGGCACATGAACTCCGCTCGGTTTCTGCAAAATCGCAAAACGCAGCAGGCCGTGAAAATTGGGTCACAGAGACCAAAAGAGGGGGGGGGAGCTCCGTCCTTCCTGGCTAGCGCTCTAAGGTAGGGCAAGGGAGAGATGGAGAGCAAAGCCCCCTCTTGCAGCTGACCCGACTGCAAACACCGGCAGGCCGAAAGGGAAGATGAGTCACAGGGATTAATAATAATAATAATAATAATAATAATAATAATAATAATAATAATAAAATTTTATTTATACCCCTCTCTTCCCAGCCAAGACCGGGCTCAGAGCAGCTAACACCCATTAAATCACAACAAAACATACAAAACAATCAATTAAAATGCAAGTTAAAATACGATTTAAAGTTTAAAATGCAGCCTCATTTTTAAGTAGCCCACCAATCAAACCATAAAGGAATGAACCATCAGGGTTAAACTAAAACCAACCCAAAGGCCAGGCGGAACAGCTCTGTCTTGCAGGCCCTGCGGAAAGATGCCAAATCCCGCAGGGCCCTGGTCTCTTGTGACAGACTGTTCCACCAAGTCGGGGCCAGTACTGAGAAGGCCCTGGCTAAGCAGAATAACACCCCTAGCACCACGGAGAGGAAGGGCAGCTCTTTTGTATACTTACTTGGCAGGAGACATAAGCAAAGCAAGGGACTGCATGAAGTGAAAGAGCCCCGAGGGGTTATCCAGAACCCGAATCTGAAAGCAAACAAGGAATTGAATGAGTGAATTATTATTATATTATTATTATTATTATTATTATTATTATTATTATTTTTAGAAAGGTGCTACTCAAACTTAGGTGTCTTGGAAATCAAGATCGAAATGCAACCGATACATCCAATTTATGGAGATTCAGGTGGGGAAACGGTTTCCACAAGAGCTGAGGTGAGATGCTCAAAGGCAGATAAACACAAAAAGGACTTTAAGAGCAGATTAGAATATGCAGGAAAATATGTTGGTGCAGCCCATTCCAGACTGCGCCATTTCAGACCTCAGGTAGAGAGAATTATATTTTTAATGCTCCCTAAGATAAAACACTGGGGGCGCGGGGGGCGCTGTGGGTTGAGCCAATGAGCCTAGGGCTTGCCGATCAGAAAGTCGGCGGTTCGAATCCCCACGACGGAGTGAGTTCCCGTTGCTCAGTCCCTGCTCCTGCCAACCTAGCAGTTCAAAAGCATGTCAAAGTGCAAGTAGATAAATAGGAACCGCTCCAGTGGGAAGGTAAACGGCGTTTCTGTGCGCTGCTCTGGTTCACCAGAAGCGGCTTAGTCATGCTGGCCACATGACCCGGAAGCTGTACGCCGGCTCCTTTGGCCAATAAAGCGAGAGGAGCGTCGCAACCCCAGAGTCGGTCATGACTGGACCTAATGGTCAGGGGTCCCTTTACTTTTACCTTTAAGATAAAACACAGCTGCCTGTGAAAACAAGCATGTCAAGGGGCAAGGGAAGGCTAAACTGCTGGGGGATATCGCCAGACAGGAGGACATAGCCCGCGTGAAACCTGGGATGTTTCTGGGGGAGCAGGTGTATCGGGCTGCACCAGTCCGTTACCTGGCGGATATCCACTATGTGGAATACCGCAGACTACTCACTGCGGCCAGACTGAACGTTCTTGACTCGGCGGTTTTGAGGGGAAGATTTAGAGGAGTTCCATATGATCAGAGAACGTGCCATTGTGCTTTGGGAGAGGTAGAATCCACAGAACACATTCTGCTGAGTTGTCCCTTTTATAACGACTTAAGGCAATATCTCATAGCCCCATATTTATCTCAGTTTAGTTCCCGATTAAGGGAAAGGCAGGTAGCATATCTGCTAAATAAGCCCACTGGGAAAACAACCTTATCGGTGGCTAAATTCCTCTTCCTGGCGCTCAAGTGTCGGAAGCGTAAAATCGAATGCCTCGATGTGGGTTATCTGTATGAGGTTCAGTAGTGCTGTCCTATTTTATTTGTGTACCCCTCTGATGTTTTTAGTTTTATAATTTTGTATTGAGAAATGTTTTTCTTTCTGACTATCGGTCGAATAAAGGATATGTATGTAAACTGCTTTTCCCTTTTAAAAAAAAGGCCAGCCTTTGAAAATTCAAATTTCAAACATGCTGCGTTATCATTACATTTCTATACCGCAAAGATTAAATATCCACACCTGAATGAAAGGAACAGCCCATTTGCTCACTCCAGCTGGGCAGCGGAGGATGTGGTTTAAGAGGAAGATGTGGTCCCCTGGACAGCCGACCTTTTGCAAGACGGACACCTGGAGCGACAGGAGACAATTTTAAAGGCAGTTAAGGGAGGGAAGGACTGCAAAGCCACAGTTAAGACGGATCTCTTAAAATAGAAGCATACAGAAAGGCATGATCCCTCTTCAAAGCTCCCCATTCCAGACCCTCTTCTCCTTCCAGACCCTCTCCTCCTCTTCCTTTTGTGAGGTCAATTGGGGGACAGTATAGATATAAATTCTGGTGCTGGAGGAGACTCTTGAGAGTCCCATGGACTGCAAGAAGATCAAACCTATCCATTCTTAAGGAAATCAGCCCTGAGTGCTCACTGGAAGGACAGATCCTGAAGCTGAGGCTCCAATACTTTGGCCACCTCATGAGAAGAGAAGACTCCCTGGAAAAGACCCTGGTGTTGGGAAAGATGGAGGGCACAAGGAGAAGGGGAGGACAGAGGACGAGATGGTTGGACAGTGTTCTCAAACTACCAACATGAGTCTGACCAAACTGCGGGAGGCAGTGGAAGACAGGAGTGCCTGGCGCGCTCTGGTCCATGGGGTCACGAAGAGTCGGACACGACTAAACAACAACAAATAGATATAAAAGGATTGCCCTAGCACCAGATTTAGGGTAGTTCTGACTCCCTCTGTTTCTCACCAGCCTCTGCAGCCAGGAGAGCACGTCGCTCTCAAACTGAGGATCCTCAACAACCCTGCGTGTGAAACTGAAGAGGACGCTGATGCATTCCTTCAAGGGACCCACGTCCAAGGAAACATTTTCAGCCTGTTTAAGAGCTGCAAACGAGGAGAGAAGAAAAAGGATTACGCGACCTCACAGCTGGGGTGAAATAATGCAGAGTACTGGGCCTCTGCTGGGAAGCCTGAACTGGGTTCGAACTTGCCTAGCCACGAGGAGGCCTGCGCCAAGTTGCCGCCTCTTATTGATGGACTGGTTTCATTTATATTCCAGCTTTTCTCCACAAAGCTCACGGTGGTCCACACAGTTCTCCCCCTCCTCGTTTAATCCCCACCATAGCCCGATGAGGTCGGTTAGGGTAAGGCTTGCGAGGGTAGCCACCCAGAGTGGCCAGGGCAGCCTAGCCAGATGGGCAGGGTATAATAATAATAATAATAATAATTTATTATTTGTACCCCGTCCATCTGGCTGGGTCTCCCCAGCCACTCTGGGCGGCCTCCAACAGATATTAAAATACATCAAAATATCACAGGTTAAAAACACAGGTTAAATTATACTATTCTCTAAAGGAAAAGTATAATTTACTGTACAGGACGATATGTAATATAATGTGGTGATGTTTTATGTTGTAACATGAAAATAAATAAAAAAATATATGCAGGTTGCAGAATGGGAGCGGAATTCTGCCGCTTTCCGCACACGGCGTCCCTGATGCTCCCTGCCCATGGGGAATTAATTGGAATAGAACTCGGATACACGCACCTGGTGGCGGAGGCGGCTGCTGCTGAATGCCCACAGAGCTCAGCGAGGAAGAGCGGCTGAGAAGCCTATAGATGTAAGACTCCACCTGCAGGCGGGACAACACAGAGGTGTACAAGTGCAAGGCCAGCGTCTGGTGCACATGCTCAGCCTGGGCTTCAAAGAGCCTCTTCAGGTCTCCCAACGCGCCTTCGTTCATCTCGACCGTCTGGTAGCGATGGTGGCCGGACACTTTGCACTGATCAGCACAGACGCCCTGCAAGGGACGCAATAAAGTTGCATGTTCAGAATGAGGAGTTAAGTCCGAGGTAGGGGGTGAGGTGAGATCCTTTTAATAATTTTATTAAGTTAAGCAGCCTTGTTGCACAATGAGATCTTCTAACATGACTTTTTAAATATATTGTGGCATTTTGGGTATCAAAGTTAATACTGATTATGATGATTGCAACTGTTGAGAGTGAATTTCTCTGCAATTATTTGTTGGTATTCTGAGAGTTGATTTTGTTGTACGCTGTTATATTCTAATGGATCATTACATATTACTTTATTTGATAGGTGAAGAACCCTAATTTTTTTATCATTGATTTATTTGTACCGGATCAGTTTGCTATTAAGATGTGCGGCCTTGTATATTTTGTCGTTTTCGCAGCTTGCGAACCGCCCTATGTACAGAAAGGCGGAGTACTAATTAAAAGAAAGGAACAGAAAGCTCCAAAAGTCCGTAGCTAAGTGTGGGCGCTCCTGAGCCGATTGAAGACATTCCTTAAAAGTGTGTGGTACAGCCCTCTCAGGACGCTCACTCAGGAGCCCGTGCCGGAAGCATTTCCACAAGTCAAGAGGTGTTCCCTCGAGGAGGAAATCTATGGAAAAACTCCAGTCTAGGAGGCTAAGTAACAAGGCATGTTAGGCCTCACGATTTCTGGGGAGGGGAAATTCAAACAAGCAAATTCCCCCACACCACTAATACCTGCATTCTGAAATAACTGTGTTTTGTAATTTATTATTTTTTAATTATTATTATTATTATTATTATTATTATTATTATTATTATTATATGCCACCCATCTGACTGGGTTGCCACAGCCACTCCAAGCAGCTTCCAGCAAATTAAACACATTTATTTAACTGTGTTTATATCCCACCTTTCTTTCCAGGGAACTCATGGTAGTGCACACACAGTTCTGGCCCTCCTCATTTAACTAACTCCCAGAACAACAACCCTGTGAGGTTGGATAGGCTGACAGGCAGCAACTGGACCAGTTGGAAATTCAAACCCTGGCCTCCCAGGTCTTAGTCTGACACTCTAACCCAGTGTTTCAGCTTTTGGGGGGGGGGGGAGTACAACTCCCATCATCCGTAGCTAGGAGAACCAGTGGTCAGCTTGGTTGGGAACCGTAGTCCAAAAACAGCTGGAAACCCAAGTTTGGGAAACACTGCTGTAAAAAGGTAAGAAAAGGCAAAGGACCCCGTGGATGGTTAAGTCCAGTCCAAGGTGACTATGGGGTTGTGGCGCTCATCTCGCTTTCATAGCCGGCATTTGTCCACAGACAGCTTTCTGGGTCATGTGGCCAGCATGACTAAACCACTTCTGGCACAACAGGACACCGTGACGGAAACCAGAGCGCAAGGAAACGCCGTTTACCTTCCTGCCGCAGCGGTACCTATTTATCTACTTGCACTGGTGTGCTTTCAAACTGCTAGGTTGGCAGGAGCTGGGACAGAGAACAGGAGCTCACTCCGTCGTGGGGATTCGAACCGCCAGCCTTCCGATTGGCAAGCCCAAGAGGCTCAGTGGTTTAGACCAGTGCTCTTCAACCTTGGGTCCCCAGACGTTGTTGGACTCCAATACCCATAATCCCCAGTCAGCTTAGCCAATGGTCAGGGATGATGGGAGTTGTAGTCCACCAACATCTGGGGACCCACGGTTGAAGAACGCTGGTTTAGACCACAGCACCACCCACGTCCCATGCCACTAACCATTACGCCACACTGCATCTCTGATTTTTTATAAAATGTTACGTCTCCGGAGGGCTGAACCACCTGATTTTCCACGAACGTATGAACCGGTTTTTAGAAACGTGCTTCAGTTACTCCACCTGGATGGGCTGCTGCTCATCCTTGAAAGTCCACAGCCGGCTCCTGGCGCTCTGGCAATCCAAGGCAATGGTTTGCAGCTCCGCCTCGGCGAGGAGCAGCTGCTTGCGGCATCGCCAGTAGTTCAGCAGCAGCTCAAAGAACTCGTGCCTGTCCTGGTGCGCCACAGTCCCAAACTCTTCCACGTAGGCGTCGACGTTCTCCAGCCAAGAGCAGGGCTCAAAGACCTTCAGCTGCTCTCGGGTGAAAGGCAGCAGCTCCAGCTCTGCCGGGATCTCGGGGTACAGCCTCTCCTTCGGTTTGATGGGAGCAACCGCCGCCGCCAGCCTCTCCCTGAACAGCTCCAACGGGAGATCCGGATACAGCATTTTGGGAGCGGACTTCTGAATCTGCTCTCCGACTTCTTTGCTGGGGACACAGATGACGGGAAGAACCTCTTCCGAAGGATGGGAAACAGACTGTGCGTCACTGCGTACGGTCTCCGTCTCTGGGTCCTGCGCACTCCCCAGCAAAGAAGGGGCGCAAGGGGCATTGCTTTCTGACAGGTCGCAGCCTGCCATTTCCCTAGCGACTGCTTCGGCGAGGCTCTGAGGACTGGCTGGGTTCCCCCCGGTACTTTTCTCCTCCTGCAAAGTTCTGCCTGAAAATTCATCCACCTGGATCGGGGGCTCCAATGGGGCGGTTTCTGGAGATCCTTCATTTTCTACAGTTACTGCACTTGGTGGGACATCGCAAGCAGCCTTCACATTTTCTCTCTCTTTGACTTCAGTACAGAGCCTGGCCTCCGGAAGGCGTTCTCCCTGGGTGCCGCAGGACTGAGATGGTTCTTCTCCATCTCTAACTGAATCTGGAAGATACAGCGGAGAGGAGACTCTCTCTTCCTCTTCACTTTTTTTCTTTTTTTCCTGGTGGAAAGAATTGGGGGGGGGGAGAGAGCACAACACTGAAGAATGAGATTTGAGGAACAAAAGACCCATAGGAACATAAGACGGTCCCTTATGGGGAGTAAGGCCATTGATCCATCTAGCTCAGCAATGTCCACACTGACTGGTAGCAACTATCTGGGATTTCAGACAAAAGGGATTCCCTGTCTCAACTAGAGATGTCAGGGGTGGATCCTGAAATCTTGTGTATGCAAAGGAGATGCTCTACCACTGAAGGAGTTGCTCGATCACACACACAGATAGAGATAGATGATAGATAGATGATAGATAGATAGATAGATAGATAGATAGATAGATAGATAGATAGATAGATAGATATCCTGATCTACAGGCCCAGAGGAGGGCTCCTGGGAGTGACTGGGTGCAGGGATAACAAAGAAAAATGCCAAAAACACCAGAGTGATCGGTATACCTGAAGGAGCGTCACCACCCCCATCGTTCAGCCCGGACACTGAGGTCCAGCTCCGAGGGCTTTCTGGTGGTTCCCTCACTGCAAGAAATGAGGTTACAGGGAGCCAAGCAGAGGGCCTTCTCGGTAGTGGCGCCCACCCTGTGGAACGCGCTCCTACCAGATGTCAAAGAAATAAACAACTATCTGACTTTTAGAAGACATCTGAAGGCAGCCCTGTTTAGATTAGTTTTTAATGTTTGATGTTTTATCAAGTTTTTAATATTCTGTTGGGAGCCGCCCAGAGTGGCTGGGGAAACCCAGCCAGATGCGTAGCGTATAGATAATAATAAACAAATTATTATTATTAAAGAAGGTGTAGACATAGCAAAACAGCCTGCCAGTTCTCCTAGCTTTTGCAGCCAGGAGCTGCCTTGTCTGCACCTAAGCAAATATTTATACATTCTTTATACAGCAAAGAAGCATACATCATTTCGCCTCTCTATATGAGGGCATAGGTGGCAAATACCCAAACCTTGCAGATAGCTCCCCTTTTCTGAGCTCAGAGCTCAGCACCTCAAGCCCCACAGATAAGGGTAACATCAAAGCCACACAATTAGCCTATATCAGGCATGTCCAACAGGTAGATCATGATCTAACGGTAGATCACTGGACGTCTGCGGTAGATCATTGGCTCCCCCCAAAGAAGCTGAACAACTGTGGCTCCCCTAAAAAAGGTCAACATTTTACCTCCTCCCTGAAAAAACTCAACAACTTTGACCCGAACCCCCCCAAAATGGGCCTCCCTCCTTCCTAAAAAAAGCTCAACAACTTTGATCTGAACCCCACAAAAGGGGGGTAGATCGCAGTCTCTTGGGAGTTAGCCACCCCTAGCCAGTGAATATAATCATATATGAGCTCACTGCTACAACTATTACCAACCCTCCCCTTTTACTTTAATAATGGGCGGCTTCCAATCAAATATTAAAACAATACAGCATTAAATACACCTTTAAATTGATGTTTCGCCCCTTTAGAGTCTATCGCCTGTGTGCGTTCCCCTGCTGCAATCTGCTCTTTTATTGCTTGTTAGAGCTGGGTTGTGTGTGTGCTTGTGTGTTCCGAGTCTTGCTGTATTTTTAAAGTTTTTGCTGCAAGCCACCTTTGAAGCTGTTGTGACAGGCGAGATAAAAATACCAACAACAAACAACCTCCCACCCATTACTTGCAGAAGTGTTTGGCTTGCCACATCATGGAACTAATGAAAGCGCTTTCTGGAAGGAGGGGCGGGGGGAGATGAGGAACCTAAAATGCTGAATGCGAGCCAAGAGCCGAAGCAGATGCCATGTGAGAGTCACGTTATTCCCAAGACTCGAGGTTAACTAATGCCACAGATTCAGTTTTCGCCAAACTGGTACCCTGCTGGTACACTGGCTGGGGCTGATGGGAGAATAGCCCAAAACATCTGCAAGATGCCAGGTTGGCAAAGGATGCCACACATTACGCTGCCTCTGACGGCTGCTTTTTAAGGCTTCCCTGTGGATAAGTGTTATTTTGCTGCTGGAAAAGAAAAAACAAAAACGAGGTCAGATATGCTGATATATATCAGCATATCTGACCTCGTTTTTGTTTTTTCTTTTCCAGCAGCAAAATAACGCTTATCCACAGGGAAGCCTTAAAAAGCAGCCGTAGCATTTCAACACAAAATCCAGGGTGTGTCCATCAGATTCCTAAGGATCCGGGCTCCCTTGTCCTTTTGAGCAACAAATAAGTTTCTAGCCCCCATGACTGCAGGTGGATGAAAGCTAAGGGGCTTTCATATTCCTCTCTGACAACAGAAATTGGCCATCAAGTCCCACCGATCCCTTTTCCTCTTTCTTTTGCTGAAGCTGCTTTCACAGAGGGCTTGGAGCATAGAAATAGAAATAGAATAGAAATACTATATTTATATAGAATAGTGGAGCAAGCAAGGCAGAATCTGCACTGGCCACAATGATGCAGAGATTCAGAGGCAGCAGGGATAAAAGGAGAGAGAGAGAAGAGGCAGGAATATGCAGGTATTAGAAGCAAGGAGCTTCTAAGCCTCACTTCCGACTCTAGGAGTGTTTGCCTGTTACATGCAACACATGTAAAATCTGTACCTGTGTACACAGTCACTGAGCTGCATAAAATCAACAAGCATGAGCTCCTTCATACATACTCTTGTGTAATTATAGAGACATCTTGCAGCTGGGTTTGGTATAATGTGTGAACAAGCCTTCTCCCTCTTGGGCATGGTCAAAGGCCTGGAAACGATGCCTTATGAGGAACGGCTTAGGGAGCTGGGTATGTTTAGCCAGGAGAAGAGAAGGTTAAGGGGTGATATGATAGCCATGTTCAAATATATAAAAGGATGTCATATAGAGGAGGGAGAAAGGTTGTTTTCTGCTGCTCCAGAGAAGCGGACACGGAGCAATGGATTCAAACTACAAGAAAGAAGATTCCACCTAAACATTAGGAAGAACTTCCTGACAGTAAGAGCTGTTCGACAGTGGAATTTGCTGCCAAGGAGTGTGGTGGAGTCTCCTTCTTTGGAGGTCTTTAAGCAGAGGCTTGACAGCCACCTGTCAGGAATGCTTTGATGGTGTTTCCTGCTTGGCAGGGGGTTGGACTGGATGGCCCTTGTGGTCTCTTCCAACTCTAGGATTCTATGATTCTATCTATGAACTATTTCAAAGCCCACCAGCAGAACGCTAAAGCCTCACCTGGATTTTGCACGTCCCTGCCCCAAACTCCTCCAAATGCTTTTGTACTTTTCTGACCCTTTTTCTGCACTTTGTGTATTTGCCTGCTTTGCCTCAAAACCCGCCCGCCCCTTCGATCTCCTTCCCCAAGTGAAAGTGAAAGTCCAAGCCCATGCGTCTAACTGCCTCCTCCATCCTTCCCTCAGCTTCGTGGTTTCTCAATACCGCCAACACTTAAATGGTTGCCGTCTTGCAGAGCTGCAAACCGACTTCTCTGCTTACGAAACTCCATGAAACGCCATGCGCACTGATGAGCAGCAGCAACTTAAGTGCTAAAACTTCCACTTAATCCATCAATAAACAAACGCTTCCCGGATTCAAAGAATGGTATTGCAATCCTGTGTTGCAGCAGCAGCATCTGATTACATCTCCATGGCCATCATGGGTTGCCAGAGTAAAATTCCATAAATGTGGACAGAATGTCAAAACTGCTTTGCTAGATCAGGCTAGAAGGCCATAGCCTAGCCTTTTGCTTCAAACACTGGCCAGCCAGACGTTTCAAAGCCCTCGCAAGGATGGCAAGATGGAGCCTCCCTATCAAGGGGCAGCTCTACCTGGGAGATAGCCTCAGTGGCAGCTCCCTCAAGGGGCAGTTTTGCTTGTCAACTGCCTAAATAGAGCCTCCTTGCCTAAAGACAGTCTACCTGCAGACTAACTAAATGAAGCCTCCCTGTGTAGAGAATGAGTCTACCTGTGGGCCACCTGAATTGAGAGCTCCCTCACCCCACTTGCTGAGAGGCAATCTACCTCTGTTATACCTACACAGAGCCTCCCTACCGAGAAGCAGTCTGCCTGTGAGCCGCCTGAATGGAACTTGCCTGCTGACAGGCAGTCTACCGGTATGATAGTTGAGAGGCAGCCTACAGAATACCGAAATGGAGCCTCCAGTATCGAGAAATAGACCACCTGTCAGCTTCCTAAGTGGAAGCTCTCCATTGAGAGGCAGTCTACCTGCAAGAGGCCTTAATGGAGCGGCCCCTACTGGTAAACAGGCTACCAGCCGCCTAAATGGATCCTTCCCGCTGAGAGGCAGTCTACCTGCGTGATGAGAGCTTCTCCTATCAAAAAAATAGTCTACCCGTAAGAAGTCTTAATGAAGCATCCCCTAATAAGAAACAGTCTACCTCCAAAATGCCTTAGTGGAGCTTCCCTGCTAAGAGGCAGCCTACCTGTGAGATTTAGAGCCTTCCCCCCCTCCAAAAAAAGGCAGTCAGCCTCTAGAACACCTAAATGGAGCCTCTTTTATCCAGGAGCAGCCTACCTGTGAGATGCCTTAATGGAGCCGCCTCCCCACCCCCCAGCATCAGAAAGGCAGCCAGACTCAAATACCTAAATACAGCCTCTTCTGTCAAGCAGCAGTCTACCTGCGAGAAGCCTCAGTGGAGCCTCCCTGCTAGGGGGCAGCCTACCTGTGAGATGCCTTAATGGCGCCTCCCCTGATGAGAAACAGTCTACCTGCAAAATGCCTCAGTGGAGCCTCCCTGCTAAGAGGCAGTCTACCTGTGAGATGCCTTAATGGATTTCCCTCTAACCCCCCCCCCCCAAAAAAAGGCAGCCAGCCTCTGAAATACCTAAGTGAAGCCTTTCCTGTATAGCAGCAGTCTACCTGCGAGAAGCCTCAGTGGAGCCTCAGTGCTAGGGGGCAGTCTACCTGTGAGATGCCTTAATGGCGCCTCCCCTGATGAGAAACAGTCTACCTGCAAAATGCCTCAGTGGAGCCTCCCTGCTAAGAGGCAGTCTACCTGTGAGATGCCTTAATGGATTTCCCTCTAACCCACCCACCCCCCAAAAAGGCAGCCAGCCTGCCTCTGAAATACCTAAGCGAAGCCTCTCCTGTACAGGAGCAGTCTACCTGCGAGAAGCCTCAGTGGAGCCTCCCCGCCGAGAGGCAGTCTACCTGCGAGGTAACATACCTTGGTCCTTCCCCGGCTGCTCCTCGGCCTGCTCCGGGGCTTCACGGCCTCCGCCATGTCGCCCTCCGCCTTGCCCTCCGACGACCAGGCAGGGTCTCCCTCCCTTTCTCCCTCCCTCCTTCCTTCTCTAGAGTTGTTGCTCTGGGCTCCCGCCGCGTCACGTGGGCGCGAGGCCACGCCTCCCCGCCGGACCGTAGAGATAAGCCGAAAGACATTATAGAGTGATACTGCCATACACAATTATAGCCACGCCGAAAGTGCGGTTTTTCTCTTCTCTCCCCCCCCCTTTCGCTCCCCATTGCTTTCTTATTTGCTTGTGTTGCTTTTCTCGCCCCGCACCTCCGTCACTGCGACGCCCACCCGGGCTGCAACCAGGAAAGTCGAGTCACTGCGTCAGCTCTACATTTTTAGTAAATCTACGGCCACTCTCCTTTCCGCCAATCGCTGCCGAGCGAGACGCGGAAGCGACGGGCGGCGAAGAGGGTTATAAAAGGGGGAGAAATAGCCATCTGTTCGCAGCAGCGACTCCTGGCGGCGTGGAATGGGAATGGCAATTCTATGAAGGTCTGTAACGGGGGCGATTATTCCCTGTTACGTTGTTCTGCAAAAAAAAAAAAAGAATAAGCGGTGTCGAAGGCTGCGAGTCGTGCCTTTAGACTTTAGAACTAATCTCCTTGTAATCCTATATATGCATGTGAGAAAGGGTTGTCTGATTGCCTTAGTGAAGGAAAGGAAACTCTGCACATGCCCAGAGACAAGTAATCCAAGACTTAAGACGCAGCGTTATAGCAGCATCTTAAAACAAATCTCAGCCTAGGCTCAAATTTAAACTATTCACTTTTATTTTTATTTTGCAATTAAGCTGCATAGAATTTTTAAATGACATTTATTTCAATGACCTCCCAAGGATTATTTAGGGAAGATGCACGGGGGCCAATGAACACGGCCATTTTTGCACTTTTTTATTTTATGTCCTCTCATTTTCAGAGTGCCCATGAAAAAATCCGGAATGAGGAAGGGTGGGGAAGTGTGAGAAGTCAGTGATTTGGAGGAGAACATAAAATGGACAACAGAGAAACAGTGGAAGTGCAGAAAGCTTGCTGTCCGCATTAACTGGGCTGGCTGGGTGCAAAGGAGTGGGGGGAGGCACCAGCCGGGGAACCCCCAAGGGCACCCACAGGGAAAGAAGGCTCTGAGTCAGGGGATTGGTGGTCACAGGGAGAAGCCTGGGAGGAGTAAGTGTCAGGAGCTGAAGAGGCAACAGGGCTTAGTGAGCAGGAAGAGTCTGTGGCAGAGAGCAGTGCAGACCCTGAAGCTGGAGAGGAGGCAGAGTTGAGGCAGGCTGCTGAAAAACCCAGGGAGTCTCCCCCTCCTGCTGCAACCAGCTCCCCTCTCCGCTGGTCTCCCAGAACACACAGAGAAATGAAAAGAGCAGAGATTGATTGTGTGCATGTGGTAGTGGCCCAAAGGGCCATAATGAATGTGATAATGTGAACCCCTACAAATCCTTGAATATGCTTCTAATAGAGAAGTTATGGTAACCTGTTGCTTTAAGAAACTGATGATTTGGCAAGATGCCGTCCCCCACTGAGACAGAAGGACAGCTAATACGTCAATCACAAAGATACACCTCATAAGCTAGAACATAAGTTGATAAACGGTACAAATGGCTACACGTAACACAGGTTCCATCCCAACATGTATACTAACACAATTAACAGATCACGGTGAGAATCAAAGTTTAGTTAGCAATGCTTATTGCGCATGTGTATTAAAAATGAAATGAGGTAATGACGTACATGATTGGTTAAAATTGAAATCCTTTGTTTGAAATGTTATAAATACCCCTGCCCGGACCCTTGGGCGGGGTTGCAGTTTTGCGAAAAGATTCGACTGTAACCTATTGCTTTGCAATAAACAACAATGGACTCCTAACTCCTCTTGTTTTATTGGCGTAACTCAGAAGATAAGCCATTTTTGGCTTGCAACATGCAGACAGAGTCTCCAGTTGCTTGGGCATAAACCCTGGAGAGGAAGGGACTTAGGCAGCCATGGGAAGGCAGGGACCTTCAGTCCTCGCGGCTACAAGACCTACTCGGGAAGAGTTGCTGTGATCACTAGGGCCTGTGCTGTTTGGGTTATTTTGAATAAAGAGTTAACATCACTGACACCGGTGGGTTTTTAAATTGCTGACATATACCCGACTGTTCCTGACATATTCTTCCATATTCTTCCATTCATTGCTCCTTCAGCCACCCATTAGGTAGAGTAGGTGGGGCTCCTCAGGCGCAGAGGGCTGAAGAGTGTGTGTGTGTGTGTGTGTGTGTGTGTGTGTGTAATATGCGAATGTGGGCCCATTTCCCATTGTGATCTTATTGTTCTGCGCTCACAGAAATGCAAGCAATTTCCACACATTCCCGTTCCTTCCATAGCCAGGACCTCGCAGGCTATTAATGTTCACCCAATCTCTTATGTGAAGCAATTTCAACACAGCAGAGTATTTCAATTAACCAAAGTCTCACAGCTTTGATCTGCCCCTAAGATGATGGGGGCAGATCTCTCCCCTCCCCAGGCTGCAGGTGACGTCATTGGCAAGAGAACAACAGGGCTGCCAACTGGTGGTGTAACTGGGAACCGCAAACAGAAAGTGAGCCTGATTTTGCTCACTGTCCCAAAACCAAAGCTGTGGATTTGGTGGTCCCTCTACAAACCCAACAGGGAAGTCAGGGGTGCTGCAGTGTTAATGCTTTAAGTCCTTCCATCTTATGCTCAGCTTGCAGTGCTTGCAGCACTAAAGTGACCTCTCTGGGGCACAAGCCTGGGCAGTGCTAATGAAATGAAATGAAATACAGTGGTACCTCGGGTTACAAACGCTTCAGGTTACATACGCTTCAGGTTACAGACTCTGCTAACCCAGAAATATTACCTCCGGTTAAGAACTTTGCTTCAGGATGAGAACAGAAATCGGGCAGCGGCGGTGCAGTCCCCATTAGCTAAAGTGGTGCTTCAGGTTAAGAACGTTTTCAGGTTAAGAACGGACCTCCAGAACGAATTAAGTACATAACCAGAGGTACCACTGTACTTTATTGTCACTTGTACAACTTGTATACAGTGAGATTACACAAGCATCCCCACTCAGCTCTCTTAGTTTTAATTCCCCTCATTTACTGACACACACACACACACCTAACCCTAAAGTCAGTTGCCCTGTTGTTATCTTTTCATTCAGTAGCCTAACAGCCCACGGATAGAAGCTGTTCTTTACCCTGTTGGTGCGACTAATCATGCTTCTATATCTTCTGCCCGAGGGCAGGAGATCAAGAAAGTGCCAGCCAGGGTGTGAATCAACCCTGAGGATTTTCCCCGCTCTCCTGAGGCAATGGTCTTCTGCGATGTCATCCAGCGGATTCACGGGACAGCCCATAATATCTTGTGCTGTATTCATCACCTTTTGTTGGCACTTCCTATCCGTGGCTGTCAAACCGGCGTACCACACCGTGATGCTTATGGGGTTCCCTGACCTGCCCAGATGACAAGACCCTCCTCTCGGCCTCGCTGGTGTGGTCCAAAGGAGAGCAGAGCAATACGTCTGGTAGCAGCTTGGCTGCAGGAGTTGCTGGACCGGAAGGAGGCGTACAAGGCGCCATCTAACTGTCTTAGGGACTCCACATAAGTCCATAAATAAAAAGCACCACTAGCCTCCAGTGACTTCCATTCCAAATAAGGCATTCCCTGCCTGCCCAGTGTTATCCCATCATGCAGAGAGATTTGGGCATATATCCAAGACCTTCAGTATACGCCTCTCAGTTTGGACCTAAGTTGAGAAGCATCCTAGAGAAAGCCCTTTCCCCAGACCTGCTGAAATCCAGTTGCGGAAACTGACCACAGAGGCCAAGCAGAGGGCTAATGCAAACTGCCCAGACAACACACATGTTCAACCATCGCTTCCTCGTCCTACAACGCCAAGGGAAGTGTTAACTGTCAGGGTTGCACCAGATGAGCAGGAGTGGTGGCAAGCCCCCTAGGCGAGGCGGCAACCACGGAAGAGACCAGAGGAATGGAGGGATTCTTACCTGAAGAAGACTGGTGGCGACACTCCTCAGAAGAGGAAGAAGCAGATGGGGAAGAGGGAAGGCCAGAACAGGAGGAGGAAGAAGTTGAGCCAGAATCAGGCCCTGGTGAGGAGAGGAGCCGGAGGGCCCCCTCCCCTCCTCCCATCTCAGCTGTAGAGCGAAGAGCTGAGAAACGGAGGGAGCAATTGGAGGCAGTTGCAGCTCGTAAAAGGCGTGGTGATGAGCTGGCTACTTAAGGAAGGCCGGCTGCTTCCCTCACCAGCACCTGCTGTGCTGAAGCACGTGGTTGTGCCTGCTCATCCTGCTCCTGCTCCTGCTCCTGTGTACCTGACTTCGGCTGGTTCCTGACTCGGACTGCTCTTGACTTCGGCTTCTCTTGACCCCCGGTACTGACACCTGACTTTGGCTGATTCCTGACTCGGACTGCTCCTGACTTCGGCTTCTCTTGACCCCCGGTACCGATACCTGGCTTTGGCATGCCATCCTGTTGGCGCCATAACATTAACACTACTTCATTTTCGAGAAAATGGCAGCCAATGCTAAAGAGAGGGGTGGGTGGGGAACTGCAGTTAGGAAAACCAAGTTCTGCAACTGAAATAAAGGTTTGCCTGCTTGCACAAACAGATTTGGCTTGGTTGGATGTTCTTCCTCTCCCCCATGAAGAATCTGGAATGCTTTGAGTCACAGGCAAGATACCAGCAAGTGCCCCCTCCAGAGTGGAGGTTTTTCTCGTCATTTCGTGGGTCTACTCTGCAGCATGTCGTTGATGCAGCAGTAGCACATTTGCGGTGAGTGCTAGACTGTATAAATCAGGCATGTCCAAAGTCTGTTTCGGGGGCCTAATCCAACCCGCCGGTCAGTTTAATCTGGCCCCTGTGGCAGTTTATTTCCTGGGTTAAAATCCTAAACAAAACCTCAACTCCAACCCTAAAAAAAGCTCAACTCTTTGGTCGGCCCCCACGGCCCTTCACTTCATCAAATCTGTCCCTCTTTGAAAAAAGTTTGGACACCACTGGTATAAATCATTCTGCACATCATTCTGCTTCCTTGGTTGGGCCGCAGTGCTCCCCCCCCCCCCCGTTGTCACACTATTGCTGCCAGGAGGGGAGCTCTTGCGCTATGATGCAACACAAGCGGGACACAAAAAATTAAAACGGAATCTTTCTGGTATTAAAGTTGCAGGATTCCAGCAAGAAATTGCAGGACGCAAAGTGGCACATCAGCCCCCAAACCTATGCAGGCAACAGAAGTATTTAAAGTGGCATTGCAAAGAACTGCCCCGATACTGTCGCAAGTGCACCTGGAGAGGTGATGTGTGAAGGAAGACCCACAACTGTGCCAGATAACCAGGAGCTGCCTCATTCCCACAACATTTCCTCCATTTCTCTCACAAGGCAATGCTTTAAACATAGGGCCTCGCCAGGGCTAGAGAATGAAATTGGGCACGAGAGAAGGGATTGGAAGCCATGGGAAGAGAGGATGGAAGCCTTACTTTGCGGTTTTCTCTGGATTGCAAGCCTCTTCCCTCAACAAGCTGCAGCCACACATTCTCCACCTCTCAAAAAACCATGAGGACTAGCAACCCTTTGCCTTTCTTTAAAATGAAAGGATTGTCAGAAAGCTGCGTTCTGCACCACGCAGCAGTTCACGCAGCAGTGGAGAATATGAAGTACCCCGGACGTTAGCGCCGTTATCTGATTTTGACTTACAGCCATCAATCAATCAAACAAACGTTTAGAGTCCTTCAGTTCTGGACCTCACTAGACTCAGATTTAGCTTTAAAAAGAAAAAAAATTCAAGGCTATCTCCCTCTCTCCCTTTCCACCCTGCCTTTTTCAATCCTAGCAAAACTAGCCTTTATATTAGCATCTCATTTACACTATCTTGTATACTTATTAAGTCTTGATTACCACTAATTTTATTGCCAATAATTTTAAATTCAACTGTGTGAGTGTAACTGCTGTTCTTGTGTTGTCTTGTGTTATGAGCTTAAAGCTGAAATAAAGTTGATTGGTTGATTGATTAGCATCTCACAGTTCCTGAAAAGAGTTCAGGGCAACATCATGGGATTATCTCATTTAACCCTCACAACAACCCTGTGAGGTAGGTCAGATAGATAGCGAGCAATGTGCCCAAGGTCATCCACCTATGTATTTTCACTATTAGATGAGGATCTGAATTCAGGAGTCACACACCCAAACCCAATGGCCAAGACATGATGACACGGCATCAGCTGTTGAGCACTTAAGGGTATCCCCCACTCCCTCTCCTTGAAATGAAACGTCTTTCGGATTTGTTGTGAGAAAAGCCAGAGGTTTTTTTCCGTCGCCGGCGCACGTCCTCCGTTGTGAATGAAATAATCTCCTCTGGAGATCTTGCTTTTAAACAGTCCAGCCGAAAACACAGTCATCAGGGACGGGGGAGTGGCGAGCAAGCTTTTAATAGGCTGTTATTTTCTTTCTTGCTTTCCTCAGGGAGGGGCAGCTGGGCAGAACGGCTTCAAGATCTGGAGAAAAGAAGGATACAGAAAGTGAGCAAAGTGCATCGAAACCAGGCATAGGCAACCTTGGCTCTCCAGCTGTTTTGGAACTACAACTCCCATGATCCCTAGCTAACAGGGCCAGTGGTAAGGGATGATGGGAACTGTAGTCCCAAAACAGCTGGAGAGCCAAGGTTGCCTATGCCTGATCTAAACCGAAGGAAACTTCTGAGCCAGTTGTGCTGGTCCCGTGGGGTATCCAATAGGCGAGGTCTAAGTCCGGTCCAAGGTCAGTGGTACATGTAAAGGCAGTCCGAAATAACTGAAGCAGGGTCCAGGGCAGGGAGTCAGGCGAAGACAGGAACAGGTGGGTAAGCAGGGAACCAAGGCGGGTCAGGAGCACAGGCAGGAGAGCAGGACAGGGATCAAGCAGTAACACCGGCACTAACTGATCAGCGACGATGTTGCTCCTGCAACTTGGGGCTGGGGCTGGCCGCTTTTATCTGCCCCGAGGCATAGGGCGGCTCCGATCCTCTGGTGACTCGCCTCTCCTGGCTTGGAGGCGAGCACTCCTCCTGCGGGAACTTAGTTCCCTTCACCTCTCTGCCCTGAGCCTCTGCAGCTCAGGAGAGGCTGGAGGGTTACCGGACCCAGAGGCAACCTCAGCTTCCCCTGACAGGGCGGGGAGTGGAGCACCTGCAGGCAATGGGTCCTCCATCCCATCAGGAGCCAGAGCAGACTCAGCAGATGCCTGCGCCTGAGGATCCAGCACAGGTGAGGACCCTTCCGACTCAGGCCCTAGCCCCGGCTCTGCTGGTTCTGGAGGTGGGGAATCCTGTGCAGGCTGGGATCCCTCAGGTTCAGCGTCTGAGTCTGAATCCCAGGCCATCACACCGGTCAGGCTTTAGCAAGTGCAGAATGGCAGAGTCCACATCCTGGATGTTGCTGGGAATCAATTCTGTGCTGAATGGATTGACTTCTAATTCATTTTCGGACCAAGCTGGAGGGTTTCTTACAGGGGTGGGGGAACCGCTGACCGAAGGGACAAATTTGGCCTGCCAGCCCTCCCCATTTGGCTCACCAGGCCTTTAGGGGGAAGCCCAGTCCACCTGCCCTAGATGATGTCACTTGTGGGGAGAGGCTTCAACAAGACTCACTTCCAATGGGCAGTCAGTGTCATGAGCGGCCCAGCAATAACTCACACGGTGTCAGTGAAGTCAACTCTTTATTTGAAGAAACCAGGTCTACTCAGGAGAGCCAAACCTAATGGGCACAGCAGCTCTTCTCGGTAGGTCTTGCCCTTATGAGGCAGCTGCAGAGGCTGAAGGTCCCCAACTTCCCACAGATGCCTAAGTCTCCTCTCTGAGGTTCCCCCCCCCCAAGAAATCTGAGACTACGCCAATGCAGCTGTTTCTGCTCCTCCCTCTTCATGCCTCTTCTGGTCCTGGGAGACTGAAGGGGAGGGGAGCTTGTCACAGTGGGAGGGGGAGACACCTGTGCCTCTGCATCTAACATGACAGTAGGAATGTGCCTTGCTCAAGTAAGGGGAAGCAGATCGATGGAGAGACTGGATGCCAGGCAAGGCCAGCCAGCCCCTATGGAAGGAGGAAGAAGCCTCGACCAAAGAAGATGAAGAAGAAAATGAAGAAGATTGGCAAAATAAATTACTGAACTATGCAGGACATATTATTATAAATAAGGATAATTGCTCAATGCATATTTTTAAAGCTTTGTGTACAGACTTTTACATTAGTATAACTTCTAAAAGTCACTTGTAATAAGATGAAGGTTTTAAAATTGGATTGTTAAGTATATAAGGTTTTACAAGTATATTATAATAGAACCAAGAGGGGGAGTGGAGGGAAGTCGACCCCCCAAAAATTATGGTTTAAACTGTTTGATATTTTTCTTTCTTCTGTTTTCTGGTTGTTGTTTTGTTATTTTTGGGAAATCAATAAATTGTTACCCCCCCCCCCCGAGAGAGAGGGGGGGGTATGCCTGTGTAGGAACCTCTGGTTTTGGTGTGGCTGCAACGAAGCCTATTGTGCAAAGCAATTCCTGAAGGACCACCTCTCTCATACAAACCACCCTCAACAAGTTCCTTTTGGAATCAACGAACTTACACTCTCTGGGCTAGTGGTGATGTATTAAACTGTATCCATCCACCGTAGAGTATTCGGGGTCTACTGTAAGAAGCAGATGAACAATAAATTAGCATTGCAAAAGATGGAAAGGCCACGTGCGCAACAATACGGCACAACTGCCAGGAATCCCCACCTCGACTCAGGAATCCCACAAATGCGGTCCTGAGAGGGGAGTCTCCTGACCTCTAGCAAAGGGTTCCTCTGGAGGACCTGTTTACTGAGCATGCATCTTGCTTTGCTTACACCAGGGGTGCCCAAGCATTTTTGAGAGCCAGTGTGGTGTAGTGGTTAAGAGCAGTAGACTCGTAATCTGGGGAACCGGGTTCGTGTCTCCGCTCCTCCACATGCAGCTGCTGGGTGACCTTGGGCTAGTCACACTTCTTTGAAGTCTCTCAGCCCCACTCACCTCACAGAGTGTTTGTTGTGGGGGAGGAAGGGAAAGGAAAATGTGAGCCGCTTTGAGACTCCTTTGGGTAGTGATAAAGCGGGATATCAAATCCAAACTCTTCTTCTTCTTCATAGAGGGCCAGATTTGATGACGTTGTTGAGCTTTTTGTTGTTGATGTATTTTTTTTACGATCTTAGCCCAAAGTTGTTGGGCTTTTTTTTAGAATTGAAGTTGCTGAACTTTTTAAAGGATTTTACCCCAGGACATGTACTGCCACGGGGGCCAGATTAAATCGACCCAGGTTAGGCCACTGAAACGGACTTTGGACATGCCTGGCTTATGCAGAGGTTAGGCCAGCGGTTCCTGAAACAGGACAATTATGTAGGGGGCACATGCTAAGAGCCAAGGGGGTAACCAGGTGCTGGAGGTGTAAATGAGCACCAGTCTTTGTATCACTGGATCCAATTCATCACTTTTGTTGAATCCGTAAAACTAAATTGTTTCAATTGGATTTTGAATGAATGTGCAATTGTTTTGAATTTTGCAGTGTGGTTCTCTTCCTTAGTGGGCTGGGCAAAGCACTATTTTAAGCAATGCTTTTTACAGGGTTGGGTAGAGGGAATCGGGGATGAGTTTACGGAACCAAGGAAGTGGCAGCTCCAAAAACTTCGGGAATCACTGGGTTCGGCTCTGTCCGGTCATTACTGAGCATTTGTTGGGATTTGCTTGCAGGGAGGCTATACGAAGAAATAGCCTTTGTCTTGAATTCATCCTGACTTGCTTGCATCGTGGTTATGCATCTTCCCAATAAACATTAGCTCATCTCACATTTTTCAACGAATCTCCCCATCAATGTCTTAACCTTAAAAAAAGCGGGTTTGTTGCACGTGGGTGACAGAGCACTTTAATCCACTTTAAGTGTGCGAGCAAACCTAAATTTTCTGGTATGCACTTGAATCTCTCCCAGAAAATACTGATAGTCTGGAGGTGACCAGAGAATTTACAGCACCATCATACTACAGGAATTCCCAGAGTTTCAGGGCAGAGCAAGATGGTGGGGATCTGTGTTGTCTCCCCCCTCTCAACATAAAAAGAAGCAGCAGCAAAATTCTAAAGAAAATGCAGCTGGTTTGGAAGAAAACTTCTGGTTGCTTACATGGCCCGCTGGAAGGAATAGGTAGCTTTGGTCTCCTGCAGAGAGAGAAGAAAAAATCATTTATTGAATTTCTATACTGCCCTCCATTTTAGGATCACAGAAAGGTTTGCAGTGTAAAAATACATTGTCTAACACCAAAAGAACCAAGATTACGTACAACTATCTACCACCCACACAACAAATGTAACCGGCTGATAAACGTCACAGTTTTTCGGTAGAATGTTCCTATATCCTTGCATATTTGTAATTTGTAGTTATGTATATGTTTAGTGTGTGTCACATGTAAATATTATATTATGTTATACTAGTTGAATTTAGCCCGTTCAATAACGGGCGCTAGAGGAGGAGGAGGCAGGAGGAGGAGGCAGAACAGTGGCCGCTGGGGGGTGGAGAGGGGCTCCCTCCCCCTTCTTCGTTTTCCCTGGGGGCGGCGGTAGCGAGGATGGGGCGGCCCTCTGCGTCCGTGCGAGGCAGCGGCGCTGGCGCAACTGACACCGCGCGTGCGCCGCCGCTGCCTTGCGGACACGCCCCCCTCTCCGCCCGCTCCAATCCCTGCGTCCGTGTGGGACACGGACATGCGCAGTAGCGCAATTCCGTGACACACGGAACGGACGCAGGGACACAGCAACTTTATTATAGAGGATTGAGACCAATTTATCAGCCTGTTACGTTTGTTGTGTGGGTGGTGTAAAAATACAAAGGTAACAAACCAAACAATAACACGCACACACGTACACAGTTTAGATTATTTAATTAGCCAAAAGCCTGGGAGAAGAGGGAAGTTTTCGCCTGGCGCCTAAATATATTCAGTGAAGGTGGCAAGTGAGCCTCCCTAGGGAGAGCATTCCACAAATGGGGAGCCACTGCAGAAAAGGCCTCGGATGATGATTGCAGGGTCTGGGTTGGTTCACATGGGGAGAGGCGGTCCTTGAGGTATTGGGGTCCTGAGCCGTCTAAGTCTTTATAGGCCAAAACCAGCACTTTGAATTGGGCCTGGAAGCTACTTGGCGGCCAGTTCAGTCAGGACAGGATTGGCGTTATATGCTCAAACCGTGTTGCTCCGGTAAGCAACCCAGCTGCCGAATTCTGCACCAGCTGAAGTTTCCGAACCGCCTTCAGAGGCAGCCCCAAGTATAATGCATTGCAGTAATCTAACCTAGAGGTTTATTAAAATACTTAATAGAATTCAGCTTTTAGGGTTGTTGTTGTCGTTCCACTCATATGTCAAAAAGCCTTTTAAGCGGTTTACAACTATAAAATTGATCCATAATCACATCTCCATGTTAACCCAGTAACAGACAGACAGTCTGCACTAGTGAAACCGTGAAGTTCCTTTTCTATTTTTATTCTTGCCAGGAGGTGCAATGCCATTAATACCATCTTATATTTATACTACTGAAAGGTTGAGGGTTTCTGGGGGGGTTTCTTTGCATGTTGCTACATTAGCTATTGGGACGCGGGTGGCGCTGTGGGATAACCACTGAGCCTAGGGCTTGCCGATCAGAAAGTCAGCGGTTCGAATCCCCGCGACACGCAGGGTGAGCTCCCGTTGCTCAGTCCCAGCTCCTGCCAACCTAGCAGTTCGAAAGCACGTCAAAGTGCAAGTAGATAAATAGGTACTTGTCAGGTTCTCTTATCGGTTGTTCAATAGAAATGCCAAAGCCGTTTGTCTTTAAGTCTTTTTATTCAGTGCCAAGCTATTTACACTGCAGAGCTCAGTCTTATCATGTCTGCTCAGTCACTAGCAGAATCCGGAAGTGCCTCCCTCCTGTTTTGGCGCCAACACCAAAGTTTCGGCATCCTAAATTGCGCCTTCTCCTCCTACGTGATATATGCGCCGGACCTGACGTTTCCCCCTCCGATCAAGGCTGCTGGGTGGTGCCAGGTCTCCCACTAACTCCCTGGACACCTGGCTCTCCCTGGCTCCCAGCCACTAACTGCTCCTCCCCCAAGAAGGGACTGCCAGTTTCACTCGAAGATGAATCTGTTGTTAACACAGGTTGCAGCTCTCTATAAACACTCAGAGCTGGACTGGCAGGGGCAGGCAGATCCCTGACAGTACTGCTCTGGCGGGAAGGTAAACGGTGTTTCCGTGCACTGCTCTGGTTCGCCAGAAGCGGCTTAGTCATGCTGGCCACATGACCTGGAAGCTGTACGCCGGGTCCCTCGGCCAATAATGCAAGATGAGTGCCACAACCCCAGAGTCGTCCGTGACTGGACCTAACGGTCAGGGGTCCCTTTACCTTTACCTTAGCTATTATGCTGCTGTTTTATGGCACTGTTATGAAACTCTTCTTAGGACGGTTGGTTTTGAGATGTGTTCCTGTTTCCTCAGCTGCAAGTCGCTCCTTTTGTGCAAAGGCAGCGCACCACCAAAATGACTGCGATTACTGCCGCCCCATTGGCGTCCCCTGATGCAACTTAATCAATTAGTTGACTTGCAATTCCCTCCTTTATCCTTACCTCCCAGGGGCGGGGGCTTGATTTCTCCCTGGCGCCGCATTCTTCTGCGTGTTGTAATAGTTTTCGTAGACCACTGGATCTGCAGAGAGCGGAGGGGAGAGCAGGCAGATTGCAAAGCAGTCAGCGTTTTGTAAAACAGGCTGCAGAACCATCGCCAAAAGCCACTTGCTTCTTGGACAAATTTTGGACGGGAAAGCCACTACAATCGTTACAGCTGGGGAGTAGAACATGCTGGGAGGAAGCATGAATGGGGGAAAGGCCCAGAACCCTCCCCCCATCCTGCGTGCAACTTTTTGACCCACACATAGTGACATTCCCCCTCTCTTTCTTTACAAAAGAAGAAGAAGAAGAGTTTGGATTTGATATCCTGCTTTATCACTACCCGAAGGATTCTCAAAGCGGCTAACAATCTCCTTTCCCTTCCTCCCCCACATCAAACACTCTGTGAGGTGAGTGGGGCTGAGAGGCTTCAGAGAAGTGGGACTAGCCCAAGGTCACCCAGCAGCTGCATGTGGAGGAGCGGGGAAGTGAACCCGGTTCACCAGATTACGAGTCTACCGCTCTTAACCACTACACCAAAAAAATGGATACCGAAAAGGGAGATGGTTCACCCACTGCTGTGATGTTCCCTGTGCTTCCAAAACCTGACACAGGTCCACTTACTTGGTGGGACGGTGCCTGTTTTGCGGGCATTCACAAAAAACTCGATGTCCTTCTCGATGCTGCACTGCTCGAGGCTCTTACGTATCTCCTCGTAGTTCTGCAAGGTGAAAAACAGCAGGAGTCATCCCTGGTCCTGAATGGGGTAACCATGCCCCTGAAGGACCAGGTGCGCAGCCTGGGAGTCATTGTGGACTCACAGCTGTCCATGGAGGCGCAGGTTAACTCTGTGTCCAGGGTGGCTGTCTATCAGCTCCATCTGGTACACAGGCTAAGACCCTACCTGCCCGCAGAGTATCTCGTCAGAGTGGTGCATGCTCTAGTTATCTCCCGCTTGGACTACTGCAACGCGCTGTATGTGGGGCTACCTTTGAAGGTGACCCGGAAACTACAACTAATCCAGAATGCGGCAGCTAGACTGGTGACTGGGAGTGGCCGCCGAGACCACATAACACCGGTCCTGAAAGACTTACATTGGCTTCTAGTCCGTTTCCGAGCACAATTCAAAGTGTTGGTGCTGACCTTTAAAGCCCTAAACGGCCTCGGTCCTGTATACCTGAAGGAGCGTCTCCACCCCCATCGTTCAGCCTGGACACTGAGGTCCAGTCCCGAGGGCCTTCTGGCAGTTCCCTCACTGAGAGAAGTGAGGTTACAGGTAACCAGGCAGAGGGCCTACCCGGTAGTGGCACCCGCTCTCCCATTAGATGTCAAGGAATAAACAACTATCTGACTTTTAGAAGACCTTTGAAGGCAGCCCTGTTTAGGGAAGTTTTTAATGTTTGATGTTTTATTGTGTTTTTGATATCCTATTGGAAGCTTCCCAGAGTGGCTGGGGAGGTCTGACCAGAAAGGCGGGGTATAAGTAATAAATTTATTATTATTATTATTATTATTATTTATTATTATTATTATTATTTGTACCCCGCCCATCTGGCTGGGTCCCCCCAGCCACTCTGGGCGGCCTCCAACAGATATTAAAATACATTAAAATATCACAGGTTAAAAACTTCCCTAAACAGGGCTGCCTTCAGGTATTTTCTGAATGTCAGATAGTTGTTCATCTCCTTAACCTCTGCTGGGAGGGCGTTCCACAGGGCGAGCACCACTACCGAAAAGGCCCTCTGCTTGGTTCCCTGTAGCTTTGCTTCTCGCAGTGAGGGCACCGCCAGAAGGCCCTCGGCGCTGGACCTCAGTGTCCAGGCTGAACGATGGGGGAGGAGACGCTCCTTCAGGTATACAGGACCGAGGCCGTTTAGGGCTTTAAAGGTCATCACCAACACTTTGAATTGTGCTCGGAAACATACTGGGAGCCAATGTAGCTCTCTCAGGACCGGTGTTATGTGGTCCCGGCGGCCGCTCCCAGTCACCAGTCTGGCTGCCGCATTCTGGATTAATTGCAGTTTCCGGGTCACCTTCAAAGGCAGCCCCACGTAGAGCACATTGCAGTAGTCATTTATAAAGTCAATTATCTTTCTGAGATGGAAGAAAATCATCGGGGGCAAATTCAGGTTCTCTCAGTCCCGGCCAGTCCATTTTCCACCAACACCTCTGTCTCCATCCATTAAAAAAACCAAACTTATTGGCACTGAACAGTGAGGGCCAAAGCAAACAGGAAGCAGGAGATGTACGTTTGTGGTCTCCAGAGTTAAGTGGAAACGAAACCAAGGACAGGGATGGGAAACCTGTGGCCCCCCAGATGTTGAGGGACTCCAGGCCCCATCACCCCTGACCATTGTTCATGCTGGCTGGGGCTGATGGGAGAAATTCTTGCTCTCCAGCCCTGTCCTGGAGAATGTAGACAATGAGGTCCTCCTACTTACCTCGTCGTTCTTGACACATTCCTGAGAGAGCTGGTTGACGTGGAGCCACAAAGCATTCCGGAAATAGTTTATCCTTTCGGTCTCTTGGCTCTCGAAGAACTGCAGGGGGAGAGAGGCGGAGGACAACGCTGAATGCAGAGGCAAAATATCAGTATCGAATTCCTTTGGAAAGAAGCTCGCTTTGGTCTTTCCCCCTTCGTTGGGAGTAATTATAACCTTAAGCACAGATAATAATTACGGAACTAAACCCCCGCCGAAGAAACCCCACCTTTAAAACATCAGCAAACAGAACAATCAGCGCCGGACTTGAGAAATGGCAGAAAGTTGTCAATCTAACGTTTCAAAAGCAATCCCAAAATTGTGCAAACGTCTGGGAAGGGGCAGCTTGTGATGTTCGCCACTCCTGGCTCATCAAGGTCCCTGTGCAAAAGGTGCTGTGCAACACACTACTCACTAGTGCAAGGGGGGGGGGTTGCAAGACAGTATTTAACTGATGCAACCAATAAAATTGTGTTCTCAGAGATAGCCAGAAGGAGGCAATGAAGTATCAATTCCAGATTCTGAACAGGCTCCACCCACACCGCCCGTTTATTATTTGTCAAAATAACTAAGATGCTTTCAAAAATGCACTGTGACATAAGCAACACACTCCCTTTGGACCTGTCATTGTTTTTAGGAATGTTCCTCAACACCCACACACAGCCATTGTTAGGATTATCTGTTACCATACCATTACAGATATAACGTTCTTCCTTACATTTCTATCCCGGACTGACTCCAGCTACAAAAGCTAAGACTCTTGGACTGGGGTGTTGTTTTGCGTTTTTGATGTCATTTTAAAAAATCTTTATTTTAGATCAGGGGTCGGCAACCTCCGGCCCATGGGCCAGATCCAGCCCATGGAGGCCGTTTAACCGGCCCACGAGTCATCCGGTTACCGGCACGGCTCAGCACGGGAACTCGCACAGACACCGGAAATTGCATATGTGCAGGTGTCTGGGCATGCGCAGAAGCGATTTCTGGCACCGGGGGACATGCGCAGACGCGATTTCCAGCATCGCGTCTGAGCATGTCCGGCCCACGGATGAGCTCCATGGGACACATCCAGCCCACGGCCGGATAACATTGCCGACGCCTGTTTTAGATCTTAACGATTTATGTGGAAATGGTTCCGTTTGGCTGTGTATTTTTTGATGATTTATTTACTGCTTTTGTTACGTTGCAATCATGTGGTCTTCTTCCATCATGTAAGCTGCCTTGAACATGGTTGAAACTGTGGAAAAGGCTACATACAAATAAAATTATTTATGTATGTTACATAGCCTTGGTCTCCCAGATCTTAGCCAAGCACAGTAAGTCCTACGCCGAAGCAGCTCTATAAAACCGCTGCTGGGTTTTTAATCTGATTAGAACTGGCAAAGTGAGCCATCAATTTATACTCTAGAAATCCAGTTCTTTTTCATACGCTCAGGCTGACTGAAAAGCCTGAACAGAGTCTGAACATGAGCAACTGGGGGCTCTGGTCAGGCATTCTAAATAAAAGCACATAACACTCCCCCCCCCCCAATCATGCTGTGACAGTCTACCTCGGCCTGGCACCCTCCAGATGTTATTGAACTACAACTCCCATCCAAGCCAGCGTTGCATGCACCTAAATATCTGAAAAGAGCCCCATTCTTGAAAACATTTTGTTCTAAATCCTGCCTGCATCTCTGAAGAAGGAAGAGAATTCCCTGCACAGTATATTGATTTTCTTGTGGATACTTTAAATGCAATAATCTTAACACTACAGTGGTAACTCTGGTTGCAAACGGGATCCGTTCCGGAGCCCCGTTCGCAACATGAGCAGAACGCAACATGAAGCGCCGCATCTGCGCATGTGCGTGGTGCGATTTGGCGCTTCTGCGCATGCGCAAAGCGCCGAACCCGGAAGTAACCCGTTCCAGTACTTCAGGGTTTGGCGCGTTCATATCCCATGACAAACGCAACCCGCAGCTATCGTAACTAGAGGTATGACTGTATTTCCGGTTCACCAAGAAAGAATGCAGATATTCGAGATACTTTCGAGAACTTGAGGACATCAAAAAAGTAATCCCTGCCCAGCAAATGGTTTTCTTGCAACACTCTGACTTTACTTGTGGGCTGCCCCCTTTTCCGTGGGGCAGGGTGGGTCTCCTCCCTGCAGCTTTTCAAAGAAAATTCACCCGCTTAAGGAAGTGACTGGCAATCCTCTGTTTTGTTACACGTACACACACCCAAAGGGCAATCCAAAACACACAACATTCAAAGGCAAAGGATGAAGTTTCCTCTACACACTTATTTCTGTGTTTTGGCTGTTGCTAGCTAATCTGGATTCCTCCGCCCTATTTCTTTTCGACATGAAGTGTTCAGAATTCGAATCCAGAATCCAGTATTTGGGATAAGGGGGCAGGGAACTTTTTTGCAGGCTGAGGGCCACATCCCTTTGTGAGTACCCTTCTGGGAGCCACATTCAGTTCCACCCATACAGCTTTTTTTGGGGGGGCAGACTAACGGCTAGTGGCAGACACGCTTTCTTACAGGCACGGCGAGCTTCTTTGAAGACCCAAGGGCCACGTTCCCTTCTAGGAAATCTTCCAGGGGCCGCATTCCAGGGGCCAGGGCAAAAAGTGGCCAGGGCAAAAAGCAGTAGGCTAGTTTCTCCACAGACACACCAGGCAAGAAAGAGACATTATCAAGGTTTCGAAGACATATTCCAACACTTGTGAGGCGAATTGAACAAAACATTTCTGTGACAACACCACTCTCTGAGCTACACCGCCACCGCCTTCCCCAGCATCCCGTCGCCTCAGGAGAGGCAGCCAAACCTTTGTTATATTCGTTTTTACCTCACACGCCTTGACATGTTCATTCTTCCATTCTTCCCTGATCTTCTCCAGGGCACCAACGTTCGTCTGATACACCCTGTCTGCAGTTGGAGAAATAAAAAAAGAGCAATCCGGTCACGTCAAGAGAAGATGGGCCAAACATAGAATTGTAGAATTGGAAAGGGAATCCAAGGGTCAAGGTCAGTATGTTTCCCAATACGCTCCCAGTACGTTTCCGAGCACAATTCAAAGTGTTGGTGCTGACCTTTAAAGCCCTAAACGGCCTCGGCCCAGTATACCTGAAGGAGCGTCTCCACCCCCATTGTTCAGCCCGGACACTGAGGTCCAGCGCCGAGGGCCTTCTGGCTGTTCCCTCACTGCGAGAAGCCAAGTTACAGGGAACCAGGCAGAGGGCCTTCTCGGTGGTGGCACCCACCCTGAGGAACGCCCTCCCACCATATACCAAAGAGAACAACAACTACCAGACTTTTAGAAGACATCTGAAGGCAGCCCTGTTTAGGGAAGCTTTTAATGTTTGATGGATTATTGTATTTTAATATTTTGTTGGAAGCCGCCCAGAGTGGCTGGGGAAGCCCAGCCAGATGGGCGGGGTGTAAATAATAAAGTATTATTATATTATTATTATTATTATTACTGGCAGTGCAATAATCACAGCTACAGAATCTCTGACGGTTGGCCATCCAACCTCGGATTAAAGACCTCCAAGGAAGGAGAGTCCACCACCTTCCAAGGGACTCCATTCTACCACTGAACGGCTCTTGCCATCAGAAAGTTCTTCCTGATGTTCAGTCGGAATCTCCTTCCTTGTAACTTGTAGCTTGCTCCTTCCACCATGTTGTCAGCCCTTCAGATATTTGAACAGAATCACAGAATTGTAGAGTCTGAAGGGTGCCATGGCAGATCAAGCTGCTGCTAAAGGCAGCGGAGCAGAGGTCCGTGCAAAAGTTGGCAACCCAACTTTTCGGGTGACGTGAACTCACCCGAATCTTCCAGGGCTGTCTTTGTCTGAGCCAATTTCACAAAGAGCTGGAAGGGAAGCAAAAGGAAGGAGGTCAGTCGTCATTTGACTAGCCAGGAGAGCACTCACTTAGGGAAATGTTATATACATGCATGACACACCTTTTAAAGCAAACTTTATAAGCAACTAGCTGACCTGGCCACGCCTTGCTGTGGCTATGTGTGTGAATGCTGTGGTGTTGATGGCTGCGTCTGTGGGTGGTGGTAGGAGAGGAGAGGGCCGGCAGTGGCTGTGGGGATGGTGCCTGGCCTGCCTTTCACGGTGGCGGGGTGGCTAAGGGGCCTGGGCGGCAGTTGGGCTGGGCCTGCATTTGATGGCGTTAACGGTGACAACCCGGGCTGTGGTGACAGTGCCGGCCTAGAAGTTCCCCTGTTCAACTTCCGTCTGCCCCTTCTCTGTCCCCACCCCCGTTTTCAATTACCCTCTTCTCACCCCCCCTCTTTTCTATTACCCTCTTCTCGCCCCCCCCTTTTCAATTACCGGTTTGTGAGCTTGCAAATGGCCAACGGAGCTCTGAGGTTTTGCTGTGATGTGTAATAGCTGCGCCCGTTTTTTGCTTTTGTAGCTGTAGTACCAGTATAGCCGTCGCTAGAGGGCGCTGTTTTGTTGATGACATCTAATAGCTGCGACAGGTTTTTTTTGCGTTTAAACTTTATTTTGGGTATGACAGGTGTGGTTTTTCTGAATTTTTATTATGCCAGATTATTATGCCATGGTAATGGAACGCTGTGTCCAAATTTGATGCGATTTGGTCCAGCGGTTACCCAGCAAGGGTGTTTCGGACAAACACGCAGTGGGAACATTTATATATATATATAGATGTGGGCTAAAGTCGCTTCTGGGGTTAGGGCCTCGGAAGCTTAAGCCTTTTGCAATCCTTCCCCTGCTTTTCTTCGAACCCTCCCCCTCCCCACATACATCACAAGCCCCCTCCCCTTAGACCTTGCTCTACTCCACTTAAAGTTGGAAAAATCCCCACACTCCCCTTCGACCCATTCCTTCTGTCCGTTTCAGCCTCAGTGGTGGAGAGAGAGAGAAGAGAACAAGTGGCCCACCCAGCTCCATATTGCCTACACTGGCTGGCAGCAATAGCGCTCCAAGAATTCCAGGCAGGGTTCTCTCCCACGCCTAACCTCCAGATGCCAGGGATCAAGCCCACAAACTTCTGCATGCAGAGCATGCTCTCCACCACTGAGCTATGGCCCTTCCTCTTTCATCTCTCTATTTCTGGCCTCCTTTACTTTAGGGCCATACTTCAGCCCCACCCAGCTCCCTCTCCCCACGACCCCCCCTTGCACCTTCCCAACCTTTTCCTGCTGCTTTTGCGTGACCAGGTTGGCACTCCGGTGGACGGCCTGCTCCGCCTCGTCCTTGTCCCGGCACCTTTGCTCATACAGCCTCTTGGCCTGAGGGGAAATCAGGATGCGACAGGTTGCAAAGGATGTACATCAAAGACCGTAAGAACTTGGGACCAGGCTACCTGTGAGGTCGCAATATCAAAAGCAACACGATGGCGAGAGACAAATACAATATGAAAAACTTTATGGAATGATTCAGAACATCAAAACGAACAAACTGAAGTCTCTGAAAGTCTCTGAAAGTCCTTAAATGAATCACAGTGCCAGACTTTACCCGGCGGAGAACAAGCTTTGTATAATCAGCAAATGACCAATTCTGATGTCCAACTCTGAACAGTGTTTCCGGATAACAACTACTGTTTCGTTGAATTCTTCATCAGAGAATTAGTTCAACACTCGTTAGTAGAAAGATATGCAATTTCTTCATTAACCAACCTTTTTTTCAATAGATATAATATACATGAAAATGAAAAATACTCTGGAACAGTGCTCATGCAATTATGTAGTCATGAGCACTGTTCCAGAGTATTTTTCATTTTCATGTATATTATATCTATAATAATACAGGTGTCACATTTGTAAGAAACTGAACTTTGGAACTCCCTGCCTCTTGACACCAGGCAGGCACCTTCGTTTGCTGTTTGATTCTCTCTGCAAACCGCTTTGAGGCTTTCTACACTGAGGCTCGTCTCACCGAATGAAACTGAACCTGCTCCACCACGCAGCTGCCAGAGAGGCGATCTGCAAGGACACGGGGTATTTTAAGAACCAGAGGAGAATTAACTCACGTCCAGGGTTTTCTTGTACTGCAGATTCCGGTTTTTGTGAATAGCATCCATTATAAGCTCGATCTGTGGAAAGAGTACCAAGGTTAGTGAAGCCTTTTGTTCCTCAGCAAAACAGGGAAGGAAAGAGAGATCCGTTTCCTCTTTCTAAATATAGAAGGCCGCACGCATTTTACAAGGAAACACCGTGAATGTCTTCCGCTTCGTCTTGCAAAACTGAATTGTCGTGTCTTTGCTACAGGCCTCCGATTTGGACATCTAACAGAATCTGAATTCCACCAAATTTTGAGGTTTGTTAAAGGGTTGTGTTTCCTGATAACTGAAGCAGAGCGCCAGCGAGAGACATTCACTTTGCTTCCGCATGTACTGCTTGAAATTCTTTCATTCCCTTTGCAGACCCATGAGGGCTAGAAACTTGGTTTAATTTAACCAACGTTGAGTTTCCCTGTTGATTCGGGTCAGAGGAGACAGGATTTTCAGCCAGGCTTTTGGGCTTGATCTTGGAGAGTTTTACGAAACTACTATGGATCTTATTTTTTATTGGTTCCAAAGTTTTACATTTTATTGCTAAGCCGCTTTGAGTTCACTGTTGCTTTAAAAAAGCAACCGATATGTGCAATAAAATAATGGATTCATAGCTGGATCCTGCCCTACGTTTTTCAACGGGGAGGGTATAATTATGGAAGCTCTCAGCTCGAAAAGGAAATTCAAAACCAAAAGCTTTTCCTCCAGACCTTTGAAATGCAGAAGCGCAAGATATTGCCCTCAAACAAGGAAGCTGTGCTGTGTTACCTGGTCTGAGCCCTATGCGGTTAAGGTGCAAGCTGAATTTTGTTCCACTAGCAGAGGAGAGGGGGAAGCAGCTCTGAAAGGAATGAGGAAATTAAAATGGGCAGGCAAGAAACTCTGCCTTGTCCAACAGCGGTGGAGAAGTTCAGGTGCTGAATGGAGGTTGTTGTCTTCTTGGAACCAGAGCTCATCACATTTTAGGGCTCCCAAACACAATGGGAACTGGAACTGCCACCTGCAGGGTGGAGTGGCAAGCACAAGTGTGTGTGTTTGTGTGCTCACTCCCTGGAGGGGCAGCCTATTTATTATTTGTACCAAAAGATGGGGGGGATTAAAGGGACGCGGGTGGCGCTGTGTCTTAAACCACAGAGCCTAGGGCTTGCCGATCAGAAGATCGGTGGTTCGAATCCCCGCAACAGGGTGAGCTCCCGTTGTTCAGTCCCTGTTCCTGCCAACCTAGCAGTTCGAAAGCACATCAAAGTACAAGTAGATAAATAGGAACCGCTCCGGCGGGAAGGTAAACGGCGTTTCCGTGCGCTGCTCTGGTTCGCCAGAAGCGGCTTTGTCATGCTGGCCACATGACCTGGAAGCTGTACGCCAGCTCTCGGCCAATAAAGCGAGATGAGCGCCGCAACCCCAGAGTCGGACACGACTGAACCTAATGGTCAGGGGTCCCTTTACCCTTTACCTTTAAGGTGGAGATTACCTGTACCTGAATATCACAATCTGTGTGCCTGAGCTCAGCAATCCCTGCGCTGCATGTGGATCTGTGTTTATTTGTGATATAAAGTCGGACCTGTCGCAGACATGAACCTTGGTCCACCTTCCCCAATCTGGTGCCATCCAGAAGTTTGGGACTACAACTCCCATCCCTCCTGGAGGCGATATCCAAAACATCTGAAAGGTGCCTGGCTGGGTAAGGCTGCTAGGAGTCTGGATTTGAGGGGTTTGAGAGGATAGGTCTGCACAAACAGTGGTAATGCACATTTTATTGCCTATGGATCCAAAGAATACAGTGGTACCTTGTTTCTCAAACTTAATCCATTCTGGAAGTCTGTTCCAAAACCAAAGCGTTCCAAAACCAAGGCACGCTTTCCCATAGAAAGCAATGCAAAATGGATTAATCCGTTCCAGACTTTTAAAAACAACCCCTAAAACAGCAATTTAAGATGAATTTTACTATCTAACGAGACCATTGAACCATAAAATGAAGGCAATAATCAATGTATTGTACTATAAAATAAATAAGACAGTATTGTAGATGATAAAAATGATCATCCACACGGTCACAAAAAACAAATTAACCGAAAAAGCCTCAAAAACAAAAACACAAAATAAATAGCAAAAACAAAAGTGCCAGACTTAATCCGTTCCGGAAGTCTGTTTGACTTCTGAAATATTCGAAAACCAAGGCACAGCTTCCGATTGGTGCAGGCGCCCCGGAAACAATAGCTGACAGCTGCATCGGACATTCGGCTTCCGAAAACCATTTGAAAACCGGAACACTTACTTCAGGGTTTTTGGTGTTTTAGAACCTAGGCGATTGAGCACCAAGGCACCACTGTAGACTTATACAGGTATTTACCTTTCCAACTGCTGCCCCTTGTTTTCATTGGTCGGGAAGGGACAACGATTTCGGACCTTTGTTCCAAGTTAACAGTATCACAGCTCTCTTGCCCATGAGGAAGGGTGAAGCACATAGCTGTCAACTTTCGGATTTGAAAATAAGGGATTTTTTTCCCGAACTTTCAGATTTGAAAATAAGGGATGTCGCGAGGGCGGTGCAATGGCACCAAGTAGCCTCGCCACCCTGCACTCCAGAGGCTGTGCGCGAACGGGTGAGCGAAAGAGCGAGCGCGTAGACGGCAGGCAGGCTGTCTGTCTGGTTGGGCATGAGGGTCTGGCTGCACAAGGCATGCAAGCTCCACCCCCAGTCGGTCTCAGACTCCTTATTGGCAGCCGAGCAACACAGCTGAGGAGCCTCCCTGGCTGGCAGGGAGGGAGAGGAGCTGCTTCCTTTGAAATCCGGGAAATTTAAGGGATATCAACAATCCGGGATAGCAGCGGGAAACGGCATTGGAATAAGGGAGTTTCCCGCAAAAATAGGGAGGGTTGACAGCTATGGTGAAGCACCTGCCTCAGGTGGCGGGAGCACAAGAGGTGGCCCTCTGCCCACCCCACCATTGCCACCAGAGGGAGGCATTCCAGCATGTGCCATTGTCACTCATCTTTCCTGTCGCGAGCGGAGAAGCCAAGTGACAACATTTTGCGGAATGCCCTATCTCTAGGAAGGAGAAGCAGGACAGGCGGCAGGCGGCAAAACAGGACTGTCTCCAAGGACCTTCTCCAACCCCTCTTGTGCTCCTGACCTTTTTGCGATGGAGCTTTTGCTTTTCCCGGAAGTCCTCCATCTTCCTCGCCTCTTCGCGCAACGTCTGGCCCAACTGGATGTGGCTCTGCCCGACGCTGTCCACCTCTGAAAGCAAGGAACGGCATAACAAAAGAATCACCGGGAGGAAATGTAAATGGCAGGCTTTGTTCCTCCTAGCCACCTGGAGGAACGTCACTTTTACTGCTGCTTTGCAGAAGGGAAACCGAGGCTGAAACACAACAACAACATTCCTGTGATTTTTTTATATATATACAGTGAATGTTGCAGGTTTCATTACTTTATTTTTTGCTTAATTGTTCTATAGCGGCAATAATAATGTTGGGGAAACGTCGCAGAACAACTAGCAAAACAGGATGCTGTATGAACGCTCCTGTATAAATCCACCACTAAGGCACAATTGTTCCGTCAGTCACATGTTGCAGAATACAGCCCCTAAGGAAACACCAGTTTGCAGGGACAGGGCTTAGCAGCGTTTAATAGAGATGCTCCCATTCAGCTAAGGTAAAAGGTAAAGGGACCCCTGACCGTCAGGTTCAGTCCCGGACGACTCTGGGGTTGCGGCGCTCACCTCGCTTTACTGGCCGAGGGTGCCGGCGTTTGTCCGCAGACAGCTTCCGGGTCATGTGGACAGCATGACAAAGCCGCTTCTGGCGAACCAGAACAGCGCAAGGAAACGCCGTTTACCTTACCGCCGGAGTGGTACCTATTTATCTACTTGCACTTGACGTGCTTTTGAACTGCTAGGTTGGCAGGAGCAGGGACCAAGCAACGGGAGCTCACCCCGTCGCGGGGATTCGAACCACTGACCTTCTGATCGGCAAGCCCTAGACTCTATGTTTTAGACCACAGCACCACTCGGATCCCTCCAGCTAAGGTGCTCCCCCACCAAATTAGTATAGGGCTGTACAGGGAGAACAAGTGCCCTGGGGAGGCAGTGGGATTACCAAGGGGGTAGTGCTAAGAGGCAAGAGGGGCAGCAGGGGGGGCACCGGAGGTGTAAATGACTATCAGACTTTACAACGCTGGTCCCATGGGTTCAAGTTCACAAATTGTGTTGAATTAAACTTAATGTTTCTAATTGGAAATTGGAATGAAGGTGCAATTAATGGCTACTGTTCGGATTGCTCTCGTGTTATTATCGTCCTTTGTGGGCCATGCAAACTGCTATTCTGAATAATGATTTTTAGGGGGCGCTAGGGATGAGTTTATGGAACTAAGGGAGCAGTGCCTCCCAAAAGTTTGAGAATCGCTGAGCAACGGCATGAAAAGGGCAGAATTTCAAACGGATAAATAAACAAATCCTTAGCCGCTCGCCTTCCCGGTCCTATTGTACAGTCTTCACCGATGCTTATTTTTAAAAGGCTATGGTGGGCTGCCGAAAGGGGTTTGCTAAAATTCTATTCTAATCCGTTAAGATGCCTGAAACGAGGGTGAAGGAGCCCTTGATTCCCACGAGACCTTTCTCACGCTTCCCAGGCAGGTTTTCACCGTTCTTCGCCAGCTCCTCCCTGTGAGGAACAAAGCTTTGGGAATTCCAGGGTCAGCCCAGGCAACACCAAAAAATGCCACTAAACTGGCAGCGTGGGAAACTCCCCTGCCTAGAGGTTGCCTATCAAGCTGGTGGCCTTCCAAGGCTGAGAATTTCCAAGGAAAAAACACCAACCCACGTTTCATGTTGCAGGCAAGCAGGGTTCCTAGAACCCTGGACTTTTGCAGAACCTCTGCCCAGGTCCCACAAATGCATTTTGAAACGCAGACATTCCTGGTGTCGCACTGCTCTCTGTTTCCGTCCAAGGATCCTTAACGTTTTTCTGCGCCCATGTCTCTCGTTGCCAGTCTACGGCGGTGCGAGTGTTTATTTCTGCTCCACGTACCCAGGGTGGAAAGACAGGAGCGCTTCCAACTAAAAGGCCTGAGAGAGTCATCAAGCAAACCAAGGCAGCAGCTTGTGGCAGAATCGGAGGCTGGGCAGACTATGCTATGAGGCGCCTTAGCCTCTCTTAAAGGAAAGAAAGCAAACAAACAAAGGATGCTATCTTATACTGAGTCAGAGGATCTCAGGGAAGGGCAGAGCACATCCTTTGTGTGGGCGACTTTGCCCATTCAGCTCCGCTGCTGACATCTCTAGTCCCCTATCTGACGCCGTGAACTATTAAACCCCAGAGAGTCACATGCGGTGCAATTAACATCTCCTGTTTAGCAACCAGGTTCAAAATAGTTTGGGGACTCCTTCATATGACATTCACAAGCTCTGCACAGCCATCCTGACCTGCTCCTCAATTTTGGGGCAACCCAGCCAGATGGGCAGGGTATTATTACTTGACAGCCATCTGTCAAGAATGCTTTGATGGTGTTCCTGCTTGGCAGGGGGTTGGACTGGATGGCCCTTGTGGTCTCTTCCAACTCTATGATTCTATGATTCTATTATTATTATTATTATTATTATTATTATTATTATTATTATTACCAAATAGTTTCCTTCCTAGCCTGCTAAGAGGGCTGCAATATGAGAGGGCTGTAATGACAGCCAGCATGGTATAGAGTGCATGGGTAGGCAAACTAAGGCCCAGGGGCTGGATCTAGCCCAATCGCCTTCTAAATCCGGCCGGCAGATGGTCCAGGAATCAGCGTGTTTTTACATGAGTAGAATGTGTCCTTTTATTTAAAATGCATCTCTGGGTTATTTGTGGGGCATAGGAATTCGTTCATCCCCCCCCCAAAAAAATAGTCCGGCCCCCCACAAGGTCCGAGGGACAGTGGACTGGCCCCCTGCTGAAAAAGTTTGCTGACCCCTGGTGTAGTGGTTTAGGGTGCTGCACTAGGACCTGAGAGACCTGGGTTCAAATCCCTGCTCAGCCACCAAGCTCGCTGGGTGACCTTACGCCAGTCACTCATTCTCGGCCCGACCTACCTCACAGGGTTGTTGTTGTTGTGAGGATAAAATGGGGAGAGGGCAGAACTGTGTATGCCACATTAAGCGCCTCAGAGGAAAGGTGGAATATAAACGAAATAAGGAGGTTAAGAAAAGAATAGGTACTGGGCGCCCCTCCCCAATAAGCACTGCTTTCTGAAGGCTTTGGCAGTTTCCAGCCGTGAAATGGGAACGCAGTTCCGCTGCCTGCATTCTTATAGTAAAGAAGACTTCGCAATCCACTGTAAGTCTTCTAATGGAGTAAAGGAAATGAAAATGCCAGAATGTTCCATGAAATTCGGGGGGGGGGGAGAGAGAATTGTCTAAAAATACATGGCTTTCCCCCCAAGGTAACCTGCAAATATCAAAGTATTTTGAGCCAGTGATTTCACTCCGTTGTGTATGTGTTTGTACATCTCTTCACATTAGCTTCACACACAACCGTAGACACATTTTTTGCACATTTTAGAGACCTTTAAAAGTGACTTACGTTGCTTAAAAACCTCAAGAGCTCTTCTCAGGGTGCTGGAGGAAATGCAGAAAGGGGGAAAGAAAGGAGCACACAGTTAGAATCTGGGAAACCTTGGAGAGAGGTAGAAGTCATCAAATCTGTTTTTATGCCACACGCCACGAGAGGAGGCGGGGAACAAGACTTCCTTGTGAACTTGCATAAACTGGCCTTGTTTCAACACTGGGTGATGCAACCTTCGAAATTCAGAGGGCACGTTTTACGGCTGGGCGTGAGGTCTTCCAGTGCCAGAGACCTCCTCAAAAGCACTTGGTAAATATGCCAAGATTTCTCAAGAGGGGCTGGGACTGAGGCTCAAAATCCAAACAACACCCCCCTCTCTCTCTCACACACACACACATGCAGATGACTTAACATGGGGCAGCTCCACCGGGAAGGTCTCCTGCACACAGAGGCGTAGGAAGGTCAGGTGGTACCAGGTGTGGGAAATTTCTTGTCACCCCCCCCCCCACACACACACATGGATTTTTTAAAATATATATTTTTGCCTACAAAAATGGTTTTACGTTATTTCATATTTTCTTACAAAAGAATAATAATAAGTAAAAATAAACTTTTATTTATATCCCGCCCTCCCCGGCCGAAGTCGGGCTCAGGGCGGCTAACATCAGATACATAACATTGATATAAAATCAAACAATAATTAAATTACCTCCTAAAAACATGTCAAAATCAAATTAAAGTCTAATTAGATGGCTTTCCGCAGGGTTAGGGTTGGGAACAGTAAGTGCTCCACTGAATTGAAATTTCAGCCTTCACGACATAGGAAAACAGCCAAGTAAACAGCTATTTTTGTGGAGGAGGGTCAAGATATTAACTGATATGCATGAAATTTCATATATAGTTATATACTCCTTAGTGTAAGTAAGATGCCTTTGGAGCAGGCATTTTCAAAAAAAGAAAAAGTTTTTTATGAACCACCCTAGTAGGGCAGTAATTGTTCCTTGATAATTTGTCACCCCCTCCATGATGGAACCGGGGGCAAACCGCCCCCCCCGCCCCCCACTTCCTACGCCCCTGCCTGCACAGCTTCTCTAGACTGCAAGGGGGTTGTGCAAGAGACCTTCCCAGTGCACTCTGCCCCATAAGCAGGCTGTACCCCGTAGAGCAAATCCACCCATTTTCCACTGTAACACTTGTAAAAAAATTAATGCTGCTGCTCTGTTATATACCTAGGAAGAGGCCAGTCCAGATCTAGAAAGAGGAGATAACAAAACCCTTTTGTTTTAGGCAGAACATAATTTTGTTACTTTTTTTCTTTAATTGATTTAACTAAATTTATATATCACTTGATTGTGCAAAAAAAAAAAAACTTTGTTATAATTTTTTATTAATTTTCCAATATTACCACAGTTTTGCCAATTACACAGTTATTCCAATTAATATCAAAATAATTCCAATTATTTCCAAACTTCTACAATTTAATAAAAGTGGTTTCCCGCGGGGGGGGGGCGCAAACTTCTGGTTGGTTTTTTAAAAAAATAAACAAAACGTTGAAATTATTGGTTATTTTAAAATATTCAAAAGATGATTGAAATAAACTGCAGCTAAAAAGAAATAAGAGATAAATATTTGCTGATTTTATCCATATTTTTTATTACGCTTGCTGTTTTTAACGTCCGGTTTTTGTCACTATTTTTTGAAGTAACTATTTTATACTAGCGGGCGTAAACATCTTAGAGGCGTTTCGTTTCTGATGAAGCGATGTACTGTATCAATATTTCTAAATGAAATAAAAATGCATCAATTGTAAGGCTACCTTTGCTCGCTACAATGGGATTGTGGCAACCAATGTCTCTGAGAGCTTCCTGAGCCCCGAAGGAACACCCAGTCACCTTGCATTTCCCAGTGTTTCCTTTGGCTCCCAACTCAGCATGGCTTGCGCATTCCGTTTCAGAGACCCCAGCCCCCTTAAAGGGGCTATTTGTGCATTGTGGCTACCGAAAAAGGGGGAGCTTGAATGTCCAACATGGGCCCAGTTACAAATCCTACCCGTGTCAGCGGGTCACAGGGAAATGCTTTTCCCATGGCTCCCATTACATGCCCCAATGGTCACGCAAGTCGGCTTAGACTAAGCTGGAGTTTAAAAATACAAGGCACAACTCAGGGGTAACAAGACAAGGGTTAGGATCAGGCCCGGATTTAGGTTTGATGAGGCCCTAAGCTACTGAAGGTAATGGGGCCCTTTATATGTCCAGCTGTCCATTGTCAACAACAAATTGTTGCTGTCTTTTTTGTGCTGAATATATGCTATATGGTAATTTATGGACCTTATAGGTATCTAAAGCCATTTGCACATACAGAATGTAGAAATGAGCAAACCAGGGATATTTTAGGGAGCAGGCTAGCAGGCGGGGCCCATGACTTACATCATAGGAGCCTACACTAGACTGGTGACTGGGAGTGGCCGCCATGACCACATAACACCGGTCCTGAGAGATCTACATTGGCTCCCAGTACATTTCCGAGCACAATTCAAAGTGTTGGTGCTGACCTTTAAAGCCCTAAACGGCCTCGGTCCTGTATACCTGAAGGAGCGTCTCCACCCCCAACGTTCAGCCCGGACACTGAGATCCAGCGCCGAGGGCCTTCTGGCGGTTCCCTCACTGCGAGAAGCAAAGCTACAGGGAACCAGACAGAGGGCCTTCTCGGTAGTGGCGCCCGCCCTGTGGAACACCCTCCCATCCCATGTCAAAGAGATAAATAACTACCTGACATTTAGAAAACACCTGAAGGCAGCCCTGTTTAGGGAAGTTTTTAATGTGTGATATTTTAATGTATTTTAGTGTTTGTTGGAAGCCGCCCAGAGTGGCTGGGGGAACCCGGCCAGATGGGCGGGGTACAAATAATAAATTATTATTATTATTATTATTACACAACACAAAACACTGTTGCTGGATGTAGGTTTTATTTTATTTGTTTTTTATCTTATATTTTGGAAATGCACATCCAGGTTTTTTTCTTTAATTTTTTTTTGGGTCCCCCCAAGAGAGTGGGGCCCTGAGCTATAAAGGGACCCCTGACCGTTAGGTCCAGTCGCGAACGACTCAGGGGTTGTGGTGCTCATCTCGCTTTATTGGCCGAGGGAGCCAGCGTACAGCTTCTGGGTCATGTGGCCAGCATGACTAAGCTGCTTCAGGCGAACCAGAGCAGCGCACGGAAACGCCATTTACTTTCCCGCCGGAGTGGTACCTATTTATCTACTTGCACTTTGACGTGCTTTCAAACTGCTAGGTTGGCAGGAGCTGGGACCGAGCAACGGGAGCTCACCCTGTCGCGGGGATTCGAACCGCTCACCTTCCGATCAGCAAGCCATAGACTCAGTGGTTTAGACCTCCGTGCCACCTGTGTCCCTGCCCTAAGCTATAGCTTGTTTAAAAAGGTAAAGGGACCCCTGACCATTCGGTCCAATCACAGACGACTCTGGGGTTGCGGTGCTCATCTCGCTTTGCAGGCCAAGGGAGCCGAGGTTTGTCCGCAGACAGTTTTTCCGGGTCATGTGGCCAGCATGACTAAGCCGATTCTGGCGCAACGGAACACCGAAACCAGAGCAGCGCACGGAAACGCCGATTACCTTCCCACTGGAGCAGTACCTATTTATCTACTTGCACTTTGACGTGCTTTCAAATTGCTACCGGTAGGTTGGCAGGAGCTGGGACAGAGCAACGGGAGCTCACCCCTTCGCAGGGATTCGAACTGCCGACCTTGTGATTGGCAAGCACAAGAGGCTCAGTGGTTTAGACCAGAGCGCCACCTGCGTCCCTCGTTTAACTTATACGTAAATCCAGCACTGGTTACGAGCACATCTGAACCCACAAAAGCCGAAGGATGCCCCCCACCCTTTACCTACAGCTCCCCAAGATGGCTGCTTCGCCGTACAGCAAAACCAGGCACCGTGAGGAATTTAAAGCAGTGGAGCTTCCCCTAAGTCACAGCCTTGTCTCGTTTCCACTAAAGCAGGAACTGAATTCTGAGCACGGGCAACGGTGGTTACTGGAAGAGCCTACTTGGGCAGAAATGAAGGGAACTGGGGTTACGTCACACACATTTTTCAGACCAGCGAGTGTTTTCCCAGCAAAAACCCTCCTCGCTTTCACAATAGACTCAGGGACTTTTTAGACTGGGGGCAGACGGCTGTCCGAATTCTGGACCAAAAACAGACATGGTCCTCTGCAAAGCGGTTCCCTTTTAGCAAAGTGATTTTCAGAGGGCACATTTGAATTCCCTCTCCTCCTCTCCCCATGGGGACCCCACTCACACCCACAAATCTGCTCCAAAGGGCAGGGGGAAACCCCTCAGAAGAGATTTTTCAGGAATGTACAGGGAGAGGAGGGGACCTTCATAAGGGCAAAAGGAACTGACTTATTCCAAGGCCAGAATCGCCCGCACTGGCTGGCAGCCAGCTGTCCAGTGCTTCCGAGGCAGGAACTCCTCCCAGCCTTACCTGGACATGCCAGGATTTGAACCTGGGGCCCTTCCCCGGGCTCCTTCTAACACACAGCTAGAACGTCTTGTGCTGATGGAAGTACGTTGCTGGAATCTGCCCCGAGTTTCATTCAAAGGAAGTCCAGAGATTGAGCCAAAAATGGGGTCCCCCCCCTTTTTTAAAAAAACAACAACACAGTTTTAGGGACCGCAGTGACTCACTTCAGCTCTGTCTGCCCGCAGGGTTTCTTCCGCGATAAATTAATCAGGTCCTTGCCATATCTTTCTTCTATAGAAGCCCTGTTGCGTGGGAAGAGAGTTTTGTTTATTGTTTGTTTGTTTGTTTTTGTTTGTTTGTTTGTTCATATCCTGCCTCTCCCCCCACCACCCCAAGCCAGGGACTCCAAATTGGCTTACACAAATCAAAGCAACACATATAAAATACGGGAAAGCCTAAAAACATAAAGATTAACAAGTACAAAGTAATTCGGACTATAATAGAATCATAGAAGCGCAGAGTTGGAAGGGGCCCCCGGAGGCAGGACCGGTGCTAGGGATTTTGGCGCCCTAGGCGAGGGGGCGGGCCACGTGACGTCATTGCGCATGACGTACGGTGCCCCGCCCCCTGCCTGGCCGGGCGCCCGTGGCTGGTTGGGGCGGCACCGGGTGGCGGCGGGGGGCGAGGGGCAGGCTGGCCAGCGCCCCCTCCATTTTGGCGCCCCCACCGCCACGGTTTTCGCCCCAAGCTGCTTGCTCCGCCACTGTTTGGGGCGGCGGCGGGCGGCGGGGGGCAGGCTGGCCAGCGCCCCCTCCATTTTGGCGCCCTAGGCAACTGCCTAGTTCGCCTTAATGGACGCGCCGGCCCTGCCCGGAGGTCATCTAGTCAAACCCCCTGCAATGCAGGAATCTCAGGTAAGCAACTATGACAGATAGCCATCCAACCTGTGCTTAGAAACTTCCATGAAGGAGAGGCGTTAGTTTCAACAGAATTGAAACAAATTTTTTTAAAAAAAAAAAACTACCCAAGCACAGATAATGAGAAACAGCATAATTAAACCCCTTTCCTTAAAAAAAAACAAAAAAAAACAAAAACAAAGGCCTCTTGGAATAAAACACCTGCCAGCTGAAGAACAACAAGGAGAGAGCCAGTCTAGCTTCTCCAGGGAGGGAGTTTCAGAGCCTGGGAGAAGCCACCACCGAGAAGGCCCTCTCTTGCATTCCGACCTGTGAGGGTGGCAGGACCTAGAGAAGGGTGTATGGGAGAATACAGTCCTTCAGATAGCCTGGACCAAAGACATATCGGGCTTTATAGGTCAAAACCAGCACTATGAATTATGCCTCGAAACAGACCAGTAGCTGGCAGAGCTGTTGTTTCAGCTGTCTGTTGAAGAGTCTGAGTTTGTTCAGCCAGCGTTTTCCCTCCCCATCCCTTCCCTCCCTTGTTTTGTTTGCCACCCGATTAAGAGTGCTGGAGAACTTGAAATGCTATCGTTGTTCATCTATGCACCCTTTCCACCAATGTGCACATTTTCTATGGTTGGAAAACCGCTTTGCGAAATTCAGAGAAGCACAAATTCCGAAGGAGAGCTCTGCACACAGGGCAAGGCAACCCAAAATTTCTCCTGCGCCCCTGAAAGACAAGGATCTCACTGTATCTTCAACCTCTGTGAAACAAACTAATGGCAAGGTCATTATTATGTCTGTCTGTCTGTCTCTCTGTCTGTCTGTCTGTCTCTCTCTCTCTCTCTCTCTGAACTCCAATTAACTGTCACTTAGAGTTCAAGGAAAGTCTCTGGATCTCGAATTGCTATATTGTTAAAAATGCAAACCAGTCTGAAATGGGGGGGGGGGTTGTCACCGAGGCTCCTCTTCTATCAGAGAGGGTCATTGTAGAAAGACAGTGTGTCATAGTGGTTAGAGTGCTGAACTAGGACCTGGGAGACCAGGATTCGAACTTCCCACTCAGCCATGAAGTTCCCAGGGCGATCCTGAGACAGTCACTCACTCTTAGCCTAACCCTACCTCACAGGGTTCTTGTGTGAGTATAAAACAGGGAAGGGGGTTAAGTACACAACCTTGAGCTCTTCGGAGGTAAGGTGGGATAGAGATGCAATAAACTAATGTATGTTACGGGAAATGATATATAATGGGTTAAAGAAAATGTTTAAGAAAACCTTTGTCAAAAAACCAGAGGCTTTTTTGCTAGGTGTAATAGGTGAGGAACAACCAAAAAGAAGATAAATGACCTTTATGAAAATGGCCGAAATGACTGGACGAATCCGAGAACAGAAGGAAGAGAGTGTTGAAGAAGATTGGAAGAAATTTAAAGACTATTTGAAAAAGTTTATTTGATTTGGTACAGGCAGCAGAAGTAGTTAAGCTTAGGTTAAGAAAATAAGATGTGATGCATAATAAAAACACGAGGTTGTAAGGTGTTTTTTTTTTTTGTAAAAAAAAAAGAAAGAAGAAAACTGTTAAAAAAAATTTAGGCTATGTAAAAAAGAATTACTGGGCCTCGGATATGGAGAGGCCCAGGCTAAACAAAGATTTGATGTTGTTAATGATGTTTGTTAAGTTTGTTTTTAAATGATAAAATCAATAAAATATATTATTAAAAAGAAGAAGAAGAAGATAAATGACTGTTTATGTACGCAACGACGGCAGCGAGAATGCTTTTAGCCCAGAGATGGAAGGAAGGAGAATTACCGACTAGAGAGGAATGGCAGACCAAGTTACTGGAATATGCAGAAATGGCGAGACTGATGGGAAAGATCAGAAACTAGGAAGACCAAGTATTCCAAGAACTTCTTAATCTACTTAAAAGACCACTGTAGACAGTTAAAATCATTGGCAGGGATACAGTGACACTTGTCATGCGAAATGAACTTTGGTAGCTATGATTATATACTAGATGGATAATGGTAAAAGATGGGGGGAGGGGGGAGAAGATAAATATTTTTGGAAATGGAACCCATGGGGGGAGGGGAGGAGGTCCAAAGGTTCAAAAGAACCTTTTTCTTTTTATGTTCTGGAATGGTTAAAACTGTGTATAAATTTATGTAAAACCAATTATCTATATATAATTCAATATAATTCAGCACATACCTTTCCTTCAAAAAGTCTTCAAACTCCTTGCAGTTCTTCCTGCCGTCATTGAGGTGCTGGATGATGCCGTCATAACCAGCTGTGCTGATTAAATCTGTAGTCTGAGCGAAGGGTTTTGAAAAAGATATTTAGAAGAAATATAACGTGTTGTTTTTTTAAACAACAACAACCAGCCCAGCAAGGATCTAGAACAGGGGTCCTCAAACTACGGCCTGCGGTACCCTGAGGTACAAATGTGTGCGCGTAACAAAGCCCTGGTAACACGGTTGCTACCGCCGGGGGCTGGCTGCTTGATAACAGCAAGCTGCCACTTTAAGCCGCCAGAGGGCAGGATGCCGGCGAAGGAACCCCTTCCACGCCAGCCCTTCCCCTCCTCCCCACAGCTGTCAACCCTCCCTTTTTTTGTGGGAAACTCCCTTATTCCAATGCCGTTTCCCGCTGCTTTCCCAGATTGTTGATATCCCTCAAATTTCCCGGATTTCAAAGGAAGCAGCTCCTCTCCCTCCCTGCCAGCCAGGGAGGCTCCTCAGCTGCGTTGCTCGGCTGCCAATAAGGAGTCTGAGCCCGACTGGGGGCGGAGCTTGCATGCCTTGTGCAGCCAGACCCTCACGCCCAACCAGACAGACAGACTGCCTGCCGTCTATGCGCTCGCTCTTTCGCTCCCCCTTTCGCGCGCAGCCTCTGGAGCGCAGGGTGGTGAGGCTACTTGGTGCCATTTCACCGCCCTCGCGGCATCCCTTATTTTCAAATCCGAAAGTTGACAGCTATGAATATAACGTGTTTTTTTGAAAAACAACAACAACCAGCCCAGCAAGGATCTAGAACAGGGGTCCTCAAACTACGGCCTGCGGGCCAGATCCGGCCCGCCAGGGTCCTGAACCTGGCCCACCCGCAAGGCCCAAGGCTCAGAAGCGGCCGGGTGGGAAGAGCCCTGAGGTACAAATGTGCGTGGCGCGCGTGTAACAAAGCCCTGGTAACACGGTTGCTACCACCGGGGCTGGCTGCTTGATAACAGCATGCTGCCACTTTAAGCCGCTGGAGGGCAGGGTGGTGACGAAGGAACCCCTTCCACGCCAGCCCTTCCCCTCCTCCCTTCCCCTCAGGCCAGCTCCATGCCCGCCAGAGCAGCGCCTCGCCAGCCGGTTGCCTCCTAAATGAGCGCACGGGTCCCATGTGGCAGCCTGGGCAACCTTAGAAGTTAGGGAAGCACCAAAAACACAGGCAACATGTGCAAATAAAATCAGCCAGAAGTGAAGTCTGAATCACAACAGTTGGTTGCACAAGGGAATCTCCATGTAAATAGTGGCAAAAAGTCCAGCGCATTACAAACTGTATAGGACTCTTCATCTGGGGAAAAGCTCTGAGTGGATCATAAAAACATAAGTGATGATTAGGAAGTTGACTCTCCCCAAAGACAGAACTTGCCTCCATCATGGGCTGAGCAAATTCCAGCTGTTCAGCCCCACCATATACAGTATAGGTCCCAGCACGTTTCCGAGCACAATTCAAAGTGTTGGTGCTGACCTTTAAAGCCCTAAACTGCCTCGGTCCTATATACCTGAAGGAGCGTCTCCACCCCCACCGTTCAGCCCAGACACTGAGGTCCAGCTCCGAGGGCCTTCTGGCAGTTCCCTCACTGTGAGAAGCAAAGCTACAGGGAACCAGGCAGAGGGCCTTCTCGGTAGTGGCGCCCGCCCTGTGGAAGGCCCTCCCAGCAGAGGTCAAAGAGATAAACAACTATCTGACATTCAGAAAATACCTGAAGGCAGCCCTGTTTAGGGAAGTTTTTAACCTGTGATATTTTAATGTATTTTAATATTTGCTGGAGGCCGCCCAGAGTGGCTGGGGGGACCCAGCCAGATGGGTGGGGTACAAATAATAAATTATTATTATTAATTATTATAGGTGATCAATGAGCTCTGCTGCCTAGCAGGGATAGGCTGAAAGGCCAACACAGAGGATCATCACAGACGAGGGCAAGAAATTATTCTATGGTTCTATTTATTTGAGATTCCTGTGTTGCAGAGGGTTGGACTAGATGATCCTCAGGGTGCCTTCTACCTCTACGGTTTTAGGATTCCAATCTGGTGGAGGAACTGAAACTCAGAGGCGACTGAGAAATAAGTGGTCTCCAGGGATTCCGTCTAAAACATGGGCGGAGCATTTGCAACAGTCAGGCCCAAGGATCACCCCCTCCCCACAGCAGACACAGAGCAACATGGACCATAATGGCTGGGTGACAGAAGAACAAATGAATGACCCCTGCCAGATCAGATCAGTGGTAGTAATAATAATAATAATAATAATTTATTATTTATACCCCGCCCATCTTGCTGGGTTTCCCCAGCCACTCTGGGCGGCTTTCAACAGAACATTAAAATACAATAATCTATTAAACATTAAAAGCCTCCCTAAACAGGGCTGCCTTCAGATGTCTTCTAAAGGTCTGGTAGTTGTTGTTCTCTTTGACATCTGGTAGGAGGGCGTTCCACAGGGCGGGTGCCACTACCGAGGAGGCCCTCTGCCTGGTTCCCTGTAACTTGGCTTTTCGCAGTAAGGGAACCGCCAGAAGACCCTCGGCGATGGACCTCAGTGTCCGGGCTGAACGGTGGGGGTGGAGACGCTCCTTCAGGTATCCTTCAGTGGCTCATTTATATGCCCTTTGGGAAGTCTGTAAGCAGGAACTGAGTGCAACAGAGCTCTCCTCATCTGTGAGGCATTCCTGCCTCTGACAGAGGAAGCCAGGAAAAGTTCTTATTCGCAGCTGCCATACACAAGCAGACCTTAACACAATAAGAGTCTGCTTGTTGGTCCATCCCACTAACTGGCAGCAGCTTTAGTCTGGCCATACTGGTTGGGGTAGCCGGAGGCCACCGATTTGGCAAAGTGTCTCTTAAAAAGCTAACACGGTGTTAAGAGATTTGTGGGTGGGGACCCCTAAACCCTTCAAAATTAATAAATGGTAGGGTTTTGATGCTTTGGGATGTGAAGGGAGAAATACAAGCTGCAGAGGAAATCCTGAGCTAGCTTATGCAAAACGACCTGGCCAAGGTAGGGCCATTAAGAAACAATAGAGGGACATTGAGAGCCCTTGACAATACAAAGGAACTGTCCTCCTCGCTGTGTGATTGGGGATTTGGAAGGTTGGCACAGTAACTGGGTGTGAAATGACAGGAAAGGCAGGGTGTTCTGGGAAGAAGAAGGAAGAAGGAAGACTGGGATCCATCTTGGGCAGGCTGGCTGAAGGCTGGCTGGGAGAGATGCACTGCTGTGTGGTACAAGGCTCTTGAAAGAGCCATGCTGTAAGATCTGGACTCCTCCCATGCAGACAGAAGGTGTAAATAGGCAAATAAACCACATTTCTTAAAGCCACAAAAGTCTCCGCAGTGTCTCTGTTCTCCAAAGGACCACAGACCCGGGGTGAGTGCCTGGAATCCTCTGAAATCTGGTAGAGAGTGGAGGTGGAACCCAACTTTTGAAACAATATTTATTGCAGCCTGACCTGTCCTAAGCTTGGCACCACGCAGGCATATCCCTCCAAGAAGTTCCCTTAAATACTGTCAAATTTCCACGAAAGTTTGTGCAAAGGTGCGGTTGCAGCTTTCTCCGCTGAGCATCAAAACCACGATCTGCAGCATTGTCACGCCAGTGTGTGAGAACCAGAGATCCCCTTTCCAGCATGATCACATGGCCTCAGTATGACAAAGAACTCGAGGAAACTGGAATTCAGGGTTCTGAGAAAATCCCTTTCCCCAATTTATTTCCTCGACTACAAGATAATCTTTTGTTTCTGGGTTGACGCATTGAGGCTAACTGGATGACGTGCAAAAACAGTTTCTTTGAAGAAAGTCTTCTTCGCCAGGTAGCTCGGGACAGCCATTGCCAAGAAGCAGATCACATCCTTCGCAGCCACAAGGCCTCTGTCCTGAGATGTCAGAGAGCTGCTGCGAGTCGGATGAATCAGTCATGGGCTACATAAGACAGATGTTCTGACTCAGTATAAGTCAGGTTCATAAGGCGTGATAGAAGCCCTAGGCAGAGAAATTTTGACTGCAGAGAGCAAGACTCAAGTCCTTGCTCAGCACCAGCGTAAGTACATAAGAAGAGCCTGCTGGATCAGGCCAGTGGCCCATCTAGTCCAGCATCCTGCCCTCTCCCATCCCTTGGCTTCCAGCAACTGGTATTCAGAAGCATTGCTGCTTCCAACCAACACCTAGGCAAAAAAGACAATCACGGGAATAACTGAATTACAACAACCACAAGTTTCTCAGCCCCACTCACCTCACAGAGTGTTTGTTGTGGGGGAGGAAGGGAAAGGAGAATGTGAGCCGCTTGGAGACTCCTTCGGGTAGTGATAAAGCGGGATATCAAATACAAACTCCTCCTCCTCCTCCTCCTCCTCTTCTTCTTCTTCTTCTTCTTCCTCCCCTCCACGGCAAGAGGAAGAGGAGGAGGAGGAGCCGGCCATTGGAAGCACACTGTGCTCCGTTTTTCGGCTCCGAACTTTGGGGGCATGGGGAGCCGGCCCCCAAAATATAGAGGGGCTCAAAAGAGCTCGGCCCCTAGGAGCTGGAGCCCCTGCTAGTAGCCATCAATAGGTTTCTCCTCCATGAATTTGTCTAATTCTGTTTTAAAGCCATCTAAGCCGGTGGCCATCACTGCCTCTTGTGGGAGCAAGTTAAACCATTTAACTAGAGATGCTATGTGAAGGACTTTCTCTCTCTCTCTCTCAAAATAAATAAATGTTTTACAATCACATATCCAACATACAACATAAAGACGAGATTCCATAGAATCTCCTGGACTTCCCTCCTCCCATTTGTGGATCCTATATTAATCATTTCCTCCTGCATCTTTTATAATAATCCAAATCTTTTACATCTCCGTTATATCCAAAATTCACCATTAAACTATAAGCATTTTCTTGACCCTCTTTCTCCATGCCATGCCCCATTTTTGAAACTCAAACCACGTCACCTCTTTGTCACCTGCAAGAACAGGATGCTGGACTTAGATGGGCCTTTGACCTGATCCGGCACGACTCTTCTGGCGTTCTCCCAAATCTACACAGCCGATTCGCCACGGGTTGGGAGGAGAACTGCGCTGGGCTGTTTGACGGCACAACAAACATTTGTGCACCTGTTCAACCCGAGAACTTGATGGTGTAAATCGGTCACGAGACTGAAACACACACCTTTCTGGTTTTGTGTTTTTAAAAAACTGGCATCAGCAGGATCATATTTGCTCCTTGCTCGGTCTGGCTGAAACGCTCCTGGAATAACCAGAGAGCTTCAGATGGGCAGAGGTGGATTTGGGGAACCATGACGAACAAAGGAAAGCAAGGGGCAGAGGGGTTGGCGAATGTTGGCATCACACAGGCGCCTCTGAAATTTTAAAAGCTCAAAGTCCTCCACCGAGATGGGGCTGGGGCAGCCAAGTGCCACAAAGCCCTGCATCAGCGTTGCAAGGTCTCCTCACCAGTGCCGGAGGCAGAGAAGCCAGTGCAAATGTTTCAGCTGGGAACATAACTAGGTCACCATCTGTGGCACAGCTATAAACAGAAATAACCCCAGAGGAGCTGTTTGCAGGAATATCGGTGGAAACTGTAGACAGGCCGTTTCAAGGTGACAAGTCAGCCACTGATGAGTCCCTGGTGCAACAGAAAGAGTGACCGGAGGCAGATGGAAACCAAATTCCAGATACAGCACAAGCCTGCTCATGCCTACAGTCCCACTGAACCGACCGAGACTCAGGGGCGCAGACTCATCTCTTCTGGGGTCCCCTGGTCCCCAATATTTGGGGGGGAGGAGCTGGGGGCCCCAATGTTCTGAACGAACAGGGGATGGAGTAGGCCAAGTGCAGAGCAGAGGACAGCGAAGAGGCAGCAGCAGGAGGCGGCCGAGCACAAGAGAGGAGGAGCCACCTGCCATTGAGTCGGCACTGCTGCCACGTTCGGCTCCCCCCAATGTCCTGACGTCACAGCAGCATGCACACGTCATTGCCCTCCCAATATTCAGCGCAAGCTGGCAGCTTACAGTGCAACTTGTGAAACTGCCTTCTACTGAATGAGACCAACGGTCCATTTAGCTCAGTATTGTCTACACTGACAATGTGGGTGTCGCTGTGGTCTAAACCAGTGTTCCCCAACCTTGGGTCTCCAGCTGTTTTCGGACTACAATTCCCATCATCCCTGACCACTGGTCTTGCTAGCGAGGGATGATGGGAGTTGTAGTCCAAAAACAGCTGGAGACCCAAGGTTGGGGAACACTGGTCTAAACCACTGAGCCTCTTGGGCAGGGGTTGGCAAACTTACCCGTCGATGGGCCGGTCCACGCTCCGTCCGTCGGAGGATGGGCCGGAGCGTTGCGCACATGCTCTTCCGGGTCGGAGGAGCGCCCGAGTGCGTGCGCACACGCTATTTCCACGCTCCTCCGACCCAGATGTGCGCCAGAAATAGCGTGTGCACATGCACACAGGCGCTTCTCCATCCCGCACGCATGCGCACACACTATTTCCGCCGCACATCCGTGCTGCGCCGCGCTGGTAAGCGCGGGCGGCGGGGGGCAGCAGAGGTCGCCATGGGCTGGTTAGACAAGCCTCGCAGGCTGCTACTGGCCCATGGGCCTTAGGTTGCTGACCCCTGCTCTTGGGCTTGCAGATCAGAAGGTTGGCGGTTCGAATCCCCGCGACGGGGTGTGCTCCCATTGCTCTGTCCCAGCTTCTGCCAACTTAGCAATTTGAAAGCACGCCAGTGCAAGTAGATAAATAGGTACCGCAGTGGCGGGAAGGTAAACGGCATTTCCATGCACTCTGGTTTCCATCAGTGTTCCGTTGCGCCAGAAGCGGTTTAGTCATGCTGGCCACATGACCCGGAAAGCTGTCTGTGGACAAACGCCAGCTCCCTTGGCCTGAAAGCGAGATGAGCGCCACAAACCCATAGTCACATTTGACTGGGCTAAACCGCCCAGGGGTCCTTTACCTTTACCCTTTTTTTTTTTTTTTTTTTACACTGATTGGCAGCAGCTCTCCAAGATTTCAGGCAGGGGTCTCTCCCGGCCCCGCCTAGAGATGCCAGGGATTGAACCTGGGACCTTCTGCACCCAAGCCAAACGCTCCGCCACTGAGCTCCAACCCATCTCCATGCCTGTTCAGGGGTAAGCCCTGCTGAATTCAGAGGAGCTCCTTCCCAAGTAAGTAGGCCTAGGATTCTGTAATTGGCATTCCAAGACTTAACAAATCACTGTTCTTGGAGAGGAGGAACCTCACTAAAAGTGTCCGGGAACCTAAGTGCCCAAGATTGCTTCTTTGCCATTTGATCTAATTTTACTCGGGAGCATCAGGTACCACAGCTCTATGCGAGTGTCTGGATTTAGTACAGTTCAGAGTTATTCCTTATCCTCTTCTCTGGAGTAAAAAATTGCAATTGCTTCAGTTCAAACCATGGAACCATTTGGAACAGTGTTTCCCAAACTTGAGTCTTCAGCTGTTGTTGGACTACATCTCCCCATAGCTGTCAACTTTCCCCTTTTTTTGCGGGAAATTCCCTTATTCCAAATAGGATTCCTCGCGAGAAAAGGGAAAGGTTGACAGCTATGCATCTCCCATCATCCCCGACCACTGGTCCTGCTAGCTAGGGATGATGGGACTTGTGATCCAACAACAGCTGGAGATCCAAGTTTAAGAAAACCTGCTTTGGAATTACAGACCTCACTTCCTTTTGGTCCATTTTGTTATTAGTTCAGTAAATCGTATTGATGTATCCTATACATCTTTACTGGCAACTGTGACAACTTGCTCTTTCTCTAAAACTAACTTTTCTTACAAAGAAAAGAAGATCAAACCTCTCCATTCTTAAGGAATTCAGCCCTGAGTGCTCACTGGATGGACAAATCCTGAAGCTGAGGCTCCAGTACTTTGGCCACCTCATGAGAAGAGAAGACTCCCTGGAAAAGACCCTGATGTTGGGAAAGACTGAGGGCACAAGGAGAAGGGGACGACAGAGGACGAGATGGTTGGACAGTGTTCTCGAAGCTACTAACATGAGTCTGATCAAACTGCGGGAGGCAGGAGGAGGAGGAGGAGGAGGAGGAGGAGGAGGAGGAGGAGGAGTTTGGATTTGATATCCCGCTTTATCCCTACCTGAAGGAGTCTCAAAGCGGCTAACATTCTCCTTTCCCTTCCTCCCCCACAACAAACACTCTGTGAGGTGAGTGGGGCTGAGAGACTTCAAAGAAGTGTGACTAGCCCAAGGTCACCCAGCAGCTGCATGTGGAGGAGCGGGGAAGCGAACCCGGTTCACCAGATTACAAGTCTACCGCTCTTAACCACTACACCACACTGGCTCCCACTGCCTGGCTTGCTCTGGTCCATGGGGTCACGAAGAGTAGGACACGACTAAACAACAACAACAACAACAACTTTTCTTACATTTCTTTGCTGTTATTAAAATGCAGTTTTAAAATGTTTGGGGTGGGCAAGGATTGCAGCAGAAATTGCCCGCCTGAAATTGAACTCTGCCATTCAGCAACAGAAAGCACAGCACAGAATCCTCTGATGGGGCCAGGGTTTTTGTTTTCTCTGCTCTACACATATTAAAGTGTTGCCACCTTTCCCGTTTCTCTTTCTGACTTCTTGCACACGGAGCAGCTTCACATTAGCACATTAAACAATCCAGACTTGACCCCACATCCTGTTTTCTTACTTTCATTTTTCTTTCCAGTGACTTTTCTATCACAGTCCTGCTTAACTCCATTGTCTAGCTTCTGTTAATACAGACCAGGCACCCTGTTTGTCCTCTAATCATTTCATTGAGAAGTAGACTCAATCCAAAAGCTGCTCTCTTTCTGCCCCAAGGAATAATAACTCAAACGATATTATTAATGATGATGATGATGATTAAAAATTTGTATACTGTCCTATACCCGCAGGTCCCAGTTCACAACATAAAATCACAATATAAAACACAAAATACATAATAAAAACACGAACAAGAGCAACCCAGTAATCCCCTCCAACACATTTAAAAAGGGCATTGGATGTGAATCAGCCAAAGGCCTGGTTAAAGAGGAATGTTTTTGCCTGGTGCCTAAAGGTGTATAAAAGTGGTGAAAAACACTTTTATTAAAAAATCAGAAGCCTTTTTACTTGGTATAGTAGGGGGAGAAATCCCCAAGAAGGATATTACTTTTTTTCTGTATGCCACAACAGCTGCAAGAATACTAATTGCCAAGAACTGGAAGAACCAAGATTTACCTACGGTTGAAGAATGGCAAACGAAGATGATGGACTTTATGGAACTTGCCGAGCTGACTTCGAGACTCCGCGACCAGAATGAGGAGACGGTGGAGGAAGATTGGAAGAAATTTAAAACTTATTTGAAAAAAATATAGTAATATTTAAAAATATAGATATCCTAGTGAAGGAATTGTAGGTTTTTGGTAAAAAAAAATATAGGATGTATGTTTAATTATACTTAAAATGTTAAAGGGTAAGAATTTTGTTTGCTGATAGATATAGAACATTATATACTGTGTATTTGTTAAATTTAGGAAATTGCTAAAAAGGATAGATATTGGAGCCCAGAAATAGGAACCGAGGGAAGTCACCCTAAGATGTGAAAAAACGATGGTTTTATATAAGAAATCTTTTGTGTTTGTTTGTGGGGGTTTTTTTATTTGTTTGTTTGTTCTGTTTTCTTATAAAATGAAAATAAATAAATAAATAAAGGTGTATAATGGGGGTGGCAGCTGAATCTCCCTAGGGAGAACACTCCACAAATGGGGAGCCACTGCAGAAAAGCTCTGTTTTTGTGTTGCCACCCTCTGGACCTCACAAAGAAGAGCTTCAGAAGATGATCTCAGGCTCCAGGTTGGTTCAGAGGGAGAGAGGCAGTCCTGAGCATCTTGATTTGTATACAGAAGACACACACCATCTCCAGGTAGGGCTGAGATTGTCCGATGGTCTGACTCAGGACAAGGTATCTTTCTATGTTCCTAAGGCAGCCTTTCTCAGCTTTGGGTCTGCAGCTGTAGTGGGACTACAATGGCCATCATCCATAGTTAGCGGGACCAGTGGTCAGGGATGTTGGGAGTCGTAGTCCAACAAGCCCCCTTGCTTCTGTACCTGAGAAGTGACCATCAACGTAACAGATGTTAACCTGTTGTTTTGGCATTTCAAATTGTTTTATGTGCAAATCATAGCTGTCAACTTTCGGATTTGAAAATAAGGGATGCCGCGAGGGCGGTGCAATGGCACCAAGTAGCCTCGCCACCCTGCGCTACAGAGGCTGCGTGCGAATGGGTGAGTGAAAGAGCGAGTGCGTAGACGGCAGGCAGGCTGTCTGTCTGGTTGGGAGTGAGGGTCTGGCTGCACAAGGCATGCAAGCTCTGCCCCCAGTCAGTCTCAGACTCCTTATTGGCAGCCGAGCAACGCAGCTGAGGAGCCTCCCTGGCCAGCAGGGAGGGAGAGGAGCTGCTTCCTTTGAAATCCGGGAAATTTAAGGGATATCAACAATCCGGGATAGCAGCAGGAAACGGCATTGGAATAAGGGAGTTTCCCACAAAAAAGGGGAGGGTTGACAGCTATGATGCAAATTGCCTCAAGACCGTGGTTCAAAAGCCAATTAATAAATCAGACGCAATAATAATAAGAGCAACCGCTCGCCCACCGTCTCAACACGCCCAGCCTCCCAATGTCCCACTTTCAGAGAGCAAACCTCCAGTTGCACTTTCGCTGGCACCGTTTTTGCAAGGCAAAGAGGACGGGGAGAAGTTGGCGAAGAAGAAGGAAGTGGCAGATGCTGTTTCAAAAGGGCGAAAGGAAGAAAGCGAGAGCAGGCAGCAATGCAATCGCCGGCTGCTGGCCCCCTACACCCCCACCCATAGCATGCATTAAAACTAAACCCATTTATCATGGCATAAGACTCCGTGGGCTGCTGTCCCCTCCATCACAGGTCCGAGGCACAGTCCTCAGCTGCAGGAACACAGTTTACAAACCCGGCCGGCAGGTGGGCGGATGGTGAGCCACAAGCTCAGAGGGATGAACAAAGGTAAAAGGGCAGACCGTGGCAATTCAGCTGGAATTCACAGAAGCACAGTGGCCCTTCAGCAATGATGGGCAATAAAGCCGTAAACTTGGCAAGGCAGAGATAATAAACGTCTTTCAGTGCAGCAGCACAGGAAACGGTTGCTCACCAGGTAGTCACTAATCTATCAATGAAACCCAGGGAATTCTGCCTTACAGGCACCTCCTCAAACACACCTTCTCTCTCAACCAGAGCCGGTCCACCTATTAGCCTGGCTGAGGCAGCCGCCTCGGGCGGCAAGCTGGGGACAGCCTGGAGGGGCGGCAAATGGGAGAGGATTCTCTCCAGCAAAGTATCTGACAAAACTACAAATACCCAAATATAGACGGGCATTTACTCTTGCTAGATTTAATGTATTACCATCTGCCCTGTTGCAGGGAAGATTTGCAGGTAAATCATATGCGGAATGAGTCTGCCCCTGTGGCCTGCCGGAGGTAGAACCTGTCTCCCACGTTTTACTACGTTGTCGTTTTTACAACGACATACTTCGGGTTTTCATCTCTCCGGTTATACAAAATTCCTCAAAGGAATTCCTATGTCTCAAACGCCTTGTAGAAGACACGGACCCTGAGATTACACTGAAAGTAGCCAAATACTGTGCAGCAGCCAGAAAGCTCAGAGAACAAGCGGTGTTACCGATATGAATAGCCCCCAAATGGCCATTTTTAGGCCATATTTTAGTGCCACAATTTTAATTCATATATTTTAAATGTTGCTGTCTACGTACTACTGCTGTTATGTAAATTTCAATGTATTATTTTTGTATTGTTGATTTAATAAGCTGGTCTGTGACCGTAAGAATAAATTCATTCATTTATACTTGACAATGAAAGCGGAGGGGCGGCAGATCCAAAAAGACAGGGCAATCTTTGAGTGCCGTTTCCCCAAGTCACCTCCAGTGGCTTCTTCAGCAGAGTAGAAATTAACTAAAGTTTATATAAGTAGGGGGAAGGGGGGTTGAGTAGGGGGGGTGATAGGTGATAGGTTTGTATGATTCTATTGTGTGAATGTATGGTATATGCAGGGGGTGGGGGTGGGAGATTGAGGAGGAGGGGTGATATGTTTGTAAGATTTTATTGTATGAACGTACAATGTGTGATGTTATTTTATGAGCTAAATAAAGATTTTCTTTAAAAAAATAAAAAAATAAAAAATAAAAAATAAAATAAAGTTTATATAAGTAGTTGCAACAGACGGGGCGAACCAAGAAAACGTGAGAAAAAGAGGAGACAAAAGGAACCATGGAAGGAGAGGATGGGAAAGTCAGCTGGGGAATGCTTTCTGGTTTTCTGTTTATTTTTTTTTGGATATCCTAACATTGTTATTTTTTTTCCCTATTTCAGAGTTGTTGTTGTTTTCCATTCAGAATTCTCAAGTGTTTTCCATAGTGTTTTCCCCCCGTTTTCCCTAACGTAATGTTTTGTTTAAACTAAAGCGAAAGCTCTGGAGAACTGTGATTTAAACAAAACTTGATACATTGCCTAGTTCATCTTGCTTTCTTCTTACTCTTGCAAAAAAAAAAACCCCAACAACCCTCCACTGCAATCTTCCCCTTTAACTGACTAAACTTTGTTCTTTATGACATTGTCTGTTGCTGTACACCTGTATTGAAGCTACTGCATGGAACTACTAAAAGCTGGTAGTTTTTAAATTAATAAAAATTGTGCTCTAATGGAAAAAAAAGAGTTGTTGTTTCTTTTGCTTCTTGCATCGTTTCTGTTTATCTCTTTGATAAGGAATTGTATCAGAAGCGCAAATAAATACAGTGGTCCCTCGACTTACGAATTTAATCCGTTCCGAATGGACACTCGTAGGTCGAAAAGTTTGTAAGTCGAAAAAAGCGATTTCCCATAGGAATGCATTGGGAGAAAACATATTCGGAAGAATTCGTAAGTCGAAAAAACCGCATCTAAAATTCGTAAGTCGAGGAAACTGCATCTAAAACCGGCAACGATTTCCATTCAGATGTCGAAAAATTCATAGGCGTGCAGCCACTTTCTTCATTCGTAAATCGAAAAATTCGGATGTCGAGTACTTTGTAAGTCGAGGGACCACTGTAAGGATAAAACAGGCCTCTGTGAGAGGGGGGGTGAAATTTGGGCTTCCCGCGGTGAGAGGGGGGAAGTATGGAAAATTAACCGAGATGTTATGTGCTTATAAAATTGTAAAATCCAATAAAAATTATTTAAAAACAGGCTGGGGTGGCTTCTGCCAACTGGGGATGTCTCGCTCAGGACAGTTGTGGCATAGGAGAGGAGTTGCGGGCGCCATTTTCTGGTTTGCCTCAAACGGCAAAAGGTCCCGGAGCAGCCCTGCTCTCAACAGATGCGTGGTTGCGATTATGCATTTGCTGAGGTGACCTCTAGTTCCATCTTCAAGCAATGAGGCACTTGGGTTTCCCCCCAAACCTCACAAGGCCTTTCCTAATATAATGATGCCTTCCCTGACAGGAAGGGCACTGCCCCTCTCCTCAATCTGAAACGTGGGGTTTCTTTTTCCTTCCTAAATACTTCCTTTATATTTTTGCAAACCAGGTTTTTTTTCCTCCTCTCTCTCTCTCTCACTCACACATGCCAAACATGTCAATATCTGCCTCTTGTTTCCATTTCTGTCAGCTGCCACCACCTGCATCTGCTATTATCATGAATTGCCATTGCGTTTGTTATTTTTAACCCGCCTCAGTCAGTAGGTGCTGTACGGTATGTGCATGCAAAAGGAACAAATTCTTCCACGGGTTTTCAGCCTGAAAAGACAAAGCGACAGGAGGAAATGGAAAGAGGTGAAAATGAGGCAAAGATGGGAGCGGTTTGCGAAGAGAGGCAGCCTCTTTGTGTGGTGTTGAAATCATAAAACCGTCAAGTTGGAAGGGAACCCTGAGGGTCATCTAGTCCAACCCCCGGCAATGCAGGAATCTTTCGCCCAATGTGGGATTTGAACTCATGACCCTGAGATGAAGAGTCTCATACACTACCGACTGAGATGATTGCAAGGAGAGAGGGGGCAGACTTCAGTAGAAGGGGAGCTCTGGGGAGCAGGGGCAGCAAGGAGGGAGGTATGCAATAGAGCGGGGGGGGTGTCCCCAAACCTTTGGGGTCCATTGGGCATATTTAGAATTTAGAGGGTGTGACATGGACTGCTGGGAGTTGTAGTCAAACACTTCTGGAGGGTGCCATGTTACAAAGGCTGGGCTAGGAGATTAAGAGAAGCTGCTTAAGTACTCGAGAGCCAGTGTGGTGTAGTGGTTAAGAGCGGTAGTCTCGTAATCTGGTGAACCGGGTTCACGTCTCCACTCCTCCACATGCAGCTGCTGGGTGACCTTGGGCTAGTCACACTTCTCTGAAGTCTCTCAGCCTCACTCACCTTACAGAGTGTTTGTTGTGGGGGAGGAAGGGAAAGGAGAATGTGAGCCGCTTTGAGACTCCTTCGGGTAGTGATAAAGCGGGATATCAAATCCAAACTCTTCTTCTTCTTCCTTGCAGATCAAAAATGTTAGTTAGGGCTGTAGCTCAGTGGTAGAGCATCTGTTTTGCATACAGAAGACCCCAGGTTCAGTATCAGGCATCTTCGGGTAGGGCTGAGAGAATGACAGCTCACTCATCGAAGCAGTGGGCGAGGTTTGTGACCTGTGCCTGGGTGACACCCCCTTTGCTTCCTGACCGTCGCCCCTCCCCCTCCCCGGCTACCCAACCGGCTGCCGGCTGGGGGGGGGGCAGAGCGAGGGCCCGGTAGGGCTGCTTCAGCCGACCATCTCTCCAGTTGGTCCTTTTCTGAGAATTGCTTCACACTTGACGTGGCAGGCCAAGAAAATGAAGGTCGCAACAGTAGGGTCCTCGAATAATAACACAGTGATGGCTAACCTTGACACTCCAGATGTTTTGGAACTACAACTCCCATCATTCCTAGCTAACAGGACCAGTGGTCAGGGATGATGGGAGTTGTAGTCTCAAAACATCTGGAGTGTCAAGGTTAGCCATCACTGTATAACATTTTGGAGGTCCCGAGCCATAAGGATGCTAGGCTGGCCTCAACTAGGGCCAGGGCCTTCTCAGTCCTGGCCCCGACTTGGTGGAACGGTCTGTCACAAGAGACCAGGGTCCTGCGGGATTTGGCATCTTTCCGCAGGGCCTGCAAGACAGAGCTGTTCCGCCTGGCCTTTGGGTTGGTTTTAGTTTAACCCTGATGTTTCATTCCTTTATGGTTTGATGGGTGGGCTACTTAAAAACGAGGCTGCATTTTAAACTTTAAATCGTATTTTAACTTGCATTTTAATTGATTGCTTTGTATGTTTTGTTGTGATTTTATGGGTGTTAGCCGCTCTGAGCCCGGTCTTGGCTGGGAAGGGCGGGGTATAAATAAAAATTTATTATTATTATTATTAGAAAGTGAAATGCAAGCCCCCTCAAAGCACTTGAGGATATGCAGAGCGTGTACCCCACTTGGCAGCTGCCCCCTGACGTTTCTGGCCAGTTTTACCAGTTACTGCTTCTTCCAGAGAATCCTGGGAACTGTAGTTTGTAAAGGGTGCTGCAGGTTGAAAGGAGACTTCCCTGTTCCCCTCTCAGAGGCATAATTCCCAGAGTTCCCTGGGAGGAGGGATTGGTTTAAGCAGAGAGTTCAGATGGTTGGCCTTCAAGAGGTTCTCTCCCGCTGTGTGATGCTAAACTCTGGGAGACAAGGTCCGTTATCTATCTTTGTTACTATGTGAATATGCAGGATTTGAAATGGTACAAGTGATTCTTTGTATGAACCAGAGCAGCACGCGGAAACACCGTTTACCTTCCCGCTGGAGCAGTACCTATTTATCTACTTGCACTTTGACTTGCTTTCGAACTACTAGGTGGGCAGGAGCAGGGACTGAGCAACGGGAGCTCCCCGTCGTGGGAATTCGAACCACCGACCTTCTGATCAGCAAGCCCTAGGCTCTGTGGTTTACCTTAGGATCAATCAAAAGGCCGTATCTGGGATTGGACTGTTTGCTGTTTGTCTGTCTTTGTTACTATGTGAATATGCAGGATTCGAAACGGTACAAGTGATTCTTTGTATGTCCAATTGGCTGCGTCCTTCACCTTTCGCTGTTCCTCTGGTCTGTATCCTTTTCTGCATTCCTGGCTTTGTAAATCCATTGAGGCGCCAGTTGCATTGTACATTTATAGCGGTATCGTCCCACTTTAAATGGTCATGACTTCCACACCCCCATCCCAAATCCTGGAAACTGTGGTTTGTTTGGGCTGCTGAGATTTGTTGGAAGACCACCCCGTTCCCCTCGCAGAGCTATGATTCTCAAAGTCGTTGATCAGTTCATAAGAGAGAGAGAGAGAGAGAGAGAACCCTCCAAAATCCACAGCTAGACAATACCTTAAATGTAATGGGACCCCTGATCGTTAGGTCCAATCGTGGACAACTCTGGGGTTGCGGCGCTCATCTCGCTTTATTGACTAAGAGAGCCGGCGTACAGCTTCTGGGTCATGTGGCCAGCATGACTAAGCCACTTCTGACGAACCAGAGCAGCGCACGGAAACACCGTTTACCTTCCCGCTGGAGGTACCTATTTATCTACTTGCACTTTGACGTGCTTTCGTACTGCTAGGTTGGCAGGAGCTGGGACTGAGCAACGGGAGCTCACCCCGTCGCGGGGATTTGAACCGCCGACCTTCTGATCGGCAAGCCCTAGGCTCTGTGGTTTACCTTAGGATCAACCAAAAGGCTGTATCTGGGATTGGACTGTTTGCCACTATGGTACACCAGCTTAGAGAGTGGGAGAGAAATAAGATTCTAAAGCAAATGGAACAGAACTGGGACAGAATCGTTCCTATTAGGATAGCTAGAAGGAAAATGCCAGTGTTCACTGCATAAATTTGGTGCGTTCCATAAATGCATTTACCAAATAAGATAATAGTTGCAAGTCAGAGGAGGAGGTTGGCAATGGCTAATTTTTAAATATATATATATATACCGCTATTCCAGCTTGCATGACCTGAGAGGCTCTCCATTACTAATCATAGAAACTTTTATCTCTAGACAACTCAACGGTGCAAGGGAAGCACTCTGCACATGATTGTGAAAAGCTCCACAAAGAATCTCTCAAAACTGGCTGAACGGGCTTTAAATAGCAAATGAAATTCAGCGTAAACAAGGGTAAACTGATGCACATTAGGGCAAAACCAAAAACCCTCTTCAGGCATCCCCAAACTATGGCCCGCCAGATGTTTTGGCCTACAGCTCCCATTATCCCTAGCTAACAGGACCAGTGGTCAGGGATGATGGGAATTGTAGTCCAAAACATCTGGAGGGCTGAAGTTTGGGGATGCCTGCTCTAAGTTAAGATATATGCTAGCAAGCTCTGAAATAGCGGTGACTGACCAGAAAAAGAGACCTTAGGCTCGTGGTAGGCGCCTTAAATAAAATGCCAAGCCAGTGTGCGGCAGCTGTGGATAAGGAAACTCTTTTTTATGACTAATTAGGAATGGGCAGGAAAATAAAATACAAATCTATGATATAACCACAGTTCTGGTCACTGTGCCTCGAAGTGGATATTGTAGAGCTTAAAAAGATTCCAAAATCAGCAACTGAAATGATCAAGAAGGGACTGGAGCAACTCGCCTGAGGAAGGATTACAACATCTGGGACTTGGTAGTTTTTTAAAAGCTGTGCAAAAGGCAGGGGAGACACGAGAGGCGTCTATAAAATTATGAATGGTGTGAAGAAAGTAGATACGTTTTTCTCACTCTCTATAATTTTAGAACTTGGGAACGGTCTTTTCACCCAGCACACCGTTAAATAAACCATGGAATTCAATCCCTCAGAAGGCAACAATGGCCACCAACAGTGGATGGCTTTAAAGGGTTAGGCAAATTCATGGAGAAGGCTAAAAATGGCTAAGTTCCGCGTCTTGGTCCAAAGGCATTATGCCTCTCCATATCAATTGCCAGGAATTGTGAATGCTGTTGCACTGAGGTCCACCAAGCAGGCTTCCCACAGGAATCTGGCTGTGAGAACAGGATGCTGGACTGGACGGGGCACACCTCTCTGTTGAGAGCCTGGAGAATGAGCAGGAAGAGGCAGGCAGAAAAAGGAAGAGACTCAGAAGGACAGCAGAGGACAGGGAGGGACCAGCAGCAGCCAGAAACAGCTGCTGCTCAATCCAGACCCCGTGCAGCCCAAACGCACAACCCATGAGTTAGTTAGAGCCTGGTGCCAATAATGCCAAGGTTGCAGGTTCGATCCTCGCAGGGGGCAAATTCACGCATTGCAGGGGGCTGGACTAGATGACCCTCAGGGTCCCTTCCAATTCTGTGACTCTGTGTATCTATGCAACACCTTAAAGCTCAGCACAAATTCGCTGTGGCACACTATTTCTGGGACCACCAAGGTCCATTTCCTTAGCTCTCACCTGCTCAAAAATCTTTTGAGCCATGGTAAATTGCTTACAACCTTCCAGCTGGGACAAGACTCTTCGCTCGAGGCGCCACACAGGGCTCAAAGGACCTCGCCTCCCCTTCTGAGTCCCCCCAAACAGCCCTTGTGCCTTTAAGAGCTGCCCAGAGGGAGCAATTGCGCCAGCTGTGCTTCCCCTCCACCACCGCACACAGACAAACACACACACACAAAACCCAGCTGCATCGCCAGGAGGACGCGCGCACCTGGAGAGATTCGCCCTTAGAGGCGCAGGGTCTGCAGCGCATCTGGGCAGCTTTGCTGCAGCGGGTATCCAAACGCCCCCTCTCCCCAACCCCTTATAAACCAAACCTTAAAGGGAGGGGTGTCTAACTTTTCCTTCCAGAGACCGGACACGCTCCCACGCTTTCTCCCCTCTCACCCAGAAGTTGTCCTTGAAAAGAGTCTCGCGCATGGTGGCTGCGGAGCGGCTGCAACAGGTTAGATCCCCACCTCCGGCCAGGTGCGCAAAAAGTGCCCAGGCTGCTGCTTCTGCTGCCCGGCCGAGCTGCTCCACGCAAGTTCCTCAATTCTCCGTGCCTTTTCTCTCTCTCCCCCCCCCTTCCTTTCCCTGCTTCCCTTTTCTGCTGGGTCTTAAAGCCGGTGCGCGCTCAAAAAAAAGGGAACCCATTCTTTCCCTCTGAATTGGACAAAAGGGGGAAGGGTGGGAGGTGGTTAGGCCCCTGAGATGCAGTTGGTGTCCGCTAGCAAAACGCCTTTAAAAGTTGTGTAGAAGGTGGGGAAAAATTCATAGAGCACCATAAAGATCATTGTGAAGATTTAAAGACGTCCGCAGGATTGTTTCAACACTTAGAATGTAATAAGGTTAATGTTAAATGTGGATATAACAAAATGAATTTGAAAAATGTAATTAGATGCAGTAGAAAGAACAGATAAATGTGGGGAACCGGGGGTGGGGGAAGCCCGGGGATTCAAGTAATCCCAGATGTGTAAAAAGTTGGAAATGTTTTAAATGCAAATAACACTGTTGAAATAGAATTTTAGAATACCTAACTGTGAAGATACGCAGAATGAAAGTGTTTAAGGTCAGTGAGAAAAAGGAGAATTGGTTTGAGAAGCTGTTGAATTATTTGGGATAATTAAAATGTTAAAAGTTAAATGAACCTTGTGGATTGTTAATATATATAGAATTGTACATATGGTTGATTTGAATATGTTTTCATTGTTCATGTATCTCCAATGTATCAGCCGCCTGGGGGGTTTCACTGTTTGTGTTTTGGTTGTTGGTGATCTAAATAAAACTTTATATATATAAAAAAATAACACTATAGAAAAATGAAAAATCAAAAAAATAAATAAATAACAGTTGTGTAGAAGGATCTCTCTCTCTCTCTCTCTCTCTCTCTCTCTCTCTGTGTGTGTGTGTGTGTGTGTGTGTAGCTTTTCATAGAGGGCTAAGAAATGCATGCTCAAATTTCCTCTTTTTTGCACAAATTGTAAAAAAAAAATGGAGTTTGAGGCTTTCCCTTGACTTGGGGGGAGGGGTAATCTGAGGACTACTCTGGAGCAAGGACAGTGTCATCCTTTTATATGTGGCTACTCAAAAGTGACTGAGTTTAACGGGGTGTTAATAATAATTATAGTTATTGTTTTATTTTGCCCAGCCTTCACCTGAAGGTCCCAGGGCAGGTTACAATTAAAACACAATATTTTAATTGGGGGGAGAGGGAGTCTGGGTACCATCAACCGTGTACATGACCGCAAGTTTCAAAGGTCAGGTTAGGTGTCCGACTCTGGGGTTGCGGCGCTCATATCGCTTTACTGGCCGAGGGAGCCGGTGTACAGCTTCCGGGTCATGTGGCCAGCATGACAAAGCCGCTTCTGGCGAACCAGAGCAGCTCACGGAAACACCGTTTACCTTCCCGCCAGAGCGGTTCCTATTTATCTACTTGCACTTTGACGTGCTTTCGAACTGCTAGGTGGGCAGGATCTGGGACCGAGCAACAGGAGCTCACCCCATCGCAGGGATTCGAACCGCCGACCTTCCGATCAGCAAGCCCTAGGCTCTGTGGTTTAACCCACAGCGCCACCTGGGTCCCCCCCCAAAAAAGTCAGGTTAGAGAGCTCCAAAATAAAGCTGCATACTCACTAGACATTTAAAACACCCGCCCCAAGAACCTTGGGAATTGTAGTTCACTCCTCACAGAACTATACTTCCTGGTAACTTTAACAAATTTGCAGCAACAGGTCCCAATAAATACAGGGGGGGGAGTATTTGATCCCCTGCTAAATTTGCCCGTTTGCCCTCTGGCGAAGAAATGGCCAGTCCATAATTTTAATGGTAGGTTTATTGTAGCTGTGAGAGACAGAATAACAACAGGAAAACCCCCAGGAAACCCAGAAGACAAAAGTCAGAGATCGATGTGCATTATAATGAGTGAAATAAGTATTTAATCCCTTTGCAAAAGGCTAGGCCACTCCAGGACCTTCATGTGCTTCTTCTTGAGCTGCTCCTTTGTTGCCTTGGCCGTGTGTTTTGGGCCATTGTCATGTTGGAATACCCATCCTCAGCCCATTTTCAATGCCCTGGCTGAGGGAAGGAGGTGCTCACCCAATAATTGACGATACATGGTCCCGTCCATCATCCCTTCGATGCGGTGAAGGTGTCCTGTCCCCTTAGCAGAAAAACACCCCCAAAGCAAAGTCTGAGAACAACAGCAGTCTCCCCACTTGTGATTCCCAGCCACTGGTATTCCAAAGCATTACTGCCTCTAGCACATAGCTGTCAACCCTCCCTTTCTTTGCGGGAAACTCCCTTATTCCAATGCCGTTTCCCGCTGCTATCCCGGATTGTTGATATCCCTTAAATTTCCCGGATTTCAAAGGAAGCAGCTCCTCTCCCTCCCTGCCGGCCAGGGAGGCTCCTCAGCTGCGTTGCTCGGCTGCCAATAAGGAGTCTGAGACCGACTGGGGGCGGAGCTTGCATGCCTTGTGCAGCCAGACCCTCACGCCCAACCAGACAGCCAGCCTGCCTGTCGTCTATGCGCTCGCTCTTTCGCTCACCCGTTCGCGCGCAGCCTCAGGAGCGCAGGGTGGCGAGGCTACTTGGTGCCATTTCAAATCCGAAAGTTGACAGCTATGCTCTAGCAATGAGGTAAAACATAGCCATCAGGTTTAGCAGCCAATGGCAGCCTCATCCTGCACAAATCTGTCTAATCCTCTTTGAAAGCCATCCTCATTTGTGGCCGTCACTGTCTCCTGTGGAAGTGAGTTCCATAGTTTAACACTGCAGGATGAAGACCTGTATTTGTAGGAAGTAAAGTGCCCAGATGTCACACACCCACTTTTCCTTTTTAAGTAAAAGCTGAAAACTTTGCGATGGTGAAGTTCCGTCTAAGAAAAGGTAGTGACCGGCTCATGAACAGATAGAAGTATTTTAAGGCTGTCTTTCATGGCATAAAACCCCCACAAAGCAGCTGACGAGACATAAAAATACAAAACAATGTTTTGTTTTGTTTTTAAAAAATAGGATAAAACAACTGTTCAAAGCACCACATGCTGACAGCGGATAAAATGATTACGGCTGTATTTGCAAGTAAACCACCCACCACTGCAACATGGCAATTACAGGCAATTTCTCATGCAAAGTTTGCAACGAGAGGCATTGCAATCCACAACGTGTCAGATGCGTTGGCACAGAATGAAGACTCCACCTGTTCTCCCGGTTTGCCCGGCCTGACAAGAGTTACTAAAAATACAGCTGAACAATAAGGAAGGTCGCACAGGACAATCGCCTAGTTTCTTTCCAGGTTATGACAGTAAGAATATATACAAGAGGAAGTCCCAAGCGCGCACACAAACACACCATCTCTGTTGTCGATCATGATAACTCAAGCTCAGGAGAAATGCTTCCAAAGAGGGGTCAGCAACTAGAAGCCCTCGAGACTAATCCGTCCTCCCTCGAGGGATGGGCCTCCCCACATTGCCAGCCCCAGAAGCCAAAGAGGGCTCTGGACTAAGTGCTGTCCTTTTGCATCAAACGTCTGCAGACAGCTGAAGTACAAGGGTGTTAAGGCAAGTTCCTGTGACCCACTACACAGCTACCCCCAGGTAATCTTGTTCCTGATCAGGCCGCTAAGATTTTGCTAGCTAAGGGGGAGAGGCAGATTTCACATGGCTGTAAGCGAATAAGGGGTTTGGTGGACGAACAGCCTGCAAGCTGTGCTTTACTACTACTTTGTGTGTGTTTGTATGTATGTGTGAATAGGGGGCAAATAATGGTCAGAAAGCAGCTTGCGTACCACAGTGTCTAAGAGACTGAACTATGAGTCAGGGTGTTCCTTATTGCAAAAGGCCGGATCCTACCCTAAACCAGCGGCAGTCTTAAAGCACCCCTAGACAATCACAACAGGCTAACATGAAGCTGCCTTATGAAGAGACAGGCTGCGGGATTGCTCTGACCGGCAGCATCTCACAGCAGCCCAGGTTGGATATTTAACATTATGAGATGGCAGAATGGACTGTACAAATCAAACTGCAAGGGGGCAGACCATTTTAAATGGTCCTTTGAGTAAGAACAACTAGAAGCAGAAAACTAGCCATTTGGGAGAAACCATTTGCTCTCCTTGCTGTCTCTATTTTAACTTTTATAGCATTCATAAATTTGATCCGCAACGGCATTGGAACTGTCCATTCTTCCCTGCATCGGGAGTCTACCACCTCATTCTGCTGCATGTTAGATCCAGCCTCAAGCTACGTTCTCTACCTGCTGCCTGATCTTTTCAGTTGCCTGAGCCAGGGATTAAATCTGGGCGGTTGTCTGCCTGCAAAGGATGTGCTTGTCACTAGATTGAAATGCTTTTGCCCAGTCCCTGGAATATGTCCAAAATGACCCATGTAAGCCCAAAAGGACCTCTAGCCAGAACTCACAACAAAGATTTAATACTTCTTCCAAAATCACCTGCTTCCTTTCCTTCTCCAACCATCGCTTTCTTACCTCCTTTGGCAGAGATGTTTCTTTGAAGAGCGTTCTTTCCACTGTAGAAAAAGTATTCCATATTAAATCCATGAGCCTTTCTGTCCTCTTTTCCTTTCTGCCTCTCCTGCACCCAAGAAGGCTGCCTTGCTGTAATGTGCGACTGAGGGTTAAGGAACAGACCTGAATGAAACTGGGTGTCCTGGGAGGATTAACCCGCAAGCGTCATATTACAGCAAGGAAGTCTATGGAGCAAGACTGTGGAGGTGGGGAAAACACTGGCAGGAAGGTGTACTTTCCTGGAAAGTGTCTCCAGAAACCCAGGAAGCTGCTGCACAATTATTGGATTAGTGACATCCCTTAATCCAGGTGGAACGTGGGGATGAACTCACAAAACGATACCATGGTGGTGGTTGTTATCCCTCTGCCTGGAGAGACAATGGAGTGTGCCTCCAGGGGTGAAGACAAACCGTTGCGTTAACAGCACCCAAGTGACCTCCCTGGGTTAAAAAAAAAGGTAAAGGACCCCTGGACGGTTTAGTCCAGTGAAAGGACTATGGGGTGTGGTGTTAATATCGCTTCAAGGAAGAGATTAGCCCTGTTTAGACCACTCATGTCCCTGGGACACAAGCCTGGGCAGTGGCTATGGAGGTTCTGGGTTACCCAGATGAGAAGACCGCCCCCTCTTGGCCACGCTGATGTGGTCCAAAGGAAAGCAGAACAATACTTTTGGCACCAGCTTGGCCGCAGGAGTTGCCAGAAGGAAGAGAACAAGGCACCATACAACTGTCTTAGGGACTCCACTCCAGATTCGTGTAGGGTTTACTCCTTAGACCAGGGGTCAGCAACCTTTTTCAGCTCTGGGCCGGTCCACTGTCCCTCAGACCTTGTGGGGGGCCGGACTATATTTTGAAAAATAATAATGAACGAATTCCTATATGCCCCACAAATAACCCCGAGATGCATTTTACATAAAAGCACACATTCTACTCATATAAAAACACGCTGATTCCCAGACCGTCCGCGGGCTGGATTGAGAAGGCGATTGGGCTGCATCCAGACCCCAGGCCTTAGGTTGCCTACCCCTGCCTTAGCCTTTTCTTCTTCCAAAGATATCCCACAAGGCAGCGGAGGGTTAGCAGGGGCAAAACTAGGCTTTCTTTTACCCGGGTCAAAGACCCAGTTTGGCACACACACACATGTGCTCATTTGCTTACATGCGCACACAGGCTAGGAGCCTTAACGGTGCCCCTGTGGAGGCTCTGTCTGGGGCAATATATATATAGCCAGTCCCCCTGGTTTAGGATCAGAATTTTCCTTCTGATCCTAAACCAGGGGGACTGGCTATATATATATTCCTTCCCAGGTTGACGAGTCCCATGTGCCCCTCACTTCCCTCTACAGCACATGCAGAAACCGCCTTCTCGACCCACTTATTGGTCTCGTCCGCTCAATCCACCAGAGCCTGTCTTCACACGCAGGTGAAGTCCCTAACTCACCGAGAGTTTGAGACCCATCAGCTACCCTCACTTGGTTTAGCCAACTAGTAGAAGCCGTTCCCGGAGTGTGGCTGCTGTTGCATGCTGACAGCTTCTAGGAGCCACAAGTGAGAACCGAGTGCAGGGTGGGGACCAAAGATGGAAAAACTACCCAAGAAGGAAAATGACGTGTCCCCCACCAGAGGTACTAGAAGAAAAAGAAGAGTTTGGATTTGATATCCCCAGAGTCTCAAAGCGGCTAACATTCTCCCCACAACAAACACTCTGTGAGGTGAGTGGGGCTGAGAGACTTCCAAGAAGTGTGACTATAATAATAATAATAATAATAATAATAATAATAATAATTAATTTATTATTTCTACCCCGCCCATCTGGCCGGGTCTCCCCAGCCACTCTGGGCGGCTTCCAGTAAGCATTAAAATACATCAACACATCACAGATTAAAAGCTTCCCTAAAGAGGGCTGCCTTCAGGTATTTTCTAAAGGTCATATAGTTGTTGATCCCTTTGACCTCTGATGGGAGGGCGCTCCACAGGGAGGGCGCCACCACCGAGAAGGCCCTCTGCCTGGTTCCCTGTAGCTTTGCTTCTCGTAGTGAGGGAACCGTCAGAAGGCCCTCGGCGCTGGATCTCAGTGTCCGGGCTGACCGGTGGGGGTGGAGACGCTCCTTCAGGTATACAGGACCTCGGCCGTTTAGGGCTTTAAAGGTCAGCACCAACACTCAGAAACGTACTGGGAGCCAATGTAGGTCTCTCAGGACCGGTGTTATGTGGTCCCGGCGGCCACTCCAAGTCACCAGTCTAGCTGCCGCATTCTGGATTAATTGCAGTTTCCGGGTCACCTTCAAAGGTAGCCCCACGTAGAGCGCATTGCAGTAGTCCAAGCGGGAGATAACTAGAGCATGCACCACTCTGGTGAGACAGTCCGCAGGCAGGTAGGGTCTCAGCCTGCGTACCAGGTGGAGCTGGTAGACAGCTGCCCTGGACACAGAATTAACCTGCACCTCCATGGACAGCTGTGAGTCCAAAATGACTCCCAGGCTGCGCACCTGGTCCTTCAGGGGCACAGTTACCCCATTAAGGACCAGGGAATCCCCCACACCCACCCGCCCCCTGTCCCCCCCAAAAAGTACTTCTGTCTTGTCAGGATTCAACCTCAATCTGTTAGCCGCCATCCATCCTCCAACCGCCTCCAGGCACTCACACAGGACCTTCACTGGTTCTGATTTGAAAGAGAGGTCTAGCCCAAGGTCACCCAGCAGCTGCATGTGGAGGAGCGGAGACGCGAACCCGGTTCCCCAGATTATGAGTCTACCGCTCTTAACCACTACACCACACTGGCTCTACTACCCCTCCCCATAGCATGTTAAAGCAGTTATTTGTCTCTTAACACCAGGAACAACTCCACAGTACAATGAAATATTTATTTGGCCCTGTGTGTTTATTATGAGGGATACCTATCCCCCTCTTCCAAAAAGATCCAAGAGTTAGTGGGTGACCCTTTGGATCTATCATGTTATCTTTCCCCACAGTCCAGTGCTGCGATCTGAAGCCTCAGCGTTGGCTTAAAATATATTACAATGTATTAAGTCAAGGGTTTCGAAAAGGGAGCTGGAAATCTGTGCTCTGGTTGTGCAAGCCACAGCACAGGTGAACAAGATGGAGCACTGGCCTTCCGTCACATACGTGACTTCTGATGGAAGAGGGAAAAGCCATGGGCTAGGAAGGAAACTTAAGACTGCTGGGAAATGGAATGTACGTGTCAGGTTTCTTTGCAGGGTGGATGAACTCTGGGGCTTTTCCATGTGTGACTCCTCTAACCTTGTGCCTCTTTATCATCTCCAAAGTTGCTCAAACTGGAGACCTTAAAGCCATTATTTCACTCTCACACACCCGATACACCATGCACACATGCTGAGAGGTGTGGATTTAATCTCTAGGCAGGGGCAGGGCAGCTTCATTCACCTGGTCTGTAGTGCGTCATTGGATTTGTGGCTTGAGAGGGAATATCCATCACCTTAAATGCTCCTAAATTGTAATTGTATTGCTTCTTTTATTTCTTATGTTGCATTTCATATTGAATGCTATGGAATTGTTAATACAATAAAATACAATTACAAACCGTCCAGCAACGACTAGGACAGAAAAATCACTAGGTGGTCCGCAAAGACCCTCAGAAATTTTCAAGTGGTCCATGGGGTGGGGAGAGAGAGTCTGGTCACCATTGCTCCAAGGCTTCATTTGCACATTACTGGCAGAGGGCTGTTGCATGGGAGATTCCAAACTCCTCTGGTCATGTTGTTGGGGAGCAGGGGAGACTGCTGCCTTAGAACAAGTGTGGGGAACCTGTGGCCCTGGATATGTATGCAGGGTGAACTGCAATTCCCATCATCCCATGCTGGCTGGGGTTGACGGGAGTTGGGGGTCCAGCAGCACCAGGATGACAACAGGTCGCCCATCACTGCCTTATTAGTTCCCATGGCACAGGCATAGGCAAACTCTGCCCCCCCCAGATGTTTGGGAGTACAATTCCCATCATCCCTGACCACTGGTCCTGTTAGCTAGGGATGATGGGAATTGTAGTCCCAAACATCTGGAGGGCTGGCGTTTGCCTATGCCTGCCATAGCAGCACATTCCCTGAAATGAAAAGGCAACGAGACAAAGCAAGAAGATCTAGAGTGAGCATGACAGTCATTTATGGTCAGGAAACTCACAGGTCCAGAGTCATGGCCTTCCCCTGCCTAGTGCTCTCCAGTTTTCGACTTTTTAATTCCCACTATTCCAGACCCAGGTGGCGCTGTGGGTTAAACCACAGAGCCTAGGGCTTGCTGATCAGAAGGTCGGCGGTTCGAATCCCCGCGACGAGGGTGAGCTCCCGTTCCTCGGTCCCAGCTCCTGCCCACCTAGCAGTTCGAAAGCACATCAAAGTGCAAGTAGATAAATAGGTACCGCTCCGGCGGGAAGGTAAACGGCGTTTCCGTGCGCTGCTCTGGTTCGCCAGAAGCGGCTTTGTCATGCTGGCCACATGACCCGGAAGCTGTACGCAGGCTCTCGGCCAATAAAGCGAGATGAGCGCCGCAACCCCAGAGTCGGACACGACTAGACCTAATGGTCAGGGGTCCCTTTACCTTTTTATTCTAGACCATTGGCTACGGCACCTAGGACTGATGGGAGTCGTAGCCCAAAATACCCAGAATGTATGTGGTTGGGTAAAGTCAAAATAGGAAGCAGGTTGAATTGCAGGGTGTTAAGGAATGGTAAAGGCTGGAAAGAGGTGGTGGTGAATGAGGAAACAGGTTCTGAGGGAGTATATTATCTAAGTTCTAGGAAAGGGCTGGGTGCTATTAACTACAAGGCAGTGGAGGACAGCAGCTTGGGAAGCTGGGCAATTGGTTTCAAGGAGTCAAATGAACACAGCCAAAGCAGCAGGCATGTTCACGTAACAAAATGCTTTCATGTATTTTATTGCAGTGCCCTAGGGTTTATTTTCTTTACATGTGCTGCCCTCTACTGGTCCATACATTTAATGTACTGGTTCTGCTGGCTAGGGGTGATGGAAATTGTAGTCCAAAAACAGCTGGAGGCCAAAGTTTGCGAAAATCTGTTCTAGAGTCAAAGGAAAAGCACCCCCCTGTCAAACAAGCCGTGTAATCCTAAATGTGCAAGCTGGAGAACTACTTCTCTTCCCCACCCTCCAGCTAAGGGCAGTTTTAGGTGCTTGAAAACATGCCAGAAAGACTTGAGTTGGGTGTGATGTCTCATTGAGGGATGAAGGCAGAAGCAAAACTTCAAGGTGCAGTAGATGCCACCAACCTGTTTGCACATAGGCCTGAATACACACATAGGAAAAAATATAGCTGTGTTGAGACGTTTGTGCACCTTGTTGTTGTTGTTTAGTCGTTTCCGACTCTTCGTGACCCCATGGACCAGAGCACGCCAGGCACTCCCGTCTTCCACTGCCTCCCGCAATTTTGTCAAACTCATGTTGGTAGCACCTACCTTTCCAATATGTGTTTTAGAGAAGTGGCCTGTGTATGGTTCTTTCCAATATTTTTTTTCTCTCTACAAGGCCAAAACGTTTTCTAATAGGGGTGAGACTAGTTTTCTGGCAATGTGTCAGCAGGCAATGTGCTTCTTGGGAGGCTGATGTGCCACCTAAGGTGGTTCCCTCATGAGTGGGCTGTCTCTGATTGGTGGTGTGGACAATGAAAGGGAAAAAAGGCTGTTCGAAACTTGTGGTTTTGGCCACCTGAGTAAACCCCTTTTAGAATGGGGCAGGGCTAGTTTGGCCTGCACAAGCAGCTTGTACAATCGATTAAAACTCTGATGCCCATTTTGCAGCCACCCAAACCCACCTTCCCATCCTACTATTCCAACCACCTAACCCCCTCAGACCGTTATCACTTAATTTTACATGTGTAGCAAACCACATTATCAACCCCCAGGTTAGAAAGTCTGAGCAGTATGGGCAAAGAGGCAAAGCAACTCTCCCACACGTGTGTTTAAAGGCAAACGGCCTTTCGAAGAAAGCTTTTGTTCTTTAATTGACAGTGTGCAATGTTTGCACTGAGTCTTAAAAGTATTACCCCAACGTAAAATCAGTATGGTTTGCAAGATTTTATTTGCCATGTACACACCTATGTTGGTTGCCAGCAGGTCACTATCGCAGTGAGCACTATGGCCACAAGACTTCTTAACATGGAACTTTTAATTCTCAATGAGATCTGTACATTCAACTCACACATACCTTTTATTAAGCCTCTGGTAAAAAAATGGAACCAGAGTGCTACCAGCGTTCAGTGACAAAATATGCCTTGTATAGAGAACTGTTAAAGCGTTTATGCTTCAAATGTTGCCAGGAAATTTGTGACTATTTCCTTCAGCTTGGCTTCAGTTTGTTCAGAGATCTTCCCATCAGTCCTGTCAAGGCAAAACCAACCAAATTTCAACTCTCATCCACAGCAGACTGTAGCAACTACTCCTTCACTTCAACCCTTTTGCAGCGACTTCTTCTGCCACCAGCTTTCTCTTCCCCCCACCCCCACCATTATTCATAAATCGCCATATTTAACAATATTATAAAATGAACCTAAATATTAAAGGCAGTGCTGTGCACCATCCAAAGGCAGCCTCTTGAAGCAGCTCTTCCCTTAGGACTGTTTTTATAAAGTCATTGCTGCTCTTTAACAATAATGCACAGAACTCTAAGAACTTTCAGTTGTTCAAAGCCAGTCATTCCATAGAAATATACAGTGGTCCCTCGACTTACGAATGACCCGACTTCCGTATTTTTCGAGTTACGAGTGAAAAAAGTGGCCGCGCGCTTACAATTTTTTTTCGACCTCCGAATGGAAATTGTTGCCGTTTTAGATGCGGTTTCCTCGACTTACGAAGTTTAGATGGCGTTTTTTCGACTTACAAATTTTTTCTCCCAATGCATTCCTATGGGGAATCGACTTACGATTTTTTTCCGACCTACGAATGTCCATTCGGAACGGATTAAATTCGTAAGTCGAGGGACCACTGTATGACTGCCTCACAAGCAAGTAGAAGGTTGTACTGAAATCTTCTAGCCTATTTTACCTGATTGTGGAGAGGAGGTCCTGGTGCTGGCTCAGAACATGAGCAAGGAAAGCACTCTCGAATTTGGTGATCTTGCTGGGCTCCACCTTGTCCAGGTGGCCTCTTACCCCAGCATAGATAACTGCAACTTGTTCCTCAATCGCCATGGGAACTAGAGAGAGAAATGTACAAACTTAGGTTAGACCACTTGGTCATTAGCATGCCACAAGACACAGCAAACCTGTGCCCATGCTAACTATAGTTAAGCAGGGGCAACAGGATTTGGTACAGAAAGTTAAGAACACTTCACACTCCCCTTAATAAAAAGGATCAAGCTACTGCTCAAGGCAGATACTACTCTGCTTAAGAGACCTCCAGGAGCTGCAGGGAAACCTCTTAAGACTGCCAAGAGTCCCAGCCAGACACAGGAAAAACACATTTCTCTTTCCCCCTCCCCACACATGCATATGTACAAGGAACTTCTCTTTCATCTTCAGCAAATAAGCCTTTTCCCTTGAGCAAATAAATTGATTCAGGAAAAGAGGAAGTTTTTTTTTAATCAATTACTCTATTTTGCCCAGACATAAGCTCTGTTCAACATCACCCGAAGTGATAGTGATGGATTTAGGCAATGCTACAACATTAGGCCTAACAGGAGCTCAGAAAAGGAGGAAGAAAGAAGTTATATCCTCCCTGAGGGGACCCAAGGATCTGCAAAGTCAGGAAAGGTTTCAGACTACCTCATTCTAAACACTGGAACATGAGCAGACACCTGCTTTATTTCTACACTTACCGTATTTGTGCTCAGCAAGATTTTAACTAAATTGAGGAGTCATTCAGCAAACCTTCACCTATTACATCAGCAAAGGGCACCTCAGGTCCAGGGGCCAAACGCAGCCCTCCAAGCATCTCTCTCTGGCCCTCAGGACCTCCTCCCCAGGCTACACCCCTCAGAGGCCCTGCTTTACACAATCATTGAATTTTTCTGCCTGGCTGCAATGTGCCCTTGAACTCTGATACTGCCTCTTGCTTGCCTGGCTGGACAACAGAGAGGGGAGTGTGTAGAAGATACAAAGGAAAGCTACACAATTTTGCCTCTGGCCCACTGGGCCCCCCAAGAGGTTTGTCCAGAGGGAATGAAGCAGACCTTGGGCTGAAAAACATTCCTCACCCTTGTCTGACATGGGGAGGGTGTGGTAGAACTAGGAGTCATGCAGAATTCTTACCATATTGTCCTTGTTTAAGCAGCTCAGTCAGTCGTACACCACGACTGAGCAGCTGCTGAGTAGCAGCATCCAGATCTGATCCAAACTGGGCAAAAGCAGCTACTTCACGGTACTGAGCCAGTTCCAGTTTCATGGTTCCGGCCACCTAGAGAAAGGAGTGGGCAGGCTTATTGCCTTTTCTAGGCAAATCATTCTGAACACTTTCCGCTTGCCAGTTTGTGTCTTCAGCTACCCCCTGGACGATCAGAACTGCTATCACAATATAGGAGTGGTCACAGTTAACTATCTAGAGTAAATATGGCATTGTCAGGGATGGGAAGGCTTCAGGCCTGGGCAAACAACTGTTTTTACTAGGATGCCAAGGTCCACCAATTGGTGCTAGGTACAAAATGGCAGTTCAGCGACCCAACACAGGCTTAGAATTAAGGAACAAGCTGCCGCCAAACATTTCTCAGTACCAGAACTAAGCTCACAATGTTTTCATACAGAAGTCGTCATTCGTTTCAGCAGTTGTCATCCACAGCAGCTAATTTAGTGCCTTTTTGTTCTTGTCATTGTTAATCAGTCAGATTAATGATATCAGTCAGGTATCATTGCCAATATATTGCAAGTGACTCAAGAGTACTCTCTTGTCCTACAGAAATTATTGCTCAAAGTCAGAGGAGCCAGGACCAGGAGGTACAACAATTTGACAAAAATGGTCTAAGCAGAATTGATATAGAAAAGGTCTGGCATATTATGCTATTGCTCAAGAAATTTCCAACCTTGGTTTTGCTAAACTGGCCTCCACTTAAAACTTTTACTAAACCAATTCCTGCAAAAACAGCAGCATGGAATATGCAATTCTGTATTTTAACCAGAGAATACTCACTAGCTTGCCACATGAGCCTCTTTTATCCAACAGTTCTAATTGAGATAATGAAATGCTAGAACAGAACGATACTGCTGCTGTGATCCTGCATCCCAACACAACAAACTGAATGCTTAGCTAAACCATAGTGTCAATATAATTAAGATTTTACACTTACCTGCTTCATAGCCCTTGTCTGAGCAGCAGAACCAACACGAGACACAGACAGACCAACGTTGATGGCTGGGCGGATACCTTTGTAGAACAGCTCAGTTTCCAAGAAGATCTGTGGGAAAAACCAATATATAATTTTACCAGACACTAATGTGACTAAAGAAGTGCAATTGGGCCAAATATGGAGTTCAGGTCATCCCAAACCATTCTGTATGCGGATTCTCAATTAAGCGCTTTGGGATCCTACCTGACCATCAGTGATAGAGATTACATTGGTTGGAATGTAGGCTGACACATCACCAGCTTGAGTCTCGATGACAGGAAGGGCAGTCAGAGAGCCACCTCCAAAGGAATCGTTCATTTTGGCTGCTCTTTCCAAAAGGCGGGAGTGCAGGTAGAATACATCGCCAGGGTAGGCCTCTCGGCCAGGTGGACGCCGCAGCAACAGAGACATCTGGCGGTAGGCAACAGCCTGTTGATACAAGACAGATGTTTTATCTGTTTCACCTGCTCCAAGAATCTTCTTAAGGTCCAAGTTTGTGCCCCCCCCAAATTAAGAAGCCAATAGCACATTCAAACCTGTTTGGATAAGTCATCATAGATAATCAAAGCATGTTTGCCATTGTCTCTGAAGTATTCGCCCATGGAGCAGCCAGAATAAGGAGCCAAATACTGAAGGGGGGCAGCATCTGAGGCCGTAGCAGAGACCACGATAGTGTACTTCATGGCATCTGGAAAAAATGGTTTAAAACAGTTTTGTCAGTGTCAGTTTCTAATTAAATGGAAATGGAAACAGATTGGCTAACAGCCATTCAATTCCTAGATTTTCTCTCATCACACCATACCATTTTCTCACAGTATATTAAAGTGGGGGGCTTTGCTACAGTACATGGCAGTTTTAAAAAGTGTGTCATTTCTCTTTGTATCTGCAGGAACTAGGGGGGAATGTTTTCTCCTATTTGTCCTTATTTAGCAAATTTAGCATTTAACAGAAATAAAATTAAGCTACAGTTTCAGGAAAGTAAAGCAGTTCTTTAACTAACAGAGCTTAGTACTAAGGTAAGGGACATGGAACTTGACAAAAATTCTGCTGTCAAGAACATCTAAGCTGTGTACATAAAACAGTTATATATCAATCATACACAGATAAAAACAGTTCAAAAAACATTTATGCTATCAATTTCCACAGACTTCACTTCCATCTAGGAAGTTTGTGCAAAATACATAAATACCTGCATCAGTGAGCCTCTTCACCAGTTGAGCAACAGTGGATCTTTTCTGGCCGATTGCAACATAAATACAGTACAGTTTCTTCTTTTCATCAGTCCCATCATTAAATCGTTTTTGGTTGATGATGGTATCAATAGCAATTGAAGTTTTCCTGCAAGGAGAGTAGCAGGTCAGTTAGCATCATTTTCTACAGCCTGTCCAAAGCTTTTACAAAGGATTTCAAGCTATATTTTGGGGAACCCCAGGGTTCCTCATTGAGGAAATTATTATAACTATTATTTATTAAATTTATATACCACTGTTCATCTGGGCAGTTTACAACATAATTGTGTGCAAGCATAATAATAATGGGCAAGCTTCTCTGCCTATATGAATCTTATTTTACAATGAGCTGAATATAAGCAGGAATTCATTGGCAGTTTGTTGTAGAGCCAGTGCAGTGCCTGAACTGGATACACCTTGAAAACATGCCCCAGAGCCTTCCAGAAAGCCCAGGAGATTTGAGACAGGGGCATTGGGGTCCTTGGCCAACAAATCAATGTGTGAAAGGGATCTCTGAAAAATGGGAGCTTTGAGAATAAGACACTTTTCTGAATTCCCAGGGCACTTTTGTATCACAGAAAACTTAACAGCAGTTAGGACAAAGCAGTTTGAGTTAGGCAAGACACTAGCTCCTTACCCTGTCTGCCTGTCTCCAATAATCAGCTCGCGCTGACCACGACCAATTGGGACCAAGCTGTCTACGGCCTTGATGCCAGTTTGCATGGGCTCTCGCACAGAGATTCTAGGAATGATCCCAGGTGCCTTCAGACCAACCCTCCTGCGAATCTTGGATTCTAGGGGACCCTTTAAAAGGAAGACAACATTGTCATTTTTCCAAATTTGCTCACTACTGATAACCGACACGCAAAAGCAGTAAATATTGTTGCCACACCAACCTTTCCATCGATGGCATTTCCCAGTGCGTCTACAACACGTCCCAGCAACTCTTCACCAACCGGGACATCCACAATGGCTCCTGTTCTCTTCACAACGTCCCCTTCCTTAATCAACCTGTCATTACCAAATACGACGACGCCAACGTTGTCAGGCTCCAAGTTCAGGGACATACCCTAGAAAGAAAGTTAATTTAAGAAGGAATTGAAAAGATGCATTCATGACACACTCCAGTCAAGTGTTGGCAGGGCAGATTCCCACAACCAACTGAAGTCTACCAAGCTATAAGGTTTGAAAACAGTATCAGACAGTGATGATAGTTCCATATAGGATATGCTATGGCTGAGCACGTTAGGTTAGAGCTATAATCACAGTAGCAGGTGTCATATCTTCAGTGAGCAAAGCCTCTTTGTAACAAGTTGATTTTAAACCACATTTCCAGTCCCAACATTACTCATAATTAGGTACCTTTCACAATGTAACCAAAGGGTATGAAGAGACCTTCAAACCAAGAATCACAAGTTTTACACAGGCACTTAATACAAATACAGATGCAATGAAAACGAAACCTACCTTAAGCCCAGAAGAGAACTCAACCATTTCTTCTGCTTGAACATTCCTGAGGCCATACACACGGGCAATACCATCACCAATGGAAAGCACACGGCCAGTTTCTTGAAGCTCAGCAGAGGTGTCAGCGCCCAGAATGCGCTCTTCAAGAATTGAGGATACTTCAGCAGTGCCTGGCAGAATTTAAGTCATGACAATGAAATTTCCTGTGCCACCGGGAGACTCGCTTTACATCAAAAGTGACATTTCTCGTAGTCTGGATTAAACAAGATAGGTTAGGTCTGAATCTTGTTTATAGCACATCCTTCTGTGTGGTGTGGTGGCAAGACTCTATCTAGTCCAGTGATGGCGAACCTATGACACGCGTGTCAGCACTGACACGCACAGCCATTTTCGGTGACACGTGCAGGAAGAGGTGGAGGCTGGACGCAGCGCCACTGCCGAAGCCTCTGCCGGCCGCTTTAAGGGAGAGCAAGCAACTTCCGGCGAGGCAAGACGGCGCATGGCACGGATCCGCGGAGCTCCTGAAGACAGCCAGAGCCACCGGAGCTGCCTAACTGGCTTCCGTGCCTCCAGGAGTGCCGCCGCGCGGGTGCAGGGGGCTACTGGAGGTAGCAACTGGGGAGCCACCAGGGCCCCCCAGCACACCCACGAGGCCAAGGATAGCCCTGAAACCCCGAGACAGAGGCCTGGGACGGCCCGTCTCGTGGAGCGCCGGCGCTCCGGAGGCCAGAGAATAAAACCCCGAGCCGCCGCCACTGCTGCCGCTACCGCCGTCACAGTCGCCACCCCCGAGAAGGTGAAGAAAGCCCCCCTTTCCACCCCTTGCCCCAAGGAAAAGGAGAAGGACCCCCTACTGCCGCCGCGCCGCCATGCCCCGGGGAGGATGAAGCCCTGGCCCTGCTGCTCAACCTAGCGCAGCCGCTGCCAAAGAGAGGGAGAGGTAGGCAGAGAAAGGCCACCTTTGAAGCACAGGCCCAGCCCGAGTCTACCTCCCCAATGGCTGGCACATTAGAAGGCCTGAACCCAGAGGGAGGTCTTCTGTTTGGGGATTTTTTTTGTTTTTCTTTCCTTTCTGTTTGTATTCTTTTTCTTTCCCCCCTTTTTTTCTTTCCCCATTATTATTTTTATTTCTATTTCCCTTTTTATTTCCTTTTTAATTTTATTTCTTTTATTATTTTTTTTCCTATTTCCCCCTCCCCTTCCTCTCCCTCATTTTCCCTCCCTCTCCCATTCATTTTTGTTCTCATTGTTTGTACGTTTGGATGGCTCTCTGTCCTCCCTTCTCTCTCTCTTTTTCTTTCTTTCTTCCTCTCCTTTTCTCTCTTTTCTCTCTTCCTCCCTTTTCTCTCCTTTTCTCTCTTCCTCCCTTTTCTCTAAAGGGGGAGAAATAATTAGAAGAAATATTTTACTTTAAGCGAGAGCAAGCAAGGCGTGCAAAGGGAGACCACGTGTTTCCCCTTTGAGAGCAGAATTGTTTGCATTTAAATTTTATTTATAGCAATGGCTTTACTCACAATTTTTCCCTCTACGTACTTTTGTGAGACCTTATTCTCAGCATTAAATAATATCAAAACCAACAAAAGAAACAGATTGACAGACGAAGTTAGTAGTGCTTGCTTGGGCTTGAAGTGCACAAAATACCAACCTTCAATTGAAGGTTTAGCCAACGAAATTCAGCAACAAAAAAGTCACTAATAGGCAGAACAAAATAAAAAATAAAAAAATTCTTCCAGTAGCACCTTAGAGACCACCTTAGTGGAATTGGCTGCCAAGGAGTGTGGTGGAGTCTCCTTCTTTGGAGGTCTTTAAGCAGAGGCTTGACAGCCATATGTCAAGAATGCTTTGATGGTGTTTCCTGCTTGGCAGGGGGTTGGACTGGATGGCCCTTGTGGTCTCTTCCAACTCTATGATTCTATGATTCTTAGAGACCTGAAGAAGTGTGCATGCACCCGAAAGCTCATACCAAGAACAAACTTAGTTGGTCTCTAAGGTGCTACTGGAAGAATTTTTTTAATTTTTAATTTTGTTTTGACTATGGCAGACCAACACGGCTACCTACCTGTAACTGGAACTAATAGGCAGGTTAGTTAATGAATTATCCCTTCCCCTCACTTATCTTAGTTCACAGCACCCCACAAAAGTTAAATAATATCAAGACCAACAAAAGAAACCGACTGACAGATGAACAAAGAAGTCACTAAGCAGGTAAGTTTAATAATTTAATAATTAGTTTTTGGTTTATACAGTTATATATTACAAATATACATTTTTGTTATTTAAACTATAAATATTGCGAAATTATGGTGTTTTTTCTCAAAGTGACACCCCACCCGAGTTATGCTCGGTTTTTTGGTGAATTTTGACACACCAAGCTCAAAAGGTTGCCCATCACTGATCTAGTCTATGAAAGCTTAGGTGTCCATCTCTAATCTAGCCAATGGCATGCAAGACACCATATATAGAGAGAACAGATCTACAATTGTAAAAGCAGGAAAAAAACCAATTTATTGTTTTATCTTTCTTTGGTGGGCTTATCACACCTTCAGACAAGGTTTTCAAGGTGTATTTGAACATTTGACTCACCTTTCTACAAATTACTCAACGAAGCTTGCATGAGTTAGGCAAGCTGGGTGGAATGTTTAACAGTTTCATTTCTTGATTCTGTACACTCATGAATTAGATTAAGCTAAATGGTAATAAAAGTGCTCTTCTATTTGCCCAAGTATCGCTATTTCTTATAACTCCGACAATTAAAACTTTAGCTAATATGCCTATTCCAAAACATTTAGAAGCGTAACCAATTAGGTACCAGTAATTGCTATACAGTACTACATAAAAGGATGTATTTCTTTTGGTTCCAAATGTTTCACCAAATCAATGCTTAGCTGCAATTAACAGTGATCACTACAGTACTTGAGTTTCCAAATATTTATCTTTACTCACCTGTTTTCTGTGGACTTGTTTTGGAGGCATGGAGGTTCCTTGTTGCAACAAATGATGCACCCAAAGCATTCCGAGAAACCTAGCATAAAGAAAAATCTTTTGACTTTTGCGTTCAACTTATTATCACTTTCTTGACATTTATGAAATCACACTCCTGTTTTTGCTACTCCTCACTCCATCTCCCCACAGGGTTTACTTAATCCCAGTTATCAGCTCTTATATATCAGCTATTGATTATTTCAACCATAAAGGTATGTTACTGGTATACAGTATCTCAGTGGTGGCGAACCTATGGCACGAGTGCCAGAGGGGGCACTCAGAGCCCTCTCTGTGGGCACGCGCGCCATCACCCCAGCACAGAGTTCGCTACTAGAAAGCCAGAGGGAGGCGGGGCCGGGCTGCTCCCCTCCCATTCTCCATGTGCGCCTGAGGACATTTCTCACACCACCCGCACCTCTGCCAAGCCCAGCTGCTCCAGCTCCATTCTGCGCCCCTCGTCTGAGTGAGGCAGAGCCAGCCAAGTGCATCACGCGAAGGTTAAATTGCTGTGTTGGCACTTTGCGATAAATAAGTGGGTTTTGGGTTGCAGTTTGGGCACTCGGTGTCTAAAAGGTTATCCATCACCGCAGTATCTGGAACAGGTAGACATACGGTACAGTCAATTTCTAGTATGCAGGTTTACTTGGGATTATACACCCACTGTAGCCAATGGGGCTTTCCCCTGGGTAGAAATGCACAAGATTGTAGCTTTAGATTCAATACTGCTGCAAGTGATTTTAACAAGTAAGATTTTAGCACCATCAACATAGAGAAAGAAGATACAAAATCTTAATGATTTGTACAGACTACTCAGTATTAGTGGCTGGAAGGTATTGCAAGAGAAACAATCAGCCCAAATATATTGATTTTAGTGGCATCCTCCATTCCCCTTCTGTAGAATCCTGGGAGAGGGAATGGGCAAACTCCCTGCCATCTGAAAGGTGTCTTTCATAGCTTCACTCTTGCACAAACCTATTCACAGGAGAAAAGAAATGCTTATATAGTCACTGTACTTAAAATTGGGAAAATATGGGGAAACTGCAGACACCTTCTTGGATAGAGATGTCCAGGTTTGTTTGTTTTTAAAAAGCTCTCTCCCATGTAAGGCCTTGCATTTGAAATTGGATGCAAGTATTTGTTGCTCTTTTCAAGTACTATGTGGGAATTCTAAAATAATTTTATCTGAGGTGCCTTTTTTAAAGAATGACCTTCAGTACAATCTACCAGCAATACTGCACATGGACTCTCTCAACACTAATTGGTCAAAAAGAATAACAAGGACAAATATATCAACTCTGTAATGTAATGGCAAATGTGAAGACAGGGCTGTGAAGAGCTGATGGAACTGTCAAATATGTACCATAGCAGCAGTCACAGCTGTGAAACCTAGGGCTGCACCACCAAAGTATATTGCTAGATTTACACTGAAATATTTGTTAAGAATGAATTATGTATTTTCTATTGCAAACTGTCCTTTGATGCGCTGAGGAAGGGCAACATAAATTTTTAATAAATAATAACTAAGTAATAAAAATAAAGAAGATATAAACCTATCTTACAAAACAGAGGAGGAAGAACTCTAGGACTTTCTACCACTGACAGGCTTTCAAGACATGTAGATCTACAGGGGAGACCCCAAACAAGTGGTTACAATTGCAACCCCTGTACTTATCTTTTTAAGGGGGAAAACAAAGTTCCCAAACTTGTCTGGAAGGCAGTTTTCTCAATGCCTGATTAAATGCAAAAGGTGAGCAAATGCAGCTCATAAAAAAGGCAATGCCAAAGGATTCTCTTATTAGATGCCACCAAGGTCACAAATACCAAAAGACGATGCTGTGCTGACACCACCACAAGCGCTGTCATCCTGCAAGGCGAGGCAAGTATGCCTGCAACAGCGGCCATTTCTCCCCTACCCAGGAGCCCATGCACGCTCCATATATCCACAAGGATTTCCCCTTGTGCGGAAAGCCTTCCCCTCTCTTTCCCCCTCTGTCCTCATCTGGGTTCTGGTAGCTACAGGTTCAGCAGCTGCAGGTCGCTCTGTCTTTCCAGGCTTTCTATTCCATTTTAAAGACATTTAAACATCTCAATATTCTAACACTAATCTGTCGTGCATGATCCAGTTGAGACTCCTGCATTGCAATGGGCTGGACTAGATGACTCTCAGGGTCTTCTCCAACTCTACCATCCTGTGGTGACTGTGGATGCAGAAACGGAATTGCTTTGAAAACGTAAACTTAAGAAATCGAACGTAGGCATTGCGGGGGACGGGGACTGGATAACGTGTTCCGCGACATCCAGAAATGCAGGTGCAGCAGCACCCACAAAGGGAAAAGGAGTCCCAATTGCATTTCTGCCCAAGATGTTCGCAGCTCAGAGAGAAGCAATGGAAATCGTGAAAGTGCCTCTCCTGCAAACTTTAAAAAAGAAAGGGCGGGATCTTGGAAGAACCACCATTACTATCGCTATTTATTTATTAACACTGACAACCAGAGTGGCTGGGGAAACTCAGCCAGATGGGTGGGGTACAAGTAATAAATTTATTATTATTATTATTATTATTACTATTATTATTATTACCAGCCATCCATGCTTTCCACTGCCTAGCACAGCTGCGCATTTTAAAACATCGTAGAAACAGAATAAATCTCAATAGAATAGAAATACTTTGTCACTGTACATGTTTACAGTGAGATTAAACGATCCCCTGTCCCCCACAATCTCTCAGTCTATGTGCTGTCCTACAACCTCCAACCCCGAACGTCAGCTGCAATGTTGCTGTCTTCCATTCAGCATCCTCACGGCCCACGGGTAGAAACTGTTCTTTAACCTATTGGTGTGGCTTCTATATCTCCTGCCCGATCACATGGCTTTATTTAAAAAGAAGAATCACCGGGCACAGAGCCTTCACTCTCTCCCCACAAACAATAACAATAATAAATAATATTAATAATAAGCAAACGTGCAGCGGCTTAAGGGGACCCGTTTCCCTTCGCAGTGACCTTGCCAGGCCTCCAGGGGCGAAGGGAAGCGAGAGGACGGGAAGCTCCCACAACCCCGCTCCCCATCCCGCCGCGGAGCCCAGCGACGCGAGAGGAGGGCGAGGCAGCCTCGCAGGGGAGCGAGGCCCGCAAGACCACGGAGCCCCCCCACCTCCTCAATGTCACCCGCAGGGCCCCAAGATGGCGGCGCCGACGGCCGCCTCACACGGACCTCCTTCCCTCCCTCCGCCTTCGCGTCTCTCACCAGGCCAGCCTGCCGGGGCAGGGCGCGGGCGAGGGCGGCGGCTACGCGTACGGACAGCATCGCGGCGGGAGAGGGAGGCGGAGAACCAAGGGAGAGAATGAGACGCTGCCGCTGCCGCTTCTTCTCGCTTCTCCTTGCAGCCGCCGCAGCCGCCTCACGTCAGGGACCCGCGGACAAAATGGCCGCCACGCAGCGCCGCCCCCTTTTTGCCGGAAGAGGCCACGCCCCCTTTCCTTTTCAAGCCTAGCGGAGAGGAGAAAGTCACGACCCGGAAGCGCTTCTCTTGTTGCCTTTCCCCACCTTTTACCTCAGTTCAATTTTATTATTATTATTATTATTATTATTATTATTATTATTATTATTATTATTATTATATCGGTCTGGTTTCTTTATCTGCGGTTATGCTTGCAATTTTTCTTCGTTTGTGTGTTGGGGGGGAGAGAGCGTTGTTGGACTCCAACTCCCAGAAGTCCCTATCCAAAATAACCGGTTGTTAGGTATGCTGGGAGTTGGAGTCCAATCGGGTCGCCTGGCATCCCGACGCGAGGGCAGACCACGCCCACCCAGACGCGAAGGTCGTCCAAGAGGGAGGCGTGGTCCCAACGGACTAACCCCACCCCTCACGTGTAAACTGCCGGCGAAGGAGGCGTGTCCAACGCCCTGACCACGCCCCCACAAACCTGCCCCGGATCCACGTGGCTCGCTGCTGAGTGCTGTGTTGTCAGCTACAGTAGCTTGTCGGTGATTTGAGCCTCTGCTTAACAACCCAATTTGCCCTCTACCTTGCATGATCAGGGCTTTGCCCTAGTGAGCAAAGCTCCTTTAAGCACGTGCAGAGTGCTTATCGCTCCTGACACTAAAATCGCTGCGCTCCTAATCCCAATAACCCCATTTCAAGTCAGTGGAATTTACAGGTATTCCTGAGTAAACGCCAACAGGACGGTGGCCCTCATTGCCAGTAACCTCTTTCTTAGGGCGTGAGGGAGGACTGGTACGTCTTCTGTTTATAATAATAACACATTATTACAATAATAACACATTAAGTAGGCACACCTCAAGTATATTCTCTTCATAATACTGTTACGTACTAGGGTATGTATTTTTGTGTGTTTATTCCGTAAACCACCCTCAGATGGATAAAGTAATAATAATGAAAAATATGGAAAAGATAGGGATCTCCAATAAATATGATGGAAGCAATGTATATGCACGCACCTTATTTGTTTTTCAAAATAAGCATGTAAAGTTTGGGAAGCCCCATCCGACAAGGCCCCCTCCTCACCCCCCAGCCTCTAAGCACAGGTTCCTATGGGGAAACATTGTTCCAAAGTTTCAGATGCGAGTCCAGGAGGTGCCCAATGTACATGACATTCTGTTGAGCGTGCGATAAAAGAGTACCACGATGCACCGGTGCAATAGCGCTACAATATATTTGTCCCATTGTGGACCATGAAATCCTTGATACACCAGTTCGATAGCAGCGTTTGGACTACTGCAATGAGCTCTACGTGGGGCTACCTTTGAAGGTGACCCGGAAACTGCAATTAACCTGAGAGATCTACATTGGCTCCCAGTACATTTCCAAGTGGTGGGACGCGGGTGGTGCTGTGGGTTAAACCACAGAGCCTAGGGCTTGCCGATCAGAAGGTCGGCGGTTCGAATCCCCGCAACGGGGTGAGCTCCCTTTGCTTGGTCCCTGCTCCTGCCAACCTAGCAGTTCGAAAACACGTCAAAGTGCAAGTAGATAAATAGGTACCGCTCCGGTGGGAAGGTAAACGGCGTTTCCGTGCGCTGCTCTGGTTCGCCAGAAGCGGCTTAGTCATGCTGGCCACATGACCTGGAAGCTGTATGCCGGCTCCTTCGGCCAATAAAGCGAGATGAGCGCCACAACCCCAGAGTCGGTCACGACTGGACCTAATGGTCAGGGGTCCCTTTACTTTTACGTTTCCGAGCACAATTCAAAGTGTTGGTGCTGACCTTCAAAGCCCTAAACGGCCTTGGTCCTGTATACCCAAAAGAGCGTCTCCATCCCCATCGTTCAGCCCGGACACTGAGGTCCAGCGCCGAGGGCCTTCTGGCGGTTCCCTCATTGTGAGAAGTGAGGTTATAGGGAACCAGGCAGAGGGCCTTTTCGGTAGTGGCGCCCGCCCTGTGGAACGCCCTTCCATCAGATGTCAAGGAAATAAGCAGCTATCCTATTTTTAAAAGACACCTGAAGGCAGCCCTGTTTAGGGAAGTTTTTAATATTTAATGCTGTATTGTTTTTAACACTTGATTGAGAGCCGCCCAAAGTGGCTGGGGAAACTCAGCCAGATGGGAGGGGTACAAATAAAAAAATATTATTATATTCAAAACAAAATAAAAAAATTCCTTCTAGTAGCACCTTAGAGACCAACTAAGTTTGTTCTTGGTATGAGCTTTCGTGTGCATGCATGCATGTATCTGAAGAAGTGCATGCACACGAAAGCTCATACAAAGAATTTTTTTATTTTGTTTTGACTATGACAGACCAACAAGGCTATCTACTTGTAACTGTTATTATTATATATTATTATCTCTATGCAGGCGTGTGCATTTTCCCATTGACGAGCAACGCGGCAGCCTTTCCTCTTCCGGCCTCCCTCCCGGGGCTTTCCCCGGTCCTTTACCGGGTGAACCAAGGCCGCTTGTCCTTCCCGAAGCAGCTTGCTCCCCCCCCCCCTTGCGCGCCCTTGACCTCCGCAGCCGGGCGGAGGCTGGCAGGGAGTTACCGCGTGGGCTGGGCTTTGATTCATTGGCTAGGCTCCTCCGAACTACAGCTCCCAAGAGGCACTTCGCCCGGTGACGCCATCGCCCCGCGACGGGGGAGGGCCGCGGAAGAGCAAAGCGGGAGGTTTGCAATGCAAGAGGAGCTGGCAGGGATGGAGGGGAAGCTGGAGAAGGTGAGCGGGCGTGGAAGCGATCCCTCTCTCTCTCTCCCTGGGAACTTTCCGGAGGAGAAAGCGCTTTGCAGACGGGAAGGGCGAATTTAAGACCGAGAAGGCAATACTGCAGGAGAGTGAAGGGCGAGTGGTCAGGGAAAGGCTGAGCAAACGAGTAAATTTTTAAAGCAAAATAAAAAATTTCCTTCCAGTAGCACCTTAGAGACCAACTAAGTTTGTTCTTGGTATGAGCTTTCGTGTGCATGATACCTGAAGAAGTGTGCATGCACACGAAAGCTCATACCAAGAACAAACTTAGTTGGTCTCTAAGGTGCTACTGGAAGGAATTTTTTTATTTTGTTTTGACTATGACAGACCAACACGGCTATCTACCTATAACTGGAGTAAATTTTTACTAAGCAGTAGAAGCGCCCACCTGAATAACACGGGGGTAGTGCCGGATTTACCTGTAAGCTAAACCAGGGACGTCCAACTCCCAATAATAATAATAATTTATTATTTGTACCCCGCCCATCTGGCCGGGTCCCCCCAGCCACTCTGGGCGGCTTCCAACAAACACTAAAATACATTAAAATATCACACAAAAACTTCCCTAAACAGGGCTGCCTTCAGGTGTTTTCTAAATGTCAGGTAGTTATTTATCTATTAAATATTAAATCTATTAAAAAAAACTGGCAGTGATCTACCCATTGTCGTAAAAAGACTGGCAGTGATCTACCCATTGTCGTAAAAAGACTGGCAGTGATCTACCCAAAGTTGTTGAGCTTTTTGTAGGAAGCCAAAGTTGTGGAGCTTTGTTTAGGAATGGTAAAGTTGGGTTGTTGTTGTTGTTGTTGCTTGCTTTTTTGTAATGAGATCGCTGAGGGGCCAGAGATCAGCCAGGATCTACCAGGAACACCCCATGATCTACCAGTAGATCACGATCTACCTGTTGGACATGCCTGAGCTAAACAAGCTATAGTTTAAGACCCCACCCTCTTGTGGGCTCCGAAAAAAATTAAAGGGGAAAAAACTGGATGTACATTTCCTAAATATAAGATGAAAAACAAATAAAACCTACATACAGCAACAGTGTTTTGTGTTGTGTAGGCTCCTATGATGTAAGTAATGGGCCCCGCCTGCTAGCCTGCTCCCTAAAATATCACTGGTTTGCTCATTTCTATATATAGGGTGCCTACATTCTGAAATTTATAATTATTAGTTTGCATCATATATTTACACCTATTATTATATCATGTTAGAGCAAGTTTCTAGAGACTAGATTATGAGTCTTTGTAAATTGTGTTTCTAAAGGAACTTTTGTTATTGACAAATGCCAATGTGTTTGCGTTATTAAGTTATGAATAAAAATATATTAAGTTAGAGCTTAATGATTATTTCACTATTAATATGCTTCTTAATTTGTATTTGAGTTCAACAATTACTTTGATAAAATACATATTTTGTTATGTGCAAATGGCGTTAGATACCTATTAGGTCCATAAATTACCATGTAGCATATATTCAACATAAAAAACAGCAACAAAGGACAGCTGGACATTTAAAGGGCCCTATTACCTTCAGTAGCTTAGGGCCTCATCAAACATAAATCTGGCCCTGCACGGGGGGAGGGCATTTCAGAGAGTAGGGGCCACCCCAGAGAAGGCCCTGCTGCCACATGACACTCAGAAGGTCTTGTCTTTATCAGCAAGGCCTTCTCTGGTGATCTTGATGATCTACACACCTGTATAAGGGAAGGTGGTCCTTTAACATCCCTTTCGAACTGCTAGGTTGGCAGGAGCTGGGACCAAGCAACGGGAGCTCACCCTGTCGCCGGGATTCGAACTGCCAACCTTCCGATCGGCAAGTCCTAGGCTCTGTGGTTTAGACCACAGCGCCACCCGCGTCCCATGTTTATCCTTACAATATGATATTATAATAATTAAATAACTGCAGCATCTTTTATAATGATGAAAGGCGGTAAATAACAACAACAATAGTAATATTAATAAGTCATTTGTACTTGGTTTCTTTCCGCTTTTTCCGTTAGGTTGCTTCGTGGCTGAAGAAGACCTTTGGGGATCAGCCCATCCCTCCGTACGAAGCCGATGCGCGGACAGTGGATATTTTGTACGAGCTGGCAGAGTGCAATGAGTCCAGGGATGGGGACGTCCGCCTGTTAATCGAGGACATGAAGCAGAAGGCGGTAGAGTACGAATCTGACGGTGAGACTGAAAGCTTAAATTCGAAGTTGCGGCGGGTAGGTGTCTCTTAAAGCACACACTTTAGTACAGGGGTCAGCATACCTTTTCAGCAGGGGGCCGGTCCACTGTTCCTGAGACCTTGTGGGGGGCAGACTATATATATATATATATATATATATATATATATATATATATATATATATATATATAAAAATGCCACAAGAGCACCATGATCCCTGGTGGCTGCTTACCTGTGTCTTGTGAGTGGTGGCGGCGGCGGGACGATGAGCGGCACGCGAAAGGGCTCCAGAGAGGGGCTGCTTAAAATGGCGGCTGCTCAAGAGCTGCTGCTGCTGGCACCAACAAAGCCCAGCCCCCTCCTCTAGGCAGGGCGGGCAGAATCCAGGAGGGAGGGAGGAGGCACTGCCGCTGTGGGAGGGAGAGGGAAAGAATGCGCAGGCCGGATCCAGAAGGCAGTGGGCCTTAGTTTTCCTACCCATGCTTTAGTATCTCCTCATTATAGTTCTTTAAAACTGTATGTCAGGGATGACCAATTCTCCTCAGTCCCAGCCAGCATGTCCCAAATACTGGGGACTATAGGAGTTTGGAGTCCCAACAACGTCTGCAGGGCACTATGTTGGCTATTCCTGTTGCACATAACAACTGTCTTAGATGTAGTTTCTCCTCCAGTCAAGGCACCAATTTTTGAACTACTCAGAGTTCCTCTCTTCTGTGGCCTGCTTCATAGAAATGTGTTTTTTAATATATATATATATATATTTTCCCCCCAGGCACCTACCTACAGGATCTTCTGACCGAGAGTCTGAATCTTTCTTTCAGCAACATGTCTAAGGGCAGCACCAGCTATCTGAACACATTGGTAGACACAGCTTTAGCCCTTGAAACAAAGGACACTTCCCTTGCAAGGTAATGGTAATAATAATAATAATAATAATAATAATAATAATAATAATAATAATATAATTTACCCTGCCCATCTGGCTGGGTTTCCCCAGCCACTCTGGGCGGCTTCCAACAGATTATTAAAATACAATAGTCTATTAAACATTAAAAGCTTCCCTAAACAGGGCTGCCTTCAGATGTCTTCTAAAAGTCTGGTACAGTAGTTGTTTTCCTCTTTGACATCTGGTGGGAGGGCGTTCCACAGGGCGGGTGCCATTACCAAGAAGGCCCTCTGCCTGGTTCCCTGTAAATTGGCTTCTCGCAGTGAGGGAACCGCCAGAAGGCCCTCGGAGCTGGACCTCAGTATCCGGGTAGATTGATGGGGGTGGAGACGCTCCTTCAGGTATACTGGGCCGAGGCCGTTTAGGGCTTTAAAGGTCAGCACCAACACTTTGAATTGTGCCCAGAAACGTACTGGGAGCCAATGTAGGTCTTTCAGGACCGGTGTTATGTGGTCCCGGCGGCCACTCCCAGCCACCAGTCTAGCTGCCACATTCTGGATTAGTTGTAGTTTCCTAGTCACCTTCAAAGGTAGCCCCACATAGAGCGCATTGCAGTTGCTTGGTCCCTGCTCCTGCCCACCTAGCAGTTTGAAAGCACGTCAAAGTGCAAGTAGATAAATAGGAACCGCTCTGGCGGGAAGGTAAACGGCGTTTCCGTGCGCTGCTCTGGTTCGCCAGAAGCGGCTTAGTCATGCTGGCCACATGACCCGGAAGCTGTACGCCGGCTCTCGGCCAATAAAGCGAGATGAGCGCCGCAACCCCAGAGTCGGACACGACTGGACCTAATGGTCAGGGGTCCCTTTACTTTTACCTTCCATGGACAGCTGTGGGTCCAAAATGACTCCCAGGCTGCGCACCTGGTCATTCAGGGGCACAGTTACCCCATTCAGGACCAGGGAGTCCTCCACACCTGCCCGCCTACTGTGTGCCTTTGGTTTTCTCTGTTATCGGATAAGCTTCCTTTGGGTGTTCAGTCTCATGCTCGGTTTGCATGAAGAAGCACTGCAGTTTCATGAACTTTTAGTGCCTTTTGCACCTATAGTCTTACTGAGAGAGGGATATGAGAGAGGGTTTAAAGAGAGAATCATGTCCTGTTTTTGTTTGAATGGCTTGTCTGTTTTTACAATCTGAATTGTTTTAACCTGTGTTTACATTATGTAGTTACAATCTGCAACTTGGGAGCTTGTGGTGAAGGGCGGATAAGAAATCCTGAAAATAAATAGAACAAATAAATGTTCTACTGCTCTGGAATGGGTTGTTTATACAAGTAGTTCAAGACTGCAATTATAAATATACTTACTAGGGTGTAAGCCTCATTCAACCTTCCTGTGAACGAACTTTTCACAGACAGTGTGCTTTCATGAATGGATGGTTAAAAAAAAAAATCAAAAAATCTTAAATCCTTAAAAATATATTTTGTGTGTGTCATGTGTTAATGAAAGCTCATTCACCTGTTTGTGTACTGAATTGGTTTAATAAATAAAACCTATTAATTGTGTGTTTAATTGTATATATTTAATTAAATATATTGTGTATAATAAATAATATTGGATATTAATTTCCGGTATGGAAATTTAATTTATTGTGTGGCCCCTGAGTTCTGTGTTGCCATACTCTAGCGTCTTATTAGCAGTTTGTGTGAATGAGCCAAAAAGATAAGTGGGCCACAGCTTTGTGGAAGAGCATCTCCTTTGCATGTATAAGTTCCCAAGTTCAGTCCTCACCACTTCCAGGTAGGGCTGGGAATGTACGCAGCCAGGACTCGTGCAGAGCTGCTGCCAGCTGGTGTAGACAACACTGAGCTAGATGGGTCCAGTCGCAGCTTCCCAAGTCCTTCCTTGGTGCACGTAGGTGGCTGGTAGCTGAGCCTCCCCTTGCAGCCCTGAAATCCAGATACCGTTTGTTTGGTTGTTGTTGTTGTTGTTGTTGTTTTTTAAAAAATTGTCATTACCAATTATTTCTAGCTACATTCCTGCCATCAATGATTTGACTTCAGAGCTGGACGCCGCAGATTCCAAAAACAAAGAGATGGAGCTGGAACTGAGCACTTTGAGGAAAAAGCTCACCTCGGCGCTGGTGCTGGAAAAGCGGCTTCAAGAGTAAGAGCTGGACAGAAGTTTCCTTTATGCTTTAATTTTCTCCAGTGAGCTCAGCAGATTCAGTAGGGTTGCAGGCACCCTGGTAGCCTGCCAGTTAACAGGGTGGTTTTTTTAAACTGTTAGCAGTTGAATTGCATCATGTGCCTTTTGATCTCACAGCTTCTCACGGAGAGCCAGTGTGGTGTAGTGGTTTAGAGCGTTAGACTCGTAATCTGGTGAGTCGGGTTCGCGTCTCCGCTCCTCCACATGCAGCTGCTGGGTGACCTTGGGCTAGTCACACTTCTTTGAAGTCTCTCAGCTCCACTCACCTCACAGACTGTTTGTTGTTGGGGAGGAAGGGAAAGGAGAATGTTAGCCGCTTTGAGACTCCTTCGGGTAGTGAGAAAGCGGGATATCAAATCCAAACTCCTCTTCTTCTTCTTCTTCTATTATTATTATTATTATTATTATTATTATTATTATTATTATTTATACCCCACCCATCTGGCTGGGTTTTCCCAGCCACTTTGGGCGGCTTCCTACAGGATATTTAAAACATGATAAACATCAAACTGAGAGCCAGTGTGGTGTAGTGGTTAAGAGCGGTGGACTCGTAATCTGGTGAACCGGGTTTGCGTCTCCTCTCCTCCACATGCAGCTGCTGGGTGACCTTGGGCTAGTCGCACTTCTCTGAAGTCTCTCAGCCCCACTCACCTCACAGAGTGTTTGTTGTGGGGGAGGAAGGGAAAGGAGAATGCTAGCCGCTTTGAGACTCCTTCGGGTAGTGAGAAAGCGGGATATCAAATCCAAACTCTTCTTCTTCTTCTCCTCCTCCTCCTCCTCCTTCCTCTATATTTATTTATACCCCACCTTTCCCCCCTGAAGGTGGCTTACAGATAAAATAAGAACAGCTAAAAACTTAGGGAAAAAATAATTACAAAGCAATTAAGCATTAATAGATTTAAAACTATAATGATAGATAGATAGATAGATAGATAGATAGATGTAGATTGATATATTCTATTAAAAGCAGACAGATAGTAACCACAAAACAGCATGCAAAGTGCATTGTGATTCAGGTCTGACTTCCAACGACAACAGAGCCACAAACATCAGTCACCATCATTACGTGCATCTTAGACTTAGACATAGGTAAAGGTTAAAAAAGGTAAAGGGCCTGAAACATATAACTTAATAAACATATAACTTAATAGAAGCCCTCCAGATGTCCACACAAAATTGATGTCTATATGAAAAAAGTTCAAATGTAGCTTGGGCTGCACAGACCATTGTTTTATTTATTTTATTTTATTTAAATTTATTATTAATGTTGCAATACATATATGAAATCTTTACATAGTGATACATATACATTAAGGGACCCAGGTGGCGCTGTGGGTTAAACCACAGAGTCTAGGGCTTGCTGATCAGAAGGTCGGCGGTTCAAATCCCTGCGACGGGGTGAGCTCCCGTTGCTCGGTCCCAGCTCCTGCCCACCTAGCAGTTCGAAAGCACGTCAAAGTGCAAGTAGATAAATAGGTACCGCTCCGGCAGGAAGGTAAACGGCGTTTCCGTGCGCTGCTCTGGTTTCGCCAGAAGCGGCTTAGTCATGCTGGCCACATGACCCGGAAGCTGTACGCCGGCTCCCTCAGCCAGTAAAGTGAGATGAGCACCGCAACCCCAGAGTTGTCTGCGACTGGACCTAATGGTCAGGGGTCCCTTTACCTTACATATACATTATATTTGTAAATTCGCATTTTCACATTTCATTATGTACCAACATTTATCCATTTCTCTTTTTTTGCTTCTTATTTCTTGCCCTGGGTCTCCCCCCCCCCCGTGCGTGACTTCCTTGTTATTATTTTGTAACTTTACTATTGAGGTTGTATTTTTGTATCTTAATAATTCAACATTCATTCTTATATATCTGCTTGACTTAACTTAACAGACCATGGTTTTAATGGACAGTGGGTATTTATCCTTCCAGCGTCTTTAAGCTTCTTAGCAACCACAGGGAATCGCTAGGTCCACTTCCGTCGACTTGCTGTTAACCTCCATACTGTAGGAATAAAAGCTCATGAACATTTGCAAATTACATTTGGCCACCAAACCTGAGGTCTCCCCACAACAGCCCTTCAGGGAAAATATTCTATATTGCAGTCCCTATTGTTTCTCTGCAAATCCCAGTCTCACGGCAGGCGGGTTTGCCAGGGTATGTTTGGGTCTTTTACTTGAACTTTGTTAACTGCATTGGAAATGTCAGCTGCTAATAATAATAATAATAATAATAATAATAATAATAATAATAATTTTTTATTTGTACCCCGCTCATCTGGCCGGGTCTCCCCAGCCACTCTGGGCGGCCTCCAACAAATATTAAAATACATCAAAATCACAAGTTAAAAACTTCCCTAAACAGGGCTGCCTTCAAGTAATTTCTGAATGTAGGATAGTTATTTATCACTTTAACCTCTGCTGGGAGGGCGTTCCACAGGGTGGGCGCCACTACCGAGAAGGCCCTCTGCCTGGTTCCCTGTAGCTTTGCTTCTCGCAGTGAGGGAACCGCCAGAAGGCCCTCAGCGCTGGATCTCAGTGTCCGGGCTGAACGGTGGTGGCAGAGACGCTCCTTCAGGTATACAGGACTGAGGCCATTTAGGGCTTTAAAGGTCAGCTATAGCGTGAGCCTTTATTTTCCCCTTTCCTTTTCGTCTTCCGAAAGAGAAACCTTCCTTATTGCAAGCCTGCACATGCTTTGTGATCCTGATGACTTGAGTAACCACAATCCGAATACTGTGGGACATTTGGGGGGTTGGTTAGGGTTCACCCCAGGGTTGTAGATTCCAGATCCTACTAGCCCTGTTCAATGGAAGTTGTACATGACGTTTCTTGAGCTGTTCCGGGAGCAGACAAGCAGTTTGGTTTCTGCCCTCCTTGGAGATGATGTAGACATTTAGCAAAATATTTCTGCTGCTGAAAAGAAGTCTTTGTTGTTTCTGTTGTTGTAGTGACCTTAAGAAAACTGAAGAACTACTAGTAGTGGAAAAAGCGAAAGCTGATAACCGGACCCAGAACATGAAGTTCCTGAAGGACAAAGTGGAAGATTTCAAATTCAGAATCAAGGCAGCAGAGGTTAAGACAAAGAACCCTTTATTGGGGTTGCTGCAGGGGGTGGGCTCACTGAAATAGGAAGCTTTGCAGAGTGGCGTAATCAAAGATAAGCCCCTGCCCCAAGGAGCTTGCAATCTGAATTTGACAGAGGGGGAGGCAGACAGAGAGGCGTGGGTAACCAAGGAGGAATGGCTGCCTCTGAAGACGGTTCAGAAGCTCCACCCGGTGCAGAATTTGGCGGCCGTTTAGCAAGACGGTTTGAGCATATAACGCCAATCCTGGCCTGACTGCACCGGCTTCCAATTAGCCTTCGGTGTCCATTCAAAATGACCTATAAAGCCTTAGACGGCTCAGGACCGCAATACCTCAAAGAATGCTTCTCCCCATATAAACCTTGAGATCATCCTCTGAGCCCTTTCTGTCTGTGCCTCCTGCATGTTAGGTCCGGAGGGTGGTAATAATAATAATAATAGTAATAATTCTTTTATTTGTACCCCGCCCATCTGGCCGGGTCTCCCCAGCCACTCTGGGCGGCCTCCAACAGATATAAAAATACAATTAAAATATCACAGGTTAAAAGCTTCTCTAAATAGGGCTGCCTTGAGGTATTTTCTAAATGTCAGGTAGTTTATCGCTTTGACCTCTGCTGGGAGGGCGTTCCACAGGGCGGGCGCCACTACCGAGAAGACCCTCTGCCTGGTTCCCTGTAGCTTTGCTTCTCACAGTGAGGGAACCGCCAGAAGGCCCTCGGCGCTGGATCTCAGTGTCCGGGCTGAACGATGGGGGTGGAGATGCTCCTTCAGGTATACAGGACCGAGGCTGTTTAGGGCTTTCGTGGTAGCACGAAAACGGGCCTTTTCTGCAGGGGCTCCCTGTTAGTGGCTCCCTTCCCAGGGAGATTGGTCTGGTGCCTTCCTTATACACCTTTAGCTGACAGGCAAAAACCTTACTCTTGAACCAGGCCTCGAAGGGCTGATTAAAATTCTACTGCCTTTTAAATGTGTTGGGGAGGGGGTTATTGTTTCATTTTCATTTTAACTATTTATTCGTGCTTTAACCTTGTATTTTTATCTTGTGAACCGCCCTGAGAACTTGTGATGAAGGGCGGTACAATCGTACCTTGAATTCCGAACGCCTTGGCACTCTGACGTTTTGGCTCCCAAACGCCGCAAACCCGGAAGCGAGTGTTCTGGTTTGCGAACATTCTTTGGAACCCAAACGTCCGGTGCGGCTTCCGATTGGCTGCAGGAGCTTCCTACAGCCAATCGGAAGCCGCGCCTTGGTTTCTGAACGTTTTGGAAGTCGAACGGACTTCCGGAACGGATTCTGTTCGACTTCCGAGATACCACTGTATATCAATTTAATAAATAAAAAAATGATGATAATTTAGCTCAGTGGGGAAGCGTCTGGCTTACATGAGAAAGGTCTCAAATTCAATCCCTGGCATGTCCAAGTAGGACTGTGAAAGTCTCCTGTCAGTGTAGACTATACTGAATTAGGAGGACCAACAGTTTGACTCAGTGCAAAGCATATGTTCATGAAGCAGAATGGCATTTTTGCTATTTTTAATTATATGGGAACTAGCAAAATGACTTTTTCATCTCGTGTCTTTTTCTTGAGGGTAATCCTACAATGCGTAGCGTCTATTTCATTTCTGAACAGAAGTCATTGCTTGCCCCCTTATCCTGGGTTTCTTGCTTTGTATCTCTTGGCAGGAACAACTATCTATATGTGGGATGGATGCTTCACTGACTCACGAGTCTCTGGTGAATCTCTCAGAGGTGGGTGTTATGCCTTGCATGCTGACGGTGTTTGAAAATGACACACGCTGGTTGGAATTCAACCTGGATGATAGGGAGGAAATGCCATTTACCCAGATGGCAGTTGGCTGGGAGCTTGCTAGAGATGGTGAGATCAGCTCCAAATGCCTCTGTGATGAGTGTTTCAGAGAATGCAAAGGGATTCGCATTGTACCAGTACATCAAAGGACGGGCCCCTAGTGCTAACTAAAATACTGCAAGAGAGAAATAATAATAATTTCTTATTTATACCCCGCCCATCTGGGTTCTTGACACACAAGCTATGAAAGATACAAACAAAAATAGGGTGTTTTGTATTGGGAGGTGGGAAGCCATAGGTTGTAATTGTAAATAATAATAATACTGTAATCATCATCTTCATTCATTCATTCATTCCCTGCCCATCTGGCTGGGTTTCCTCAGCCACTCTGGGCGTCTCCTAGCAGAATATTAAAAACACCATCAAAAATTAAAAACTTCCCTAAACATGGCTGCAGAAAGAAAAAATCCACCCAAACTCAACTAAGTACAATCCTGTGCATATCTACATAGAAATAAGGAAAAACAAACATTGATGTTAGTTCATTTCTGTTTCCTTTTCCCCCAGTCTTAGTTTAGTTCCCCCCATTTCTGCACACTTTTTGTAAGCAATTTTGCCTAATACTGATGCCCTGCTCACTTTGCTTGCCAACTCCCTCCCCCTCACCCCCTAATATGCTGCTGAATATATTTATTATAAGTTGTTAGGGGTTTGAGCACTGAAGCTTCTCTTCTATTCCCCGTCTCACAATTTTGTTTCCCCCCACCCCGGTAGTAAAATCCCTTATACCTCAGCATTCCAAACATCCTGGACGCTCCCAAGCTGTCAGGCTATTTTGGGAGCTTTTATTCCAGCCTGTTGATAGACAAACATACTTCTGCATTGCTAGGAGATCCGCCAAATATGTATAAACTGCTACCTTAATTTTGGCCCTGTTTTTCTTCCAAACTGATAAGGACGCCTCCAGCTGAGTTTCCTTTCGATAGGCACTTTTGTATCTAATGACACAGTTCAAATTGGCTGTGCCTACGCGGGTGGCGCTGTGGTCTAAACCACAGAGCCTAGGGCTTGCCGATCAGAAGGTCGGAGGTTCGAATCCTCGCGACGGGGTGAGCTCCCGTTACTCGGTCCCTGCTCCTGCCAACCTAGCAGTTTGAAAGCACATCAAAGTGCAAGTAGATAAATAGGTAGCGGGAAGGTAAACGGCGTTTCTGTGCGCTGCTCTGGTTCACCAGAAGCGGCTTAGTCATGCTGACCACATGACCCAGAAGCTGTACGCTGGCTTCCTCGGCCAGTAAAGCGAGATGAGCGCCGCAACCCCAGAGTCATCCACGACTGGACCTAATGGTCAGGGGGCCCTTTACCTTCACAGTGGCTCTCATACAATGTTGCAGCAGCATATTTAAAGGCGCCGTGGGGGCAAGCATCTGCTGCGTAGGTGTTTTTTTACCCAGTTGCGGCTGGATCGTGACCATTCACTTGGTCCTGCCCACACAGTTGCAGCAGGTTTGTGGGATGAAGCTATGGGAAAATGAGTCCCATCTCGTGTCTGCATTAAAATATAAATGGCCCCTGGTATCATTGCAGGTTATTTTATACCCACAGTGAGCATATATACTTGTCGAAACAGGCAAGCTTTCCGTCTGCTATAGGGATAAAGCTTCCCATTTCATCTAATTTCCTCTCTTCTGCCTGGCCTCCACCCTTCCTGCAATTTCAATACAGATTAAGACGGGGGATTTTGGCCACCTAGATGTTGCTAGACTACATTTCCCACCATCCCTGATCAGAAACTCTGAACCGAACTCTCCAGTCCATTCTTCCCAAAATATGGAAATTAAGTTTGTAGATAAAAAAGGTAAAGGACCCCTGACAGTTAAGTCCAGTCGCGAACGACTCTGGGGTTGCGGCGCTCATCTCGCTTTACTGGCCGAGGGAGCCGCCGTTTTTCCGGGTCATGTGGCCAGCATGACTAAGCCGCTTCTGGCAAAACCAGAGCAGCGCACGGAAACACCGTTTATCTTCCCGCCGGAGCAGTAACTATTTATCTACTTGCACTTTGACGTGCTTTCGAACTTCTAGGTTGGCAGGAACTGGGACAGAGGAACGGGAGCTCACCCCGTCTCGGGGATTCGAACCGCCGACCTTCCGATCGGCAAGCCCAAGGCTCAGTGGTTTAGGGGTTGCCAACTCCCAAGAGACTGCGATCTACTCACACAGTTAAAAACTGGCAGTGATCTACCCCTTTTTGGGAGGTTCGGGTCAAAGTTGTTGAGTCTTTTCAAGGAGGAGGTAAAATGTTGAGCTTTTTTTAGGGGAGCCACAGTTGTTCAGCTTCTTTGGGGGGAGCCAATGATCTACCAGTGATCTACCGCAGATGTCCAGTGATCTACCAGTAGATCACGATCTACCTGTTGGACATGCCTGGACCACAGCGCCACCCGCGTCCCGTGTGTAGATAGGCATGCATATTTTGCAGACAGCTTTAAAGTCGTTTATTGAAGATTGTGAGACTAAAAAGCACCCAGCCAAACCTTTCATTCATTTATTTATTGTGGGAGAAAGAGTCGTTGTGTGAATGGTTTGTTTTGTGTTTCCATCCACAGAAACTAGCGGAATTAAAGAAGCAGGCAGTACCTTTAAAGAAGAAACTGGAGTCGTATCTGGACCTGACCCCTGTAATCTCACATACCCCGCTTCTCTTAGAACTGTAGAATCCTAGAATTGTAGCTCAGCTTCCAGCAGAACTTCCCCAATACGGTGCCGATTGTCAAGGATGCTGGGAGCTGCGGCCCAAAGCGCCAAGAAAAGCACCAGATTGCCAAAGGGCTAGTTTAAAATATTGGCAATGTATCACTTGTCTCAGTATGTTTTTGGAAGTTTGGCCTGACATGAGGGTTATCGGTTAGCTGACGTGAAAGGAGCGTAACACATGATTGTGGAGCTTCCTTTGTTGCCAAAGCTGTAGGAATCCTATCATTTCCACAGCACTTGCACATATATATGCTATTATGCTTGTTTTTAAATAAGCAAATGTTGTTCCAGTTAACAGTTGCAGCCCTTCTGGTGGTCAGTTGCAGACATAAGTGGCAAGGAGGAAGAGGGGTAGGGTTGTTTGAGGGGGCAAGAAACCTTCAGGTTGCTGCTGGACACTGAAGTGTCTTTGTTCAGAGCTTACTCTTCTTCATTGCCTATCAGTCTACATTTCATGGAATGGTTTCTGGTGGCACCAGAGTGTGTGCTGAACAAATGCACTTTAAAAAAATCTCTCTTTAAAGTTTTTTTTGGGGGGCAGCAATAACTCCATAGACATTTTGCTTGATTTCAAAAATTCAGATGGGAACGTGGAAAACCCCTACATCTGCTTAAACTGCTTTCTACTGCTCTTTTCAGAGTCCTTCTCTCGCACGAGTGAAGATCGAAGAAGCAAAGAGGGAGCTGGTGGGTGCTTTTGTTGGTATTAATACATTCTCTTAGTTGCACATTGGACAGGCTGGTCTTCTGGGCTATTTTGGTGCATTTTTCTTGTTCGGGGATATTTAATAATAATAATAATAATAATAATAATAATAATAATAATAATAATAATATTTTATTTGTACCCCGCCCATCTGGCCGGGTCTCCCCAGCCACTCTGGGCGGCCTCCAACAGATATTAAAATACATCAAAATCACAAGTTAAAAACTTCCCTAAACAGGGCTGCCTTCAGGTATTTTCTGAATGTAGGATAGTTGTTTATCACTTTAACCTCTGCTGGGAGGGCGTTCCACAGGACGGGCGCCACTACCGAAAAGGCCCTCTGCCTGGTTCCCTGTAGCTTTGCTTCTCGCAGTGAGGGAACCGCCAGAAGGCCCTTGGCACTGGACCTTAGTGTCCGGGCTGAACGGTGGGGGTGGAGACACTCCTTCGGGTATACAGGACCGAGGCCGTTTAGGGCTTTAAAGGTCAGCACCAACACTTTGAATTGTGCTCAGAAACGTACTGTTTTGGGGGGGTGGAGAAACTGGGCAGGGTGGGCCAGACCTCTTCTGTCCTAAAGGCAGCACGAGAAATTGCCACCTCCCTACATAAGCCCAAGCCATTGTCCATGTCTGCCTTCCCCTAAAGTGCTTTGTGCTTATCTCTTCACATCAAGCGATGGAGAGAGAGAGGGTCAAGTGCAAATCTAAGCCTGTCAGCCATTCCTCCTTTTCACATTTATTTATTACTTGTTAAATTTATAACCCGCCTTTTTCTCCAAGAAGCTGGAGGTACTCCCCCTCCTCATTTAATCCCCCCCCCAAACCCTATAAGGGGTTGTGGACTAAATCATCCCTGACCAGTGGCCGTGCTGCGTGGAGGTGATAGTTTAAAATCTTTTCATTCTGACCTATTCTGTTTCCTCACTATGTTTTTTAAAAAATATGATTTTTATTATTTTTCTATTAAAACAACATTGAAATATCCATCATATCATGTTACACACAATAATATTAATACTCCGCTGAGTTAAGACTTCCCTCCCTCCCTTGGTTTTTTAATTTCATTTAACTTCTAACGCCTTTTATTATTCATCTCTGGCCCTTTTCATATTTCTTTCTTCCCCTAATTCTGGTCAAAGATTGCTAATGTCTCGCATCGTAGGAATTACATCAGTCCTGTTAGTGTCTTTAAGCTTGTAAGGTAAGGTAAAGGGACCCCTGACCATTAGGTCCAGTCGTGTCCGACTCTGGGGTTGCGGTGCTCATCTCGCTTTATTGGCCAAGAGCCGGCGTACAGCTTCCGGGTCATGTGGCCAGCATGACAAAGCCGCTTCTGGCGAACCAGAGCAGCGCACGGAAACACCGTTTACCTTCCCGCCGGAGCGGTACCTATTGATCTACTTGCACTTTGACGTGCTTTCGAACTGCTAGGTGGGCAGGAGCTGGGACCGAGCAACGGGAGCTCACCCCGTCGCAGGGTTTCGAACCACCGACCTTCTGATCAGCAAGCCCTAGGCTCTGTGGTTTAACCCACAGCGCCACCTGTTAAGCTTGTACAGTTCTCTTTTAAATAGTCAATAAATTTACTTCAGTCATTTTGGAACTTCCGGTCGTCTTGGTTCCTAACCTTGCCCGTCATCTTCGCCAGTTCGGCATAGTCCATCATTTTTAGCTGCCAGTCCTCTAATGTTGGTACATCTTGGAGTTTCCACTTTTGAGCAACCAAAATCCATGCTGCGGTGGTCGCGTACATAAATAGCCTTTGATCCTTCTTAGCAATTTCATCACTATGTTGGCTTGACTGTACTGTCTCTGTTAGGGGTTTTGAGTGTCTGAGCATTTTTTATTGTATTGTTTTATTGTAGTGTTTGCTTTGTGAGAACATGCTTTTAAAAAGTGGGATATAAATCTATTGGATTAATGATACCTGTCACCCCAATTTCCTTTTTGGTTGGTTTCAGCTTGTGGGAAGCATCTGTATGGTATGTTGCCACAGTGTGTGCGTGGGAGAGAGTGTCTTCATCTCATCCAAATACTTTTCTCTCCTTTTTCTAGGAAGCTCTTGAGGCCGAGGTTTCAGCAAAGGTGGATATGACAGCACTTTCGGTCCCTTTATCTGCCAAACGTCACTTTTCCTAAGGTCCTTGGCGCAGAAACAAAATGGCAGTTCTATATTGTGAATTCTGTGGCTCTTCGTATATCTTTCTTATGTTCATGTGGCCTTTGTCATCTCTCCTTCACCTCCCTTTCTCCACCTTTTCTTTTATTAAAAAAAATGTCCAGCTTCGTATTTTGCATACATTTCTATTTCCCCCATGAGAATGAACAATAAAACAGTGTTTCTGAACCATCCTTTACAATCGGCATGTGTAGCAATCTGATTTTACTGCTGCCCTCGAGGCGGTACTCTTATTGTATACAGGAGCAGAAACCATTCAAGGTTTGATTTAACTTTAGGAAGCTGACCGGGAAAATCTGAAACCAGTGTGATCAAGCTTTCCAAAAAGACTGGGGTAAATTTATACAATACTTGAAAGACAATTGTAAACATTTAACAACACTAGCGGGATTGACTTAAGAAGGCTTGTTGATGATTCTACCTTTTTACCAGTACATTTTATTTAAATAATATGACAAGCGTAATGGGAAAAGTAATTAGGAAAAAATACAAATGTGATGATAAAGCAAATAATTAAGGTAATCATGAATCGGGAGGGGAATCAGCTCTTATGAGCAAAAAGCAATGCGAATAATGAGGATGCGTCTATATATGATGTTATGTCGTGGATCAATGACTGGAGGCGAGAATCAGGTACAACATCTCTTTATTTCGGAAACAGGGAAGAGCCAGCCACAGGCATGGAGAAAACTGGGGTTTATATAATAACAGTAGGCTAGTAGGGAGAAGATACATTTTGGCGGGAACCAATGGCACGGATTCGCTCCCGCGGAAACCAATCCGGCAGAGGATCCAGATCCTGCTCTCTGAACCAGCAAATGTTTGCCGTTCCCACTGTAACTCGTACATTCAAATAAGCTCTGTAAAACAACACAATACTCTACATTAAATCGTCTTGACTGTGTTATTGCTTAATACACAACATATGATAAAATGGAAACTTAATAAAATATTATATTAAAAAAATAAAAACTTTAGAACTTTAACTAAAAATGGCACCTAGAAACAACAAGCTCCATTTCTATCTTGCCCACTCCTGGCTGCTTCCAGTAAATGCTAGTCGGGCCCAGTATCAGCACCCCCACCATCTTTGGGGAGCTGATGGGGACCAAGCTGACCAGAGCTGAAGTCTGCCTGGGGTCTTCTGTGCCAGGTGGGCTACAAGTCATTACTTTAAATTTACCATTATTTCCCAGAGTATCTGAGTTGCTCCAAAGTATTGCGGGAAATTTAAATGGCAGCACCCCATTTTTGGCACACAGACTGCCAGAAGTTGCTAGTTTTGTGTACAGCTCCCTCGTGTGGTGAGCCGCGGAGCTGCAGGTAGCAGCCTCAGCCAATCGCCTTCAAATCCCGGGCTGAGGCGGCCCACCCAGGCAGGCCATAGGCTCCTTCCGGCCAGGTGGGAGTATAAAAGGCGTCATTCTCCAGCTGAGTCTTTCCTGAGCAATGTTCTGAGGTGCTCCTGTACCCTTTAGTGTGCAATAGCTGTGGGAAAAGTCAAATTCAATGCTAGGGATTGCCAGGAGAGCAACTGGAAACCAAACCGGCAGCTGTCATAATGCCACCATAATAGGAATTTATGGTGGGGTACCGCGTGCAGTTCTGGTCGCCTTGCCCTCAAAAGGGATATTTTAGGGTTGGGAAAGGTTCAGAACAGGGCAACCGAAATTGGATGGAGCGACTCCCCCTGTGAGGAATGGTCACGGCATTTAGGACTTTCTTAGTTTAGAGAATAGGCGAGTAAGAGGCGACACAACAGAAGTCCATAAAACTCCGCCTGGCATGGATGGAGAGAAGTTACATCTCCCTGTCTCATAACACTAGAAATGGCGGGCATCCTAGTGAAAGTTCGGGGCAGACGAAAATTACACAGTGCATAGCAGAATTATGGAACTGGAGAGCAGTGATTGGTCACTGGGATGGCTTTAAAAGTGGATTAGACTCATTTATGGAGGAGAGTGAGGCTGCTGATGGAAAGGAGGCTGTGCTCTTCATGGTTGGAGGCAGCAGTTTCTGGAAAAAGCAAGAGGGGAGAGCAACTCTTGTGTTCGAATCCTGCTTGCGTCTTTCCCTTCTGGGGTATCTGGTTGGCCATCCTGAGGACAGGAGGCTGGGCTACATGGGCGCCCTTTGGCCTGATCCAAAGTGAGTCCGAAACTCAGAAGAGAGGCACTCCCACAACTCACACACATATATAATTTTATTCGTATTATTATTTATTAAATTTCTATACCTCCTTTCATCCAAGGATCACGGCGTTTTGCAATATAAAAACACGAAAATGCTTAGCAAAGTACCGGTAAACAAAAACTACTTTCAAGCTGAAAAGGCCATAGATACACACACACACACACACACACACACACACACACACACACACACACGTGCATGTATGCCTGAGTCTATCTTAGGTTAATTCAGGCATAGGCAAACTTCGGCCCTCCAGATGCTTGAGACTACAATTCCCATCATCCCTAGCTAACAGGACCAGTGGTCAGGGATGATGGGAATTGTAGTCCCAAACATCTGGAGGGCCGGAGTTTGCCTATGCCTGCTCTAAATCAGGCTTCCTCAACCTCGGCCCTCCAGATGTTTTGAGGCTACAATTCCCATCATCCCTGACCACTGGTCCTGCTAGCTAGGGATCATGGGAGTTGTAGGCCAAAAACATCTGGAGGGCCGAGTTTGAGGAAGCCTGCTCTAAATAGTAATAATTACCTTATGTATTTTTTTCATGTGTTTTCATTTTGGCATTTTTTATGTTGTCAACCCTCGTGACCTTAGGAGGAAGGGCAGTATATAAATCTAATAAAAGAAGAATGTGTATATGAATATAAACATATGTACAGACACATGTGCACACACATTTCTGGGTCTTCATATATGCCTGTGGGGTTTGTTTGGTTTGCCTGTTTCTTTGCAGGTCACTTTGCGTTGCTGAGGCAAGGAGAAAAGTGGCTGCTAAATTTAATAACCTATATAACATTATATACAAATCTATGTATTAGGTCACTTATGGGTGGGGTTTCTTTGCTATGTCATTGTATTATGAGGAGAACAGTGTTTGTATAAGGTATGTTTACACTGCAATGTAGCCGAAGCAAAATTCCAAGTATGTTGGAAAATGTACTTGGCCAATAAATTATTCTTCTCTTATAATGATAAATAAATAACCCAATCACAATGTAATCGCATATACAGGTATAGATACGTGCACTTTTTATTTTCATTTGCAGAACCTCGTGATTAATGTTCGGTGTGCTTTTGTAACGTTTTGACGTGCGTTATTTCATTTCATTTTTGTCGCGGTCAGCCTGAACCTTTTTCACTCTTGTCAGCGGCCGTTGAGGAAAAGCGCGCCAAATTTCGCCCTCCCTGAGGGAAACCCGTTGGAGGCGCGCGAAGGCGAGAGGGGCTCCTCCCCCTCCCTCCCCCCCCCGCAGCGCCGCGCTTTCCCGCCCAATGGCGCGCGCGCGTCCCAGGGGAGCCCGCTAGGCGGCGCTGCCGCGGCGCGCGCGCCCTTGCGTCAGCCGCTCTTCCCCTCCGCCTCCCCCTCTTCGCCTTTCCCCCCCCTCCGTCGAGACGCCGCCGGAAGTGACGCCGAAGGGAGCCGGAGCCGAGGCGAGCCCAGCGGCCTCTCTCCTTCCCCTCCCTGCGGTGACATTTCCGCTCCCTCCCCGCTGGGCCGAGGAGGAGGAGGAGGAGGAGGAGGAGGAGGAGGAGGCGAGGGCGAGCCGGCGGTGACGGAGGGAGGACACCTGGCCCCTCATGCTCGAGCTGCTCCCTTCCGCGGGGCCTGAGGCCGGGAGGAGCCTCGGCGGCGGCGGCCCTGGTGGTAAGTGACCCCCTTTCCCAATCGGCCCTCCTTGAGAATCCAGGCCCCACAGTCGGGGGGGGGACCCCCCGCTAGCCGCCCTCTCGACCCATCGGAAGGCTTTGGGGGGGTTCAAGAGTGCGCACGGCGGCAAGTTTTGAGGCGCTCGACCTTGGCCGGCCTCCGCTTTCGTCTTGTCGCCTGGCAACGCCTCATCCACCCCCCCCGCCTCAAATCTTGAGGTTTAAAAGAGAGGGGGGGCAGGTGGAGAGGAGGGCTGCTCTCTTTCAAATCCCCCACCCCCACGATTCGTTCCTTGGTGGTCCCTTTGCCCCCCCTCATCTCCTCAAAAGAAACCAGCGCTTCCCCTCCCAGGCGTGTAACTGTTCAATGGGGGGTGGGGAGTGGATGTGGGGCGCGCCCAGGGGGTCAGGAGGCAGAGCAGGGTCCGAGGAGGTCCTGCTCTGCCCTGTTAGGTTTCCTTAAGTCGGAGCAGGTTGGCATGGCCGTGTAATTCTGCACAGGGTTGAGAAATGAGGAGATGGGGGTGGGGAATGTTAGGGCCGGGGTGGCTTTTTGGGGGGGGGGGTTAGGGGGGAGGACTGCACCAGATGTAGAATTAACTAGCCATGACTCTGCTGCTTCTCATCCGCTCCATGCGTAACCTTGAAATAGTGAAATGTCGAGGGAGTAGTCTCATCTCCCCTCTTTTGTGTTTTCGTGGAAACTTAAGAAAGAAGGGGATGGGTGGCTTTTCCTTGAGTCAGCGCTGCTTTGGGGTGATGGTTTTCTCACCTGTAGCACATTCCACCCACCCGCTCTTTATTGCTTACCACTGGCTGCCTCTCTCTGCCTCCCCAACTTAAGTCTGCGCCTAAGGGACATCATCTCAGAAGTTTATTCCTTGGGTTCCAATGGGATCTGTTAGTATATGTGTTTAACATGTATGATAAAGAAGTTCTTGGTGGAAAGAGAGGGCCTAATAGAGTAGCTGTGAGAGATCAGAAGAGATGGGGAACCTGGGCCTCTGAATTTTGTGACAAACTCCCATCAGATCCAGTTAGTATGGTCAAGGGTGATAAGAGCTGCAGTCGAACAATACCCAGAGGGCCATGGTTTCCTCTCTCTGCCTCCCCAACTTAAGTCTGCGCCTAAGGGACATCATCTCAGAAGTTTATTCCTTGGGTTCCAATGGGATCTGTTAGTATATGTGTTTAACATGCATGATAAAGAAGTTCTTGGTGGAAAGAGATGGCCTAATAGAGTAGCTGTGAGAGATCAGAAGGGTGAAGTATAGATGGGGAACCTGGGCCTCTGAATTTTATGACTTAAACTCCCATCAGATCCAGTTAGTATGGCCAGTGGTCAAGGGTGATAAGAGCTGCAGTCGAACAATACCCAGAGGGCCACAGAACCCTCACACCTGTGGTGAATGAAAACCATGAGCCTCCTTCTATGTGGGTAACTTTGTAATCTTTCTTTCATGTTGGAAAGAAGCAGGGATGCCTCCTTTTCTATTCACTAATGGAGCTTAATGTACTAGAGTGCACTTCCCCCCAGGAACAAGATTGCTGTGATATGTGTGTGTAGTGGCAAGGGAGGTAGAGTTTGCTTAGACACTTTCTATGGGCCTCCCTTAGGGCAAGTTCAAATGTAGATATATTGGCCAGGTTCGTACGACACTGTAAACCATAGTTTAACTTATACTGTGAATAAGGTGAATGGCCAACCTGCTGGTGTTTGCTGTTCAAATTACAGGCACTTTGTGCCTCCCCAATCCTGCCTGTCCAGAGCCAGGTTGGCTTCATGGTACAAGTTCTCCAGTCAAACAATGAGTGGCAAGGCAAACAAACGGTGGTTGGTTTGGAGAAAGCAAACTATGAGTATGGGCTCGCACATGATGTGAAGCCTGCTGCTGCTTTGTTTCCTCCCTGGTGCACTGAAGGAAAGAGCTGTGGAGAAGTAAAGTGTGATCTTCTGAGCAGCAGGCATTAGCTTGCTGCTTGTTCACCGTAAACCAGTGTATATTTTAAACTCTGGTTTTAAGTGACATGCAGTCCAGGACATTCTTGTTAATCCATCCTAATCCACCTTTTTCAATTGAAAATTATTCCATATTGGTTGTTAGTTATTATTTCCTTTGCGGCATGGTGATCTGATCTGTATTGACCTCCTATCCCTTTATAAGGCTGCAAAGATATTAGGTGTTAAACCTTTTCCCCTTGCCCTCTTCTCTCCCTCCCTCTCCCCATTCCTTTGAATATTTTATCTGCCACTGTTAGCAAAGGTGGAAACAAGCCAGAGGTGTAACTGAAATACAACTGACTGGCTTCAAGTAAAGAATTCCTTTCAGCTGGGTTAATGACAGTAAATGATAAATATAGCTGCTTTGAATTTCTGTGACCTGACACATTGTTCTAGTGAAGTTTAATTTGCAGATTTAGCAACTATCTTTACAAGCCCTGTGGGCTGTTGAGTAATAATAGTGACTGCTGTAGGTCACTTAATCAGAAGAATTTATAATGTTGGAGGACATCATTTTTTATGCTTAGAGCCAAATGTATGATGTTATTGATGGGCCCATAATTCAAGCATCAACAAATCATTCAAAGCAAATGTTCTTCCCGCAATAGCCAGAGGACCAGTACATGCTTCTGTTTGTAGAATGTACACAAATTCAAATAAAAGTTTACTATTTTGCAAGTGACAACAAGCCAGATGTCCATGGACATGATGGGGTTTTTAACATTGGTGAGAGCTTTTATGTAACAGGACAGCAGGAATAGAGTGTGGATGGGCTTTTCTTGCAATAATTGTGGAAACCCAAATGTTACCTTGGTTTGAGTATTATTTTTATATACTTAATTACCGTAGTTCAGAATTTAGATAGCATTCTAACATTTGCTGCTGTTCATTCACAAAGTGTAACATTCCATATTAGAGGGGCAAAATGTGCATACTTCAACAATGTCAGTTTTCTTTTTAGGAGCTGAATTAAGGAGTATAAGAATCTGTTCACTTGGTTAATAAGTTTTTCTTTTTTAAAAATAGCTGTTGAAGCCATATGCCGTTTCTCAGTATTCTTCTATGAGCCCATTTAGCTTAGTTAAAAGTTGGCTAACAAAGATTGTTAATAACAGTTAATAATAGTTTAAATGACTATTGTGTGTAACTACAATTGGAACCTAGTTTACATACTGGTAAAAAGTTACTTTTTGTTTCTGGCTACAGTTGACTGAATGGAAGGGTAGTTAGGTTTCAGTGGTGTTTCTCCAGCATGGGATCTCAAAATAACCTGGACATATACACTGATTTTCCTTTCCAGCCAGAGCCCCCTTTTTTGAATCAAGCATTGTCTAGAGCAGGGTGGTCCAACTTTTCATATCAAGTGGACCGCAAGAGTACTTCAATGAAGGACATGCGGGCCACACACTGCCCTGTTGCGGGGGGGGGGAGGCCAAAATTTGACCCCCCCCTTTCTTGTGCTGCCTTCCAAAAGCTGGCTAAGTGAGGTGTTGGGCTTTGGGAAGGAGGTGTGAGGGCTCTGGCAGGGTCCTACAGCTGTCTTACCTCCTTCCCAAAGCTAAGAAATTGCTAACCAGGCTTTGAGAAGGAGGCAGGACCTTGTCAGAGTCCTCATGCCTTCTTCCCAAAACCCAAGAGCCTTGCTTGACTTTCAAGAGCAATTCTTTGGAGAATGTGAGGAGCTGTTGTGGGAAGGAAGCCTGAACTATCTCTTCTGTATGAATGGGACACCATGTGCAGTGCTTTTTATATTCTGATCTGTGACTACAGAATGTCGGTTAGAATCCCAAACACAAATGAAGAGCCTTCGTGTTTCATTTATACATAATATTTTCTCTTTCTGTTGGATTGACAGTCCCTAAGCTGTCACTTTCCCCTATGTGGATAGGACTACAGCAACAGCTAGTAAGAAATGTTGTCTGATAGTGCTGTTTCTACTATCCCCCAATGCTTGAATGGTACTGGTTCATTTTCTCAAAAGTATTGCTGTTGCCTTTTTAAAAACACATATGTACCGGTAAGTGTGAATGTTGTTAATTTGCAAATGCTGTAGAGAAGGGGTAGTAGTAACCTGCTGCCCTGCAGATGTTGCTGAACTACAACTCATCATCAATATCATCTCTTTATTTGCAGCCATCTGACCATTTAAATGTTTTATAAGAACTAACAATTGACAATTAATAACATTAACAAAGATGCACATGAATGCAACTAAAGACACAGAATTATAATGCTAGCAGTTTGTGTGTGTATATATAGGCATCATAAGTGGTCTAATATGGATGGCCACATTCAAAAACTTTGCTGCTTTGCTGCTTGCCCTGTGACTGAGTTATTGGAGCCCTCAAGCAGACTGTAGATCAGGCACCCCCGAACTCAGCCCTCCAGATGTTTTGGGACTACAATTCCCATCATCCCTGATCACTGGTCCTGTTAGCTAGGGGTGATGGGAGTTGTAGGCCAAAAACAACTGGAGGGCCGAGTTTGGGGATGCCTGCTGTAGATCCTTCCTGGCTTCTTGGTACAAGGGTAGCATTTGTTGTTCATTTGTGGTTTTATTCTGCCTTCTAAAATATTGAAAGGAATAGCATGAAACCTTTCTGAAGTATTGCAACTCTGGGGGATCCAGCTTGTGAGGACATTTAGAGTTAATTTGCTGTTGATAACAGGCTCTGAATAAAATAAGTTGCATAAAGGACAAATATATCTTGTTCTAATTGTGGGGTTCTTTCCTCTGTACTTTAGTCTTCCCTAAAAGCAGCAGAAATATTTTTCTGTCTCAAGAGTGGAGTTCATAGCTGGAGGAGTTAATTAGTGTCTGTGTTTGGCTAGGTATAAGGATCAAAGAATTAACACTGAAATATAAAAGGCTGCTCAAATGTGTTAAACATAGCTGCAAAATTAGATCTGTATCATTGATTATGATAACTATGTTTTAATATTTTACCAAGATCGGTGGTGAGGGAATGTTGGATAACATGATCTGCAAAGCGCCTGTACTGTGTTGGAAGCACTTACGGAAATGTTTCAAAGTACTTGTTTACGCTAGCCAATAAAATGAAAAAATATATTAAAAGTAAAGAGAAGATGAAACTTTTTGGTGTCTTAGAGAATGTAAGCATTGCAAATAATGCTTCTTAAATGGTTTTGAAACCTGACAATTTTCATCTTTAAATTATTTAAACCTCTGTCTCTTCAGGTTCTAATTATGGGACGCCTCATCCCACGCTGGCTAGTGAAATAAAAGAGAGAGGAACAGAATAGGTGTACCTTTAACCATCACTGTGAAGGTAGTTAACTGAAATGCTAAAAGTGGCATCTGAGGAAATGCAATTACGCCTCAATCCCTTCCTCCTTTTGTAGAGTTTCATTTTAAAGAGAAGAGGTCAAATAAACATGTAAAGGCAATTTCCTTCCAAATGCCCATTTTTTTCCTTTGCAAATACCCGGTATATGCCTTAGTTGCTATTTCTCAGAGCTGCTAGTAGAATGTGAACTTTTGAAGCAGAGAGACCAAGTATATGGTCAAGGGTCTTACGGTAGCTATTCTGAGCAATATAACTGACTTGCTTGCGATATGTTGTTTATCTGTGGTCAATGATATGAGGAAGTTGTGTACTGAAAAGAGAAACTGATCCAGAGTGGATTTTTATTACTTGGCGACTTCAAGTGTAATTTTATCAGCTCTTGTTAATGGTGCTAATTTCCTAGTAGTGTGTGTGCACGTGCTTTTTGGAGGATGGGATGAAGTGTGAAAAGGACATAGAGGAGAAGAAAAAGTGGGATAATTGGCTATACTTATCTATTCACCTAGTTATGCTATTCAGAAGACACCAATTGCCCTTGTAATGTAGTTTTTATTACTTTAGATTAGAGGTTTTCAACCTTCTTGGGTCCACAGCTCCCTTGACCAACTACATTATTTTTGCGGCACCCCTGTGGGGCTCAGGAGCCCAGCTATGTCTCCCCTTGCCTGCAGAGCTGGCAGCCTCTCACCTTTTTCGAACACCCTCCCTTGTGGAGTGTGCCTTCACCCTCCTCTCCTCTCTCCTCTCCTTGGGAGTTTTTTGGGCAGCTACTGCCGCTGCCCCTGGTCTCTGAGCTGCCTCCCCTGCCCCAAAGAGAGGTGCCTCCCACTGCCCCACAGGGGCCTGGGAAGCACCCCTTGGCTAACCCCAGAGCCACCATTTGTCTGGGGAGCTTGTAGCCAGGGCTGCTGGAACAAACAGCTGTGCAAGCCTTTCAGAGGCAGACAGGAGGGGGCATGAAGGAAAGAGGGACAGAGGGCAGTGTTGCCCACAGAACCCCTGACCATCATTCTAGGCACCCCAGGGTGCCATGGCACACTGGTTGAAAACCACTTTTTAAGATTTATAAACATCCCTGTATTTCATAGACTGGCATATAGCACTCAATTTTATGTTTAAAGGGTCCACATTTAGGAAGATATTCAGCCAAGCTTTACTCAGAACAGACCTGTTGAATTTAATGGCCCTAGTTTAATCACGGGCTACTTTGAGTAAAATTTAGCTGACTACCACCCCTAATTATTTAAGCATAATCGAAAAAATAAATGACAGTGTTTAGGATTTCTTCCCTTCTTATCTTTGGATAGTGTTCAGTGTAGGGGAATAGGCAAAGTGGTTGATTTGGATATACCAGACCCAATTTCAGTTGTTTGCTATGTCATTAATTTCACTGGAGCCATTAGCTACCTCATAGCCAAGCATACCTCAAGTGGCTGTGAAGATAATGAAAATTCTAGCTGTGTCACTTTGAGCTGAAAGAAAAGTGGGATAGATTTGTAACAAATTTGGGTATAGGAAGAGTTAATGAACTTTCAGTTTTGGTTTTTTTAAATATAGCAAACAGGGAAAAAAACCCCACAAAGCAAGTGTGACAAATCTTTTTGCAAAACTATAAAGTTGAAGGAATTAGTGGAAACTTGCATTAAATGTCTGGGTAAAAAAATGGACAAATTCACAGTACAGTAGCATTTCTGAATTGGCAGCTTTCACTCTTACCGGTGCTGATTCCTGTGCTTTCCTCAAATGTCTAAATCAACTGGGGTAACAGCTGGCAGAGGAACAGTTAAGCAACCCCCTTCCTTTTCCCCTAAGTCAGCTCCCCTGTGAATGCCTTTCTCCACTTTGCACATCAGCAGCAAACACAGGATTGGGAATCCTGTAGTTGCCACCAAACCTCTGGTTTAACAGAGCTTAATCAATAATATTCTTTTTCACCCATGCAACCGAACCCTGTGCATGCTTATGCAAGAGTAAGTCACAGAGTTCAGTGGGACTTTCCCTTTGAGTAACTGTATTTGGCTTACGAGTTCTACCCTAGAAAGGAAAGATAGTTGAAGTTGGGTTTTTTTTTTATTTAAAAAAAGTTTCAACTCCACTTCAGCAACCCCTCTGCCCACTTCAATTTAAGATAGAGCTTTAGTATTGCTCTTTAGGGCTTAGATAAAACTAAGAATTAGAGTTGCTTGACTCTGGGTATCACTGCTATGAAATATCATCCACAAGTATATTTATAGTGTGCTTTCAAAAGTGAACTAACGAAACCAGGTAATAAAAAAAAACTTGCTAATGTCACTGCTTATCTATATTATCTATATTAGTATGGCTTTTTTCAAAGAGTTCCACTACATAAGCCCTATTTTTAATAGAACTATTTTCAGTGGTGATGGTGAGCTTCTGCTACAAATGTGATAGCAATAAATATCTAGCACTGTAAACATTGTCTGTCTTAGAAACAATCCAAGATACAATTTATCTTGGGATTAATAAATAAGATGATGCCTTTCATATCTGTTCCAGCATAAACAGAGTCACTATGCTAGCTTTAAGATTTAGATTGTGAATTTACAATACACATTTTCCTACGTCAGATACAGACTGCAACCTACCGTTGTAATAAAAAAACTTCTACAATCTGTTGTATTCAGTAACTTGTTTTCAGGCATGTCTTCTTAAGATTTGTATGGCTTTGCTTTTTGAGAGGAAGTGGTCAAGTATGGTGAATCCCCATGTGTTTCTGTCTATTGTCGTTTGCATTTGTTGCTTTGTAGATACTGTGACTTTGGCTCGGTCCAATGTATTGTTTGAAATAGGAAAGATTTTCTAAATATATATATTTTTTACATTGAAAAAATGTTGCAGACCGCTTTATCTTGACGTAAAGGTTAGCTGTCTTTAAGGTCTGTATATGAGTTATGTGTCACTGGAAAGCTTGTGTGCTTCTTCATGATGGATGATTATACATTAAGGCTCTCTTAATTTGATTGTCTCAGAATAACATGACAAAGACACTCTTATCAATGATTCTAATGGATTATACTAGCTCAAACTAGTAAAAATAATCAAACTATGATCTCCATAGAAATGTTGTTTTGTAATATTAAATATATATATACTGAAATTGTAAGTGGTGCAATTTGAGTATTTATTTACAAAACATCTAAACTTCAGGGAACCTATTAATTCAAGATGTTACAGTAGGACTTGTTCTTGCACAATTACAGTTGTTGCCCAAAGCATACAGAAATGAAGTGATATGTGTGAATTTATTTTATAGCATTTGTGTTCCACATTTCCTCCAAGGAGCTCAGGGCAACATGCATAGGGTAATCTCGTATCACAGCATCTCAGTCCATATTGGTAATCTTTGTCATTTCAGCCTGTAGCGGTAAATTGCCCAGAGTCACCTACTGAACTTCATGGTTGAGTTTGCACATGGTTCTTCCTGATCTAACTTCCAACACACTGGGCCCCATTTAAGTTGCATATTGAATTAAATGTCTATATCCAAGTTTATTTGACTTTCCTTTCTTAAAGGTTCATTGCTAGTTGCCATACACACTCCTAACTCAGGGATTTTTTTTAGGTGATGTTATCTACAGAGTTCTCTATCCAGGTCTATGGTTAATTCTAATTTATGTAAGATGCTTGCATAAATCCCACCAGTTTTCAATCCAAATTTTAGTGACCCAAACGATAGAAAGCTTGTCTTTCCTCAGATGTTAGGGCCCTGGAGGTTTTTTTAATTTTTATTTCCAGAGCAGCATCTTTTAGATTTTAGTTGACTCCAGTTACTGTGATAAGAGGAGGCTTACAAGGTAATGAGGACACCCTTTGCAGAAAATGTATTAGCCCCTTTTGGCATTTTTGTTTGTTTGTTCCACCCAAGCAGTCTGTTCTTACTTGGCTGTATTCTTCCCAATTTTGTGTGTGTGTACTGCTTTGATACTACCCAGTTTGAAATGGCATTGTCTTGGGTGCTAGTGCAGCCGTCCTTAGTTGGAACAAAAAGCGCATATTTCTCTATACTTTACTGATGGGAAGAGATAAGTGTATTTGTTTTGGAAGACTTTCGCCTTGTTTTGTATCTGGGACTTACGTAATGGCTTTACCAGATGACTGACTGGGCTTGTAATTGAGTTTTATTTTATTTTCTTAATGTTTTGCCAGTCCAGGGGTGAAAGGGGTGGATGGGCAGTATAGTCTATGTTTTATGGGTGGAGAGACTATCATTGTTGTTACTGAAGGGTTGCTTTAAGATAGTGTTATTGTTCAAGTTCAAGTAGTGAAAGTTAGTGTTATAGGAAGCTCTGAAATAACTCCTGGAGCCTGGTCCTAAGGAGTCCATCTGAGAAAATGATTTGGTACTTTCTGCCTCCTACTGGTCAGCGAGGAAAAGTACTCAATGTAGTGTGGCACTTGCAGTAATTGCAGGAGGACAACTTTGCAGGTAAGAGCCTAAGTTGAGCATTTCCTCAGTGTTCGAAAGTGGCCAGAATTATCCATGTTTTGGATAGTAAGTGGCCGAAACCTGAACCAAGGAACTTTGGCTGAATCTACTCCAGTCTCCACTTCACAGATGCTACTGTATTGTCTCAAACAGCTAAGTAATTTGTGCTTGCTTCTACAAACATATTTTAGTTTTACGAGACTATGAAATTATAGAATGCAGTGGTGATACTTGTTTACATTTAGCAGGACTTCAGCGAAGACTTGACAGTTCAGTTTCAATGAGGATTTTAACATCATCTGCCAGTTTTCAATCCACCCCCTTTCTTTGCCAGTTTTATCTAGCTTTTTCAATAATGCTTTCCCAGGAATAGCAGAGCCTGTGCTATAGGAAGAATTATTAAAGTCTCTGTTTTAATGTAGCCAGTGTGATGGATGGGGAAAGGGTATGGTTTTTCATGTGTTGTTTGAGAACAGAGTTTAATGCAAGTCAGCTCAATGCAGTCACCCCCATTAACTGCTGAAATTCAAAATGTCAGTTCTTTGAGGAGGTTTAAGGCCATGAGCTTGAACTAGATCTTCTGTTTACATGAAGGACTTCTCTCACTTTTGATGGCAGTTGATGAGTGCTTAATGCTGCGCCACAGAATAAAAGCTGTAACTTTAAAAGCCTCCAATAGAAATTGTAGAAACACCATGCAGTATGATTAAAGACACCTTAAAAAAAATCTGTAGCCTGAAGAAACATTATGCATCATCTGTTGAATTGGTTGTACAATTGTGCTTTGGACAAAATGCACCAACTGGTTTTGATCTTTTAGCACTCTACAAATTAAACTTGATTTAGAATTCTGAATTCAGGGATGTCCAGTTTTGAAAATAAACCTTAACTAAGTACTAGACCACTGTTAGTGAAATTGTTACATCAGCTCAGTGATAAGGCTAAACAGTGCTGAACCCTCTGAACTTTTAAAAATAGACTTAGAAGGTGTAATTTCGACTTCATTCACCTCATTGACTGTAACCCTTACCCTAATGGTGAGCATGTTTGGAATTATGTGACAGATTTTTTTTTCTTGTATCGTATTCTCAAATTTCATTTTTTTTAAAGGAAAGGATAGATTTTAACAAGATCATGAGAACAGAAGCCAGAGATAAGCCTTCAGAGAGAGCCTGTGGCCCTCTAGGTTTTGCTGGCTTACACTGATAACTCCCAGCATTCCTGATCATTGGCTATGCTATCTGGGACTAATGGGAGTCATAGTCCAACAACAATGGAGAGCCACAGGTTCTGCATCCATGACATAGGTTATATTTGGCTTGATTCTGTAATCCCATTGCTCTGGGTGGAATTCAACAATGCACTATGTTGAATACTCTGCCTGAGCAAGCATACCAGTTTACCAGATGGAGTAATCCCCCTTCCTCTCCATACACTGTTCCAGGAGGTTTCCAAAGCCAATTTTGGGGTGGGCATGGGGAGGAAAGGAGGGAAGACCCAATTGCGTAAGTAGAAGCTCTTACACAGGGCTTCTCACAAGACTCATTAGATGAATCCTACCCTCTTTCTGTGGTTTGCTGATCCGATGATCCTCCTTTCCTGGCCCGTATATCTTCTCCACTGGGGATTTAGAAGCTATCAAGATCATAACTGGAAACCAAAGAGAAATGACAGCTCATTTTTTTGCTTCAACAAAGGCTTAAAGATTAGAATATAATAAGAATGAGCACATTGATTTACCATTCAGATATCAGTAGGTGCAGTAATTTTGTAACATGCAATGAAATGCACCAGTTGAATGACTACCAGTTTGACAGTTGGTTTACGAAAGCAGTTTATTTTCCTGAATCATCAAGAAAAACTTGTACAGTACTATCTTAAAGGATGTATGTGTGGAAAAACTGGAGCTGTTTATTCTTAACATACACAAAGACCCTGTACTGACAACCTACAACCCCAAGACACATGCAGTTATTTGTGGTATCTTTATACTGACAGGCAAATGTTTACTTATTGTATATTACATATATTTACGTAAATGTTTACCTGTCAGTTAGTAGCATTTCAGCTGTCAGAATTTCATGAGAATAATCCAGCACAAAGATAAATAATTGCCCACTGCCATTCATTGAGACTTAACAGCATGCAGATAAAATCTTAATAGTTTACAGCAGAAGGATTAGTATCATCAGGTATTGCCCTGAGGTGAAAGCTTATGCCATGCAACCCTGCTGCTACTTCAACTTAACAAGTCAAATACAATATCGGTAGGATATGATATCTACTAGCTGTAACCCTGCAAATAATCTCTCTGAATCTATGAATGCTACTTGTTGGAAATATTGAGCAGAATTCCTAAAATGTTAATTGAGGTATTGACTCCAGGAATGTAGACAGAGACGCTCAAATACCATTTTAGCAATATTTGGTGTCCTTAAAAGAGAACTGTTTCTTACTCCAGACATCTTAATAGTTTAATTGTCTAGACACTGAAGTTGGGAGGGAGATGTCTTATGTTGCAATGTTAATATTTCAGAATTGTTCATGAGTTGGTTAGTTGTAATACAGGAAATGCTTCATTTCATAGCTTCTGTAACAAAGGGCAAATAAATGCACCTCCCTATCACTGCATTTTCCCTCTTGAAGCACTGCTTTTCCAGCCACAAAGTGGAATGTCTCCATTGCATTGGTGTGATGTACTACATAGAATGGTTAACTTGGGCCAGGGAGATATGATTGATTGATTTTGATATGTTTGTGTGGCACAGAACACCCCAAGTTGACACAGAAAAAATAAGGAGTTATCAATGGCCACTTGTGTGCTATATGGTGATTAAAGGCTTAAATTCCACCCTAAATGACATTTATCAAACACAGATGTGTCAGCAGTTCCAAGAATAGGATTCCTTTCTTGCTTACCTTCATCCTTATTTGTGTACTCCCCTAAGCCCAAGGTAGATTGTCATGTTGTGAGCCCTGTTGGATCAGTCTGATGGTCCAGCATTTTGTTTCTAGTCCAGCTAGTCCAGCATTTTGTTTCTAACAATACCCTGGGAAGTGTGCAGGCAAGATGTGAAGGCATTGACCCTCTCCTCCTGTATTGATCCCAGCATCTCTTACTCAGAGGTATACACTCTCTGACATCCCATTTAGCTGTTATGGCTGATATCTGTTGATTCTTTCCTCCTTGATTCTAAGCAGTTGAATGGGGAAAGAAACAGGAAGTACTATTGTAATTTCACCGCCATGATATGTGGTAATGACCACAAGCTTAGATGGCTTCACATTAGAAATTAGAAAATTCATCAAGAAGCGAAGGGGCTCCTGAGTTCTTTTAAGAGGTTTTTTCCCCCTAGCCACTCTCTCCATGTTGTTTATCATTTAAAAACAAAAAACCAACAAATGTCCCCCTACATTGTTGTTTTTCTAGATTTAAAACCCCCCAGGAAATATTGTTAAGCCTTTCCATATGGGGAAAACTCTCCAGACTCTTGATTATTTTAATTCCCCCTTTCCTCACCTTTTCCAGTTGTATGATCTCTTTTTTGAGATGAAATAACTAGAATTGCCCACTGAGTTCCAAATGCAGTTGCATCATACCTTTTTTCTCAGCCTGTATTGAGTCTTTGACTAGCTTGGCACAGTAGCTTGGGCTTTGAGCTTTTTATATTGTGCACACACCTTTTAGATTTTGATGGGCAACACCCCATGCCATGCCAGTGGATGTGATGGAACTTCCTTTTCTCCTGTTTTTCCATGTTTGGGAGCATCCCCCAACCCCCCCCCACCCGAGCAGATTTGAGGGGTTGCAAGAGTGAGGAGAGGAGGAGTAAGTCCTGTTTTAGCAAGTGGAAATCTGTTAATCCGAATGTGGTGCCCCATTTACATTACTGCCCTATGTTTCCATCTTCTTAAACTTTTATTAAATATGTTGTAGCTTTCAAAATGCACAGGATGTTCTACAGACAGTAATAAAGATACTTCCCCTCCTCTTAGTGCTGGCTTGGGTATATTGTCTGCTGAGCACTAAATAGAAGCAGTCTGTTTTCTTAACCCTCATTTGTTTATGCAAAGCTAGCTGAAACAGTGCTCTAATTTCATCCTTTCATCTCTTGTTTCACTCATCATCCAGTTGGACAGAGTAGAGCCCACTGCGTCTAGGGTGGCTGCTCAGGCTAATTTATTAATTGTCTGGTGAAGTGCCAAAGTAATTTCCCAGAGCCTTTGGTAGAATGGGGGCAAAACATTTCCTTCCGTAAAAACTTGATTTCTAAACTTAGTCTTCCTTAAACTAAAAACTCGTGAAATTTTTTTTTTTGAATGCGTGAAATGCTCTACTTGTACAGCATGTGCAGTGTGCCTTCTATAATAATCTTCAATCTACAACATTAGAGAATTCTAATTGTAAGACATATGCAGCATAAGGCATATGTAAGACATATGCAGCATAAGGCATATACAATATTATTAATAGATCTGTTAATACAATCTATTAATCCTGCAACTGGGACTGTTTTCTGTCCATTTGTTGGCTTTATTGCTTGTCAATGAACAATCAATCAACCAACCAACCAATCAATCAATCAATCAAGGCAGCTTACAACATACAAAAAAATTACATTATTACAGATGTAAGTACTCATAAACAATAAATAAAACATCAAAAGGTACACAGCCAAATTGAACAATTTCCACATAAATCATAAGAAGATCTAAAATAAAGATACAAAATAATAATATCAGTAACAGCAGCCCTCTATTGCAGGGATAGTAGAGCCTATGTCCTTCCAGATGTTGTTGGATTCCAGTTCCTCCCATCACTCTCAGCCAACATTGCCAGTGGTTGGGGATGAGAAAAGTTATAAGCATATGGACTACTGGACAGCTGTTCAGTATGGTGAAATATTTCTTTGCAGGAAGGTACTCTTTAATTTTCCCAGGATTTGGGGGGGGGGGGATCCCTTGCATAACCTACCCTACTTGAACTAGTCATCCTTACAATTTTTGCTGTTCAGCATCAAGTAATGCAGAACATAATGTATATAGGACGCAGGTGGCGCTGTGGGTTAAACCACAGAGCCTAGGGCTTGCCGATCAGAAGGTCGGCGGTTCGAATCCCCGCGACGGGGTGAGCTCCCGTTGCTTGGTCCCTGCTCCTGCCAACCTAGCAGTTCAAAAGCATGTCAAAGTGCAAGTAGATAAATAGGTACCGCTGCAGCAGGAAGGTAAACGGCGTTTCAGTGCGCTGCTCTGGTTCGCCAGAAGAAGCTTAGTCATGCTGGCCACATGACCTGGAAGCTGTATGCCGGCTCCCTCGGCCAATAATGCGAGATGAGCGCCGCAACCCCAGAGTTGGTCACGACTAGACCTAATGGTCAGGGGTCCCTTTACCTTTACCTAATGCAGATGTGGCTTGTCATCAAAACTCAGGGAGGCCTACTTGGAGAAGCTTGACAAGAAAACTCTTCTTACAGCATTCCAATTCCACCCCAGTACTTAAATTAGCACTCCGGTTGTAACTCTCAAAACATTTAGTAAGTGCTAGACTTCAGCTGAAATATCTGGTTTCCTTTGAAGTTATGACCTAAAAAACAACACTATGAGCGTTTTTACCAGTTTAAACCTGCAGTAATACAGTGGTACCTCGGGTTAAGTACTTAATTCGTTCTGGAGGTCCGTTCTTAACCTGAAGCATTTGTTGTTGTTGTTCAGTTGTTCAGTCGTGTCCGACTCTTCGTGATCCCATGGACCATAGCACGCCAGGCACGCCTATCCTTCACTGCCTCTCACAGTTTGGCCAAACCCATGTTAGTAGCTTCGAGAACGCTGTCCAACAATCTCATCCTCTGTTGTCCCCTTCTTCTTGTGCCCTCCATCTTTCCCAACATCAGGGTCTTTTCTAGTGATTCTTCTCTTCTCATGAGGTGGCCAAAGTACTGGAGCCTCAACTTCAGAATCTGTCCTTCTAGTGAGCATTCAGGGCTGATTTCTTTAAGAATGGATAGGTTTGATCTTCTTGCAGTCCTTAACCTGAAGCACCACTTTAGCTAATGGGACCTCCTGCTGCCGCTGCGCCGCCAGAGCACAATTTCTGTTCTTAGCGGAGTTCTTAACCTGAAGCGTACTTAACCCGAGGTACCACTGTACATTGAAAGAAAGACGAAGCCTTCGCTAACCATGGCCTGGTGCATCATTGTAATATATTTACATCTTTTTTGGAGTTAATAGTAGCCTTGCACAGGCGTTCACTCCTCATGCGATTATCATCACGTGAGGTGACTTCCCCCATCATAGAGCAGGCTCCTTGCTTTGGACCTTACTCCACCCAACATGTACATAGTGGGGTTTGTGTGAGAGAGAATGCAAGCACTGTCCTGTTCTTCCCTTCATGAGGAGTGAATGGCTTTATATGGCTAGTGAGAATGTTGGTTTTACATTCATAATGAAGCCTCTCAAAATTGGATGATGATTATTATTTTATTTATGAATCGCTTCCCATGAGGCAGATTGATGTGATTTACAATATTGCATGTTACATTTAGAAAAACAATTAAAAACTCTTACTTATACATACATACATACATACATACATACATAACATTAATTCAGATCCAGGAAAGAAACCAACTGGGATAAAGATTGATGACAAATGCAGCAGTTGGTTTTAATTTGGAACCCTATTAGACATCCACTCATATAATGACCAGAAGGTAAGAGAATGTTATCTGTAAATAGCAAAGATAGGTCTCAATACAAAGTTCAGTGACCACTGGTGTAAGAAAAATACGTAGGTATGCCATTGTCTAAAGTTCATGCACTTGTCTTTTCTGCAGTCAAGAATTTGGCTGGACACATGTGAAAAGGCTGGCTTTTGATTAAACATGTGCAGGGTTAAGTAGTGAATCTTGCAAAATTTATGTCTGTGGTTGGTTACTGATGTGTCAGCAAAGAGAGCTGGTCAGGCAGGCATTTATCGCTGTCCCTTGGTAAATAAAATGACTAGACTTAAAAAATACGGAGTGCTTTTCCTCATGTTTAAATGTACAAATAGTTGTTGTAATTGCAATTGTAATTCTAATTCTAATGCAGCATACTCATAACCCAGAGAGAAGGTTAACTGTCGACTTATGAGTAAGGAAAATGCATTTGTGTTCCTGTGCAGTATACAGGCTATGCAAAGGAGATAATCTTTAGGAGTATCGGCCATGCTTGTGGATATATACATACAGATAGGGAATTCTACATAATGAGAAGAACCTACTGATTCTGTATCACCTTCCTTGAAAATTTTGTTGAATGATAAGAACCTGCTAATCTTTTGCTGGTTTTGTTTGTTTGTTTGTTTCGCTTTACTTTGTTTTTAAAAATAAATTTTTTACATGTGAGTTTTTGTTTGCTTTTGTAGTGAGTTTGGTGGTGAAAAACAGCCAGAATGACAACTTTGGGCACTCAAGTCTTCTGTCCGCAGAACAGGTACAGCAGTGACAGCAGTAGCTGAAGGGTGAGTCCTCATCTTATACTCTTCATGTACAACAGCTCTTTTCATAATCTGAGCACGAGAAATAACAAGACAACCCATAATGTATCAATTTTATTAACTGTCATAGATAAGAGGCAGTTATCGCATCAGATAACTACGCAGCAAAAAACTGAGCTTGTAAGTGGTAATTTCTCTCCTATTGCACATTAACTCAGATTGGATGGGTTCTATCCACATTCATACTCAGTCATACTCAGAGTAGACCCACCAAAAGTAATGGACATAAGTAACTTGGGTACGTTAATTCATATGGCTCTACTCAGAGTAGAACTTGGTTAACTACAACTCCATGTTTGTGAATTTAGCCTGAGACAAATGATGCTTTGGTAGCCACTAGAACAGTGATGGCTAACCTTGACACTCCAGATGTTTTGGAACTACAACTCCCATCATCCCTGACCACTGGTCCTGTTAGCTATGGATGATGGGAGTTGTAGTTCCAAAACACCTGGAGTGTCAAGGTTAGCCATCACTGCACTAGAAACAGAAGTTGCTAAGTTAACTACCCACTCTCACATAGTTGAACTCTTCATCCTTCTGTGTGTTCTTTGACTAACTATTGTATAGAACTATTGTATAGAATCTTTTAAACTGTCTTAGCTTTAGCTATGTATGTCCAGTGTATGTGTTCTGCTGTAGTTCATTGGTACAGCATGTGTTTTGCTTGCAGCAGGTCAGAGTTCAAGAGCTGGGGAAGTCTCTCTGAAGCGTTAAAAAACTAGCGTCAGTCAGGGCAGACCAGGGGTCAGAAAACCTTCTCAGGCCAAGGGCCTGAAGTTTATTTGTGAGGAAACTTCTGTGGGCAGCATGCAGTGGCAGGTGTTCCCGGTAATGTAGAGTAGTGGCTGTAACTTGGTACTTTTGCATTCCAGCCTTGCAAAAGCCAGTGTTTTTACACTTGCATGCAACTCTGTATCCTCCACTTAGGCAGGCAAGATATACAGTCACATTTCAAGCACACAGTCCACTCAGGCAAAAACACTTGAGGAGGGTGCAGAACAGGGGTGGTCAGGAGTGTGGCCTGAGAGATTCCTGGAGTACCTCATTTGAACCCTAGGTCTGAGGTTCTCCAACCAGTACAGACAATACTGACCTAGATAGATCAGTGGTCTGACTATATAAGGCACATTCCAGTGTTCCTAAATAAGCTGGAAACAGCTAGAGGTCAGAATGTTTCGTTGAAGAGAAAAAATGCTTAGATAAGCATTTATTTATTTTATAAAATGTATTTATTTCATCAAAACTATTTTAGATAAACATGAAGCATAAGATTCCTTTTCATAAAGGGTGTAGATGCTGGCCTAATGAATTCCTAATTATACTACTCTTTATTAACTGGAGCTTGAAGTATAAAGATAACATTATGGCTGAATTATTTTCAGGGATAGAAATAAATGTTTTCTCGTATTCAGTTGCCTCCTCTTATACTGTTTCCTCCGTCAGATCTCACAAGTTTATCTGGGTCAGTCTAGGCCAGTACTTGTAAACGAGACCTTAAAGAAGAACCTGAATGTTGCATGAAGTAATGATATCAGTGCACCTTGAGAGGCACGTTTACTTCTAAGCAAGTACTTAGCTTGTCTTCTTGCATAATAAGCCAGCAGCATACTTCTGGTTATAAATGAGAAGTCTGAAGAACATGCCCCTTGATACTTTTTGTAGTTAGTGGCTAAGTAAATACTCTTTGCAGGCATTTGTATTGCAGACACCAACTCCTGTCATGGAGATATTCACTGAAAGTTATTATTGCTTCATATTCTCTCTATATTTCTCTTTCACTCTGTGATGAAGTGATCCTTTCCATGTAGCTAGTTTTAGAAATAATAATAATTATAAAATAATTTTCAGTTGGCATCCTCAGTGAAGTACATTTGTAGCTTTCCTGTGTGTATTTTTCTTATACTGTTGCTAAGTGTAAAGCAGCTGATTTTCATGCCAAAGGCCCCCTTTCAATCCCCGCTTTCTTCAGGTACAGCTGGGTGAGGCTTCTGTCTGAAACTTTGCTGCCAGTTATTGTGGACAATACTGAGGTAGATGAACTATTGGTCTGACTTGGTATAAAGCCTTTTCCTAGGTTGGTTCAGACATGTGTAAGAGGCAGGCAGCCTTGGCCCTCTTTCCAGCTCAACCTTTAAACTTGTTTATGTCCCACTAAAACCAGAGGGGCTTCTGTGTAATGTTTAAGCATCTAGATAGTGAAATTTGCCATTTTCCACCTATGAATTACCTCTAGTCTGGTTTAAATAGCTATCCCTAGTAAGCACATATAGTATAAATATAACTGAAGCACTTTCATTCAACATAGCTGTGTATGAGCACATCTGGAGAGTCTTCTGGCCACACATGACATGGAGAACCCTAAGAATCGCTTCACATGTTTTGTTTTTAAAGTACCGGTAGGCTGCTGTCTACTTTAAAAATACCTTTCCCGGGGAATTTCCCTGTATCTTAAGGTGATCGTTTCTATAACACTTCTCATTGTTCAAAGTGATTTCTGTCCTCTGTGTTTATCATCTTAGATCTTTAAACTCCCACTCAGCCAGGGAAGGTGATCAAAACTTTAGTGTCCCACAACCAGAACTTTGTCCACTGAGCCACTAATGCTGGAAGAGCAATGTGTTTGTTTGAGACTGGGGGACAGGACAGGGGACATGTGGACAGAATTATTTAGCATTGTTCCACTTCTCTCTGAAAAAAACTACCTGTATTGCTTTGTAAGCATTACATTTTTCTGCACCTGATTTTAAACTGTAAGAAGCACACTTGACCACTTTAAAGAGCACAGTCATTGTGGAGAAACATTTTATCAAGTGGGCAATACTGGCATAGAAGGCTCAAAACCCAGAAGGTGGTCCCCAAACCAGTGGGCATTTCTTTGGCCAGAAATTATACTAATAGTAAAACTGTACGGTATTAAAACCTATTAAATCTGACCATGGAAACCAAATATCTAAAACGTTAGCTAAAGAAATAGCTAAATAGAAAAATATTAATGTAGCCACAGAAAGACATGAGTCTGGATGCAGACCCATGTTAACTACAGTGGTCCCTCGACTTACGAATGACCCGACTTCCGTATTTTTCGAGTTACGAGGGATCAAAGCGGCCACGCGCCTATGAATTTTTTCGACTTCCGAAAGGAAATCGCGGCCATTTTAGATGCGGTTTCCTCAACTTCCAAAATTTAGATGGGTTTTTTTTCGACCTACGAATTTTTTTCTCCCAATGCATTCCTATGGGGACTCGACTTACGATTTTTTCGACCTACGACGGTCCCTTCGGAACGCATTACCTTCGTAAGTCAAGGGTCCACTGTGTTAGATAGATTATGAAAATTAAGTCCTGATATGGTCTAAATAGGATATAGTCTAAATTTGTCAGGCGTATACACATTTTGAAGTCCTACCTGACCTCCCACCGTCATTATTATTGTGAATGTGAGCAACTGGCACCAACCCTTGAACCTGAGTAATAATAATTTAGGCTGAGATAACATTCCAAATACTGAGTTATATGTTTGAGCAATCGGGTACAGTTCTGAGTCGTTCTGCTTCTGGTCTTCTGTCAGGCTCCAGTTCTTTTTCCTAGTACTGCTATAGTCCAGAATTGGCTTGTTAGTGATGGAATGAGGGAGATTAACCTTCATGGCACCTGGAAGCTTTATTGAGGAAAGGGGAACTGATCTATTTGCTTACTATTGTGCGCTGATCTAAAAGCCTTGCAAGAAGGAGGCCTTTGCTTCTTACTGCTGTTGCTGGAGAGGAATTTGGATCAGCTCCCAGACTTTAATATCAGTTGGAGCTGTGTGTGTCCAAACTACTTGAGTGAATGGTCATTTCTGCCACTGTTCTGATTCCTGATAATTGGGAGGAATTTTCCCTCCTGGGCCCAGTGCTGCTTCACACCACTGGTACATCCCTAAATTGCTAGCAAGAGAACTTGGGCTGGAACTCTGTAGTGTACCCAAATGTGCTCTTTAGTTGGACCTTATGTTTGAAGCAAAGCATGTCTTAACAGAAGTCCCCGAGAGGCTAATTTCTTGACTCTTCAGCACAGCTTGACCCTCTCTGGGAAATGGTGGGGTGGGGAGCCTGAAATTTGTTGGGAAAGTGTTAAGCCCCAACCGAGTTGCCAGTTTAAAATAAAGGGCTTCAGTAAACTTATTGATTTCTCCTTTATAACCAGCAAGATCCTTTGCACTCTCCCATGGTTGTTTCAAATTCTCCATAAAGTACCGTAATTTTGCTACTGTGTCACTGCCAAACTTGTTCATTTGTTCTGTGTGTTCTCCTGCAGGTTGCTTTCCTCCTGAAGCCCTTGGCTAATTTGTGCTGTCCGCTAGACTCTGTGATCCATGCTTAGAGACCAGGAGAGACTTAAAATTTTGAAATGAAGATGGAGGCAGCAGACAAAGTAGAAGAACTCATTGACCCAGAGGTTCCATCAAAACTCCCAGAAAAACAAGAAGCAGCTCTGTGTGAAGAGGGACCTGTAGAACTAGAAATGCATGCCCAGAAAGAGAGCGGAGCTGCTGTGGAAGATTCAACAGTGCTTGCCTCGATGCCATGCTTGCTGATGGAACTGAGACGAGACTCGTCAGAATCTCAGCTAGCATCAACAGAGAGTGACAAACCAACAGCTGGCCGTGTTTATGAGAGTGACTCTTCCAACCATTGCATGCTGTCCCCTTCTTCCAGTGGGCACTTGGCTGATTCAGACACTCTGTCTTCCGCAGAAGAGAACGAGCCCTGCCAAGCTGAAGCAACTATAGAAGGAGATGCTTCTGCAGTATCAGGGTCTACTGTTGGGAGGAAATCCAGGCGGTCAAGGTCGGAGAGTGAAACCTCAACAATGGCTGCAAAGAAAAACCGGCAGTCTAGTGATAAGCAGAATGGTCGTGTCGCTAAGGTCAAAGGTCATCGGAGCCAAAAGCACAAAGAGAGAATTCGGTTATTGAGGCAGAAACGGGAGGCGGCTGCCCGCAAGAAATACAACCTGCTGCAGGACAGCAGTACCAGTGATAGTGACCTGACCTGTGACTCAAGCACGAGTTCATCAGATGATGATGAAGAAGTTTCAGGGAGCAGCAAGACAATCACTGCAGAGATACCAGGTAGAGGATGTTTTTTAAACTGAACTGGTAAAGCTCCTACCATCATTTCTCAGCTGTCCTGCTAAATTTAGAGGAGCGACACTTGAGAAAATATAAATAATAAACTAGGAGAACTGCAACTCCATGTAAATTTGAGGGCTGCAGTATGTGAAATGTTTTAAAGGCGGGTCCCGGGGTTTTTGAATGTTCCTATTTGCAGAATTGAAAATTTTAAAAACTGGTAATGGTGAGTTGAGTTCCAGACCCTGCTTTCTGCCCCTACTAATTAACATCAGTGTGGCTTAGACAGTCATATTTAAAACAGCCTAGTTTGAAGCTATTTTATTACAAATGGATTATTCTTTTAAAATACTGCAACTGTTCCTGTATCTGCATCTGAAACACCATGGGGCATCGTTTTGCTGGTGGAAAAGGCCACGTTCTCTCCAATACTTAATTTAATGGTGCACTTTCCAACTTCATTTTAGTGCATGATAAACTGGTTCAGCTTCCTTGTGTGTTACAATTAGGTGAGCTGGTTACTTCAGAATCTATATGAGGAATATTTTGCACATAGATTGCAAATTAATAGCCTCCACACCTCCGTTTCAGAAGCCAGAGGGTTTCAATGTCCTCTGTTGCATGGATTGCACAATTACTAAGATCATTTTTCCTGCTGCATCCATATTGTGTGACTGAGAGGTGAAATATCTTGGCCATTCTTATGATCAAATATCGGAAGGTGCATTTTGGACAGCTTTCCATTTGTTAAGGCCTGCATTATTCCTTTATCCCAAATAGCATGAGGAGGAATATGTATCTTCTACTTGGCATATGGTACTCAAAATAACTGCATTTTATAGCAACCTTAAAATAAAATACTATTTAAAAAGCTTTTGGTTTGCCGATCTTTTATGGGTGAACATAACATTTGTTTCTTTGCATGAGAGAGATAAGTTTTGTAATTAAAACCTGTGTCCTCAGTAAAGCTATTTATATACGATGTGGGAAGACTTAAAAGGAAAACTACAATGCTGTGTTCGCAGCTTGGCCCTTCAAGTGTTCTGTCTGCCAGTGGTAACCTTTTAAAGTTTGATGGATTCTGCCTTTGCATAGCACTTTGGGTTTTACAGTTGCTTATGGATATAGTCTGCCAGGGTTTTTAGTTGCCCAGCCTCCATGTCACTTTGGATATCATGAGCTTTCTGCTCAAACCTGTTAAAATAAATGGAAGTTGCACTGCAGCAGTGCCTAGTGAGAGGCCATATCAGTGAACAAACTACGGCTTTGCTCTTGACATGGCATTTTTTAAAAAGAAAAAAGAAAAGAAAGATGGTGTACAATCTTAGGTGAAAGGGACTAATCCCAAGCAGCCTGGCTCTGTTGCTGGACTGTACCATTTCATGCCATGGACATGGCATAGTTTTCCACATAAAAAGCTGGCTACATATAAAAAAACTGGCATGCTGGGAAGAAGGGCCATAGCTCAGGGGTAGAAGATCTGTTTTGCATGCAGAAGGTCCCAGATTCAATCTCTGCCAGGGAATGCCTCACTGTCTGTAATCCTAGAGAGCCATTACCAGTATGTATTGACAGTACTGAGCTTAGATGGGCCAGTTTTCTGACTCAGGATACATGGGAAGCTGCCTTATACTAAATATAGGCTAGCCCTTTTTCATACCACACTAGTTTTGAACAGGGAATATTTTATTACACCCACAACAGATTTCTTGGTGGGTCTTTTTTAGTCTGGTGTAGTGCTAACAGAATCTGACTGCACGGCAGGCTATCTTATTCCATTGATTTGATGCCCATGTGCAGTTTTGCGAGAAATGTGGCCAGGTGTAAACTACTGGCAGACATTGTAGACACAATGGAGATAGAGAGTGGGATCTCTAGTACAGTCACTTCTGTAAGGCAGAATCTCTGCTGTCTAAACCTTCTCTGATGGGACACCAAACAATGGCAGGGGCCATCTTATTCAAATGTTTGTATATAGACAAGTCCTTAAGTTAGCTTCTCTCTGCTGAAGGATATGGAAGAGTAGCAAGCTTTACATCATCACAGCCTCCACACAATAATAGTGTGATATGCCATCCATTAACAAGCTTCTCTCTGGCATGTTTCACTGTGGGTATATTGGTTGTTTGGCGCATAGTATGACGCAAAGCAACTAAGTCTTTATAAAAGTGTGGATCACTCCTCCCTTGGTGCATTTGCCAAATGCAGTCCCTTTGCCTTGCTTATTATATAAATATAAGACCTATATAATTTTGGTTCTTTTGAAAGTGTGATTGTCAGTTTAAGTAGGGGCAGGATTTTGTTTCTGTTGCATTTCTGTTTTAGGGGGGAAATTGAGTTAAGGATTGAAGGCTGGAATTCCAGGTGAGTGCTCATAAGCACACACATAGTTTCAGGAACTTGCAATACATCTTAGCCCTCTTTTTTCAGCCTAGGTGAGAGTTTCTCAATTTTAAGGAAGGCAAGAAACACCAAAATGGGAAATTGGAAGAGCTAAGTGAAAAGTACATAATCTGTACCTGCTTGTTTACATTTTAGTTTTGCTAGTAAACAGGAGAGTAAATAATGTACCATAACCCTAAAGTAATCTGTTATTTGGAGAAATTAGTGCAAAAAACACGCATGTGGGGTTGTGGAGGCCAAGTATTTGCTTTCTTTAAGTTATGTGCATTTGGATTCCTTTATATCCCTTAAAAATGTCAAGGCAACCTTTGTAAAGATAAGACCTAGCCACCGTTAAAATATCTATATCAGTGTCAGTTTGCATAAGCATTAAGTTGTTTGTATTGAATAGTTTTCCATCTCTTAATAAAATCTAAGTTTGGGGACCTACAGAGGGTAGATCTGATTGGGGCCTGTTACAGTGAAGTGTTGAGTAAAATTATATTTTAAATTTGAGAGAGCTGTTTTATCCAGAGCTGCAAAAAGGAACTCACTGACAGTGTCATTTGGAAATTGAATGGGTGCGACAATTGCCTAAAAACCATAACCATGCATGAAGGTTTTATGCCTGCCCCTCTATAGCTACCATACCATATGTCCTTCTTGTAAGTTGGAAATTAATATCTTTCTTTAATCTACCATTGCTGCAAACTGTTTAGAAAGTCCGCCCTCAGCCGTGTTAGTAGGGTTCAACTACCATTTATAATAATAATAATAATTTTATTATTTTTACCCCGCCCATCTGTCCAAGTTTCCCCAGCCACTCTGGGCGGCTTCCAGTCAAATATTAAAACAATACAGCATTAAATATTAAAAACCTCCCTAAACAGGGCTGCCTTCAGATGTCTTTTAAAAATAGGATAGCTGCTTATTTCCTTGACATCCGCTGGAAGGGCGTTCCACAGGGAGGGCGCCACTACCGAGAAGGCCCTCTGTCTGGTTCCCTGTAACCTCACTTCTCGCAATGAGGGAACCGCCAGAAGGCCTTCGGCGCTGGATCTCAGTGTCCGGGCTGAACGATGGGGGTGGAGACGCTCCTTCAGGTATACAGGACCGAGGCCGTTTAGGGCTTTAAAGGTCAACACCAACACTTTGAATTGTGCTCGGAAACGTACTGGGAGCCAATGTAGTTCTCTCAGGACCGGTGTTATGTGGTCCCGGCGGCCACTCCCAGTCACCAGTCTAGCTGCCGCATTCTGGATTAATTGCAGTTTCCGGGTCACCTTCAAAGGTAGCCCCACGTAGAGCGCATTGCAGTAGTCCAAGCGGGAGATAACTAGAGCATGCACCACTCTTGCGAGACAGTCTGCGGGCAGGTAGGGTCTCAGCCTGCGTACCAGATGGAGCTGGTAGACAGCCGTCCTGGACACAGAATTAATCTGCGCCTCCATGGACAGCTGTGAGTCCAAAATGACTCCCAGGCTGCGCACCTGGTCCTTCAGGGGCACAGTAACCCCATTCAGGGCCAGGGAGTCCCCCACACAGGGAGTCCCCCCCAGTGGCAAGCAGGACAAACCCAATGTGTAGTTCCAGTGCTGGTGCTACAGAGGGGGAGGGAAGAGCCCTGCCCCACCCAGCCATAAACATGGATAAAAGCCTACAGTTTGCAATTACAGTAGTTGTTTTTGTAATGGGTACAAGTCTAGAGCCAAAGCTCTGGCTGTGAAATTGTAATCTTGTAAATCATGGCATATTAGTGCAGTTCTTCTGTGTTCCGAACAGAAGGAAACACCCCTTTGCCCCTTTTGTCATCCTGGAAGAGAGGAGGATAGAAGATAGCCCGGAATTTCCTTCTGGTAGGCATTGCCCTGGAGAAGAAATCTGAATTTCCCTTCAAAAGCAGCTGCTGTTATTATAGAATGCTAGGTTTATGAGAAGAGCTCAAAAGACCTTTCCATATCTAGTGGCCTCTGATCTTTTTAGTCATTGCAGGACTTCACTGTAAGTGAAGATATATTGCTTCTAACAACTCAAGAAGAATGCATCCCATAATAAAAGTCCAGATATTTCATTCCTATAAGGATAGTAGGCATAGTTCTACTGATACTCAGGTTTTGAAAATTTTAACCTCTGCCTCCTGAGAAAGCAATCTATCAGACTAATGTCATACTCTTGTTTGCCATTGAAAAAGAATGCAAAAACTAACCTAAACACTATAATTTATCAGTAGTGGTTCCCTCATGGTATTCTTGTGGTAGGTTCCCATAGCACCAGCTATGGGTGACTCTCCCCGTATTCTAGCACACTCAGTTAGGGACTTACGAATCGAGTGAGATACCCCAGTATTTTTCACTGTCAGTATTTCAGAACGGATGCCCAGTTAAATTCCTAAACTTGTAATATTTCCCTCCAAAATAAATTTTGGACACCACAGTTGCAGAGAATAAGCTGAAAACGCGTAGGCAAGTCCCAAACCAGTAGTGTTTTGCTGGTCACTTGCTACTCACTACTAGAAATTATCTGTAGATTTTCCTTCCGTTATCCATGCTTCGCTTGTGCCTCATGTTTCATCTCTCAGACCCACATCCACTTTCCATAACCTGTGTCACCTCATTCTTCGCAAAAAAATCTGAGATTTGTGAAGACCTAAGTACTACCATTAGAATACAGAATGAAAATTATGTTTCTGCAAACTTAGATGAGCTGCTCAGAGTTCAAAATTAGGGTTTTCTTTGTGCATGTTTGGGATCCTCTCCTTGAGTTGCGGTTCTGACTATCCGCAAGAGCAACTTTTCCCTGTGGGAATATTTTCACCCACAAGGTCCACATACAGGTCTTTGTGTTTTGGGATTTTCTCCTTAAAGCAGAGTAAAGAAAGACTGTGGGTTGGATTCAGACATCTCCCTCAGAATGGAAAGGCTCTTTCCATTCACAGATGAGTCTCTGATCCATCAGGAACTTCCACACACATAATCCTGCAAATGGGATACAGAGAGGCATTTTTCACCAGTGCTTCCCCTCTGCTGCAGCCCCTCCCCCCACATTATGACCCCATACACAATTTTGGAGGATCCCTCAACCCTCCAGAGCTGCTTTGTGGGGACATAGGGGGTTGTCGGCAAAAGGGAGGAATTGCTGAAAATCCCCTTCTGCCCATGGGAACCTAAGAGTTCTGCTGCAGGCAGGTCTGGATCCAGCCCTGCGCTTTTCTTTGGCATAATCTGTGTTTCCCCTTCTGCGCTCAGTAGTTGAAGATAAGATTATTTTAATATAATTCAAATCCATAAAATCAAATCCATGGAGGTCTCCCAGAAGCTAGTAACCTTGAGAGAGAAACAGAACCTTTACCCCCAGAGGCAGTAGATATATCTGATGACCAGATGACGTGGAGAAACAACCACGAATAGCCACCACCATCGTACCTTGCTTGTGAGGTCAGATATTGGAAATGGAATGCTGGACTAGACGGACTATGCTCTAATCTCTCACGGCAACTCTTGTATTCTTACGTTTTACTTAGATGGAGTGTGCATAAAATTAGATTTGAGTGTTGGTTGTATTCTTATAAAACAAGATTTTGATTCTTACAAAGTTACGCTGCTTTGGCTTTTGTTCAGTGAGGAAGACACCAAACTTATCTATAGAAATGGGGTTGATTTCACCTTCTGAAAAAATGTTTTGAAAGCCAAAAGATTTAAATAATTATGTTGGGGGGTGGCTTATGAACTTTTAATTGGGCAGGTATCTCAGTGCATCTCAGAGATTCTATCTACCTGACCAGTTAGAGCAAGTATGTAGCTTGTTCGTGCTAGCATGCCTTAATGTATGGATGTGATTACCTTTTCCTTAATGATGTCTTATGCAATGGCCTCAATGTCTTTAAAGCTGGCTTCAATCGTGCTGGGGGATCTGGAGGAGCGACCAGGGAAATTCCAGGATTGCTTGACAGGGGCACCGTATGGGATAGGAACTGCATAGGCAGTGTCCTGGAAGAGGCCATGAACTGCTTTGCCGAGATGCAGAGGCAGACAGAGGAGAAGTTTCGCATGTGGATAGAAAAGCTAACCCGCCTTGACACAGATGAAGAAAGCAAGCAGCAGCTGGAGCCCAGGGAACCTAAAGTACCATTAGCTGGCCAAAGAATCTCCCCAGCTACTCAGGCAGGGGTATTTGTGCAGGTGCCTGATAGCCAAGTGCTTCCACAGCCGCCCTTTAATTCTTATGTGAGCTGTCAAAATGCCGATACTGCAACTTTAAATAACAATTTCCCAGCTATCTTTCCTGAAAATGGGAATATCGCAGAACCCAACTTGAATCAATCACAGACTTAACATGTTTCCCAAACCTTTCCTGTTGACCTTTATTGAACTGCAAAAGCTGTATTCTATATGTTTTTTTGGGTCCTTGTTTAGGCTGTTTAATGGCCAGTGTTGGATTTTTTTTAAAGACAACAGATTTGTACTTAAGGTTACCATTAAAATGCTTCTCCTCTCTAGCTTATCATCACCAAAGCTTGGCAAGATACAATTTAGTGATCTTTTTGTGTGTGTCTTACTGTAGGAGCAATCAATGTATTCACTTGTATGCTCCTTCTGCATGCCAAAAGTGTTTATATGTAGAAATACAAATTTGGAATTGAAAGCAGCCTTATGTACCCAGACAGTATACCCTGTGAATATTTTCTTAAACAAATGCTAGTATCTAGATTGTGCATCATAAACAGGATTATATATTGCTTGTCATATTTTTAGGGTTTCTCCTTCAATCCTGTTGGATTGAAGTTGGCCAGTCTATGGACGAGATTATTTGATAAGCCAGTATTCATAGCCCCTCTTTAGCCTTTACTTTTCTCTCAAGTGTTTGCGACATTTAGGAATCATATGTTTTGGTAAAAACTCACGTTACCCCAGGACCACAGGAATTTGAGAGATAGTTAGAAGCAATAGGCCTGTCTACCCTGGGTTACACTAACTTCTAGAAAATTTGACGTTTTTAATAAAATAAGTTGAATAAGTTTTTTATTGTACCAGCATGACTGCTTTAAACACTTAGGCCACCTATCCACAAACTCCAGAAGCCTGTATTGAAGTTTTTTTAAAAATGGTCAAGGGTTGTTTTTTAATAAAATCTGACCTACCATGGAGGAAGAACAAAGTACATTGGCTGCAATGTGCAGCCCATTCAATGGTTTCTTGTACATGTCCATCAGGGTCTAGTACAGTGGAGGCCGGACTGTTACAGCAAATGGGGCATTGCTCCACCAGTCTCACCTTAGCCAATCCCCACCTGCCTGCTTTCTTTATTAAAACCAGTCCCAGGGGGTAGCTGTGCCTATCCTTTTCTTCCTCCCTGGCCTTAGTGTTGCCATTGTAGAACTAGCAGAGAGAGGAGGATTGGGACAACACGAATTTGTTTTTTCTGCCTGTCATTGCCTCTGGTTCCACCAACTGATGGTCTCCTTCATGGGCAAGTTGTTGAGCTTTCTCTAGGAAATCATTTAAATTAAATCTATTTAAGTCACAATTTAAATCACTAGTCAGTAAGACTTGATTTAAATCATATATATTTTTTACAGAAAGATATTCTTGCTGGTATAATCTTAATATTTACAAGCAGACAAAGGTTTCATTTTTGGAATAATAAAATTTCAGAGTGTTTTTACAGTTATATGAAAAATTACAGATTTGGTTATACATAGACAGATAATTATGAAATTATTGTGAAGTTTAATAAGTTAACTGTTCATATTTAGGCAAGTTTTCTGCTGTACTTTATTGGAAGGAGAAAAATAATCATTTCCTTAATAACAATTTAAACCATTTATTTAACTAAAACAATAGTATAGCATATGTATCCATGTTTGTTAACTGATGTGGCTAAACAATTTTTAAAAAACAAAACAAAACCCTTAGACTTAGTTGTAGTGCACATGAAAACTTAAAACAGATCCTTATTTCCTGATGAATAGCCTTCGGATTATAATGTAACTTAAATAGAAAACTTATCTTTAGAAAGATTTTTTCTCCAAAAGCATTTCATTTTAAAAATCCAATTTAAATTTAAAAAAATCTGATTTAAATAAAATAAAAATCCATTTTTAAATTTTTTTTAAAACCACTTATTTTTATCCACCCTGGTTTCCTTGCCTTTGCCCTGCCAGTTCAAATTGATACCAGCCACCACTAGTCTAGTATACCTAAGAGCCAACTTTCTTCCCTTTTTATCAGCATTACATTTAAGAGATTAGAAACTTTCTGGGCATCCAATCAGAATTGCAGGGTGCACAGATTGGCATTCTTGGTGGCTGCCTCTCAGCTTCTAAATTTTCTTCCCCATGTGACTCACCCAAGCTAGTATGTCTTCCAGAAGCAGTGTAAGACATTCTTATTCAAACCAGGTCTTGGTGGCATGGTAGAACTTTCACATTTTACCTGCCCAACCACGCTCCTTGGGTGACATAGACTACAGCTCCCAAAAGTGTAAATTTAATGGTGCGAGGGATGCACAAGCATTTGGAAATTTTAAGTATGTGGTGCTTATTGTATGACTTTCTGGATTGTGGCCATTGTTTTAACCCATGTTTCAGTTCAAGCATTTTCTAAGCCAGCCTTGAAGGAATCATTGAACACCTCTGGTTGAAACGGCCTAAGCATTATTTCAATTACTGTAATTTGCAGGTTGGGGTAAACTCTACACCTGGGCAGTAGCTTTGTGTAGAGTAGCTCAGCACCACCCCTTCCGTTGTGTTATAGGCAAACAAAGGTCAAAACAACATTGCTTATAGTTTGAAGCATCTATTTCAGGTTTACAGTGTGAGCCTAAACATGCTCACTCAGAAATAATTCTCATTAAGTTCAATGGAGCTTTCAAGTAATTGTGCTTAGAATCGTTTAGGACCTAAAATTACAGGTTGCAAACATTGGGCGACATCCAGAGAACTGGGTGACTGCTTCTTCATGTCCAAGGACTGTGTTTCTCTAACACTACCTTCCTGTACCACATGGCAAAGAGCTCATGGAATTGAGGGGGCTTTTGAAAGCAGGCTGTAATGTGGCGTGGTGTTCAATGACAAGCATTCAAAAATGACAACAGACATTTCCAAGACCTTGGGGCATTCCTAGAATAACTCTTTGGATCCCTGCCTTTTTATTGCCGTGTGCCTGCTCATTGGCCTTCCCCCTTTTCTAATGTCATAACTGATTTTATGAAAGTAAAATGACTTGAAAATATGTACCTGCGTTCCCTGCCCTATCTTCTACACGATGTCTTTTAAGAATAAACGTTGCTTTTAAAAAGCTGTATTTTCAGGGTAACAGTTGAAAGGCTATGCAGGATGTAATTTTATGTAAAAGAAAATATGAATGGTTTCTAAAGCAATTTTGGTGTTAAATCTTTCCTTGTATAATTTTGATATGAGTGTTTTGATGTAAATTTGATATCTTCCTAATATGAAATCATGTGTACATTAACTTGATTGATTTCAAACAGTAGAGTAATTTTTTATAATCTTGACAATACCTTTTCTTTTCCCTCTCCTTTTTCGCCTTGAATAAAACATTATGAATTTGTCCTTACCTACTTTTAAAATTAAGAAATTATTGTGATTATTTTGTTGAAGTTAGTATGTACCCCTTTCTAGTACCGATAGGCATCTAAGCATTTAGAAATATATTCGGAAATGCATGTCAACTTTACAGGTCTTCCCAAGCATGCAGGGGCTGCTTTTTTTGTAGAACATCATTGCCTCAAGCATGCTCTAAAGCATTTTTTAAAATGGATGATACAGGCGTTTTAGAATCTAGATCAGCTGAGTTAGGTTATGCTATAGGCATCTCACAATGTAATAGTTTTGAGATCGAAAATAGTTGTAACTGGCTAAAATCCTGTTAGCATAATTTTATTGCAATTTTGTTCTTAGAAACCCCTTGCAAAAATTAATACTGAAAATAGATGGGAGTTTTACTTGAAGACCCTGAAAGGTCTTTTGATGTTTATGAATAATCATGTTTAGCATTCTGTTCACTCTTTACCTGTGCAAAGCATAATCACCTTTGTTTTCGGTAAAATCCTGTGGTTTCTCTACAGTGCTACCATACCTTTGGTGTAAAAGCAGTACTTTTTATTATAACTCTGTACAGTTATTCAATAGACAGTTTGTCTTTAATCTGGTGACCACCGAAAGACAATGGAGATGTAATGCTGTCTCCCTCTTAGCTGTGGTTAAAAGATCAGGAGTCAGCTGTGAAAGAGTTTGTGCCTTCCCTCCTCAGAAGTAAATACCCTTCCCTCCAGACACCTTAAGGCAGGCACCCCCAAACTCGGCCCTCCAGATGTTTTGGGACTACAACTCCCATCATCACTGACCACTGGTCCTGTTAGCTAGGGATGATGGGAGTTATAGTCCCAAAACATCTGGAGGGCCAAGTTTGGAGATGCCTGCCGTAAGGGAAGTGTCACTACTAATTACAAGATGGTTTCAGATCCCAGTTCAACAGGAACCCTGGCTTGTGTTAACCATTGGTATGGCTGGTGACACCTTCCTTGCCCATGATTGAGGCAAGAAGAGGGAATTTGCTTCTCAAGAAAGGGGTGGAAGGAAGGCGTAGAAACATTCATAGCTGACTCTGGATCCCTTAAGCATGCACCTGCAATCTGACCAGTGGGTATCTTTACCACCAACTGCTAAGTAGAATATGAAGCTGCCCTAGGTTTGACAATTTGATTTATTTAACTGTGCATTCATCTTTTTTTAATTTGTAAGGTATAGGGAAAATAAAAAATAATTACTAGTGGCACAATAAATGGAATATGTTCTGGTGGTGTCATTAGAACGAAAGGAGCAACTTGTAAACCTTACCCCCAAATAATTTGTGAGAAGCCTTATTTCTAGATGAACATGTAGTTGTCCTATTCTCAGATCCTGCTACCCCTTTAAAGCTTTTCTCCATAGGAGGAAATGGTGGTTCAGGGTCCAGCAATTATATGGATTGCACCTGCCAATCATGCCCTCAGAGCCCCATTAAAAACACTTCTAATTTTCAACTTGCACAATAATTTTTGGTTGTATTGTTTCGGTACTATCATTGCTACAGATTCAAGGGTGAGTGGCCTGTCCCATGTTCTGATTTTGAATACTGACGATGTGGAATAGCTGAACATTGTCTTCATTAAAAAGAAAGAAAAGAATGTCATTCATGCCATTGCACTTATCCCTCATCATGGCTCTTGTAGGCATTTCGTAACAACTTGAGATTGAAACCAGTTTATCAGGCTGAATAGATTTGTTCTGAGTGATGAACTAATCTTTGATATGATTTACATTATTTTGATATATGTCTTGTAATTTAAATAGACCAGTTTTCTCCCCCCTCCTTAACTCATGATGTTAGAATTTCTATATTTTTATCTTAGCCTTTTAAGTAAAATATTCAAATTTAGGACAGCAATTTATTTATGGAAACCCTTCACAGTCGAGAAAGAAAAACACTTCAAAATCTCCCTCCAGATAGTACATTTTACAGTTTCTTAACCACTGTTCAGTTATCAGGAGGTTCTTTGGGCACACATGTTTCTGTTTGCCTGCCCCTCTCCCCCACTTTAATCATGGTTTAGTGCAGATTTAGCTCATGTAGAGCCATGTTATTTGGGTCCAAATGTTATTTGGGTCTCTCATCCACCCTTGGCAGCATGTAATGCGCAGCATAATGGAAGTTGTAGTCCAGCAACATCTGGGAAATACCACTTTGGCTGCCACTTGCAGAGTGTTTGCTACCTATGAACCCAAGATTAATAGTATTTGAAGTTAGGTTTTTACCAATAATTACAAGCCAGGTGTGAAATCGTGTTTAAAAACCTAGTTGGGCTTTAGCATCAGTTATCTCTGTGGGGGAAAAGGGAAAGGAGAAGGAGAGAGAGTTGAGAGACAAATTTCGAAGAGGTACTCTCGTCTCTTCCATTTAGAGAAATATCTGCTTTCAGCCCAATGACCAGTTACATGCAAGTCACACTGTGAATGTTCAGTCCCCACCACTCGCACTCACATGTTGTTGTTACCTTGATGTAATTTTGATTTGAGTAGATTATGAAATACTGTACAGCAGTGATGGCCAAACTCGGCCCTCCAGCTGTTTTGGGACTACAATTCCTATCATCCCTGACCACTGGTCCTGTTAGCTAGGGATGATGGGAGTTGTAGTCCAAAAAAAGCTGGAGGGCTGAGTTTGGCCATCACTGCTGTACAGTGTAGCTTCACAGCCTGTGCTAAGAAGTCACTTGTTTTGTATGCAACATGCTTATTGTCTTTCCCGTTGCTATGATAGCAAGTGGTTATGTCCATTTTTTAGATTAGGGTTCAAGAGGAGGGGAGGTAATTACTTTCTCAAGCTGCCCTAGACCCTAGACATTTCAATTCAATGTGCCAACATAGCTATGCCATGTCATGCCCCTCATGACTGCTTACAGAAAATTATTTTTTCTGTCCACTTTACTGCATGGCATGAAATTATTACTTGGTACGGTAAACTTTATTTTTTTATATTTTTTGGAGAAAGGAATAATTACCTCGAATTGGTTCTTAATGGATAATACCCAACCGAGTTATATTCAGGTTAGAAATAAGAGGGCTTACATGATTTGTCACTAATATTGGATATCACCCATTGCATATACCTTCATGATTTTGTTTGGGTTTTAATATTTAAATCAAGAATAAGCAACTTATATCAAATGCATAATTCCTCCACCCCACCCCAGTGAAAAGATCTTGGTGGGATGGGAGCAGCTTTGTGCATTGAAGGGTGTGAAGTAATGTTAATTTCTCTTAAAATTCATTTCACTTTATGATTTTGGAGAGAATATGGTTATGCTATTCTTTTACTGTATTTATAAATGTGTATTCCTTGCCAAACTGTATAAATTCAGAAATGTAACTACTGTAACCTAGACTTAATATAGATATTAATAAAATTCTTATTACAATGTAAAATATAAAGCTAACCCTTTTTTGGGGGGGGAGGTTTTGTGAGGTTTATTTTAAAATCTAGCTAAACTGTCTCAGGTGCTGCTTGGGGAACTTTTACATCTCCCCTCTCCTTTCAGTTCCATGCATCTTTCGCTTTTCACTTCTACCTGGTTTCTGCAGCCACTTACCTCTGCATCTCCTGTATAGACGCTATAATGCCCCATGTTGTTTTACCTCACCGTTCCCTCCACATCTCTGCTTCTCGAGCAGCGTATTTATCCATTTATTTTTGTAAACTTCACTGGGCATTAGCTTTCTCCAATCTGGTACCCTCCAGACATTGTGGAACTTCACCCCCCATCAACCCTTTCCTTAATGGCTGGTCGTTGGTTATGATGAGAGTTAAGAAGAGCTAAACTGGATCAGGCCAATGGCTCACTCCTCCAGCACCCTGTTCCCACAGTGACCAACCAGATACCTCTGGGAGGCCTACAAGCAGATCCCAAGTGCAAGAGCACTCTCTCGCCCCGCCACCGTGGCTTCCAGAAGCTGGCATTCAAAAGCATTACTGCCTTTGACTGTGGAAGCAGAGCATAGCCATCATGGCTCTGTAGCCATTGATAGCCTTTTCTTCCATGGATTCGTCCAATCCTTTTTAAAAACCATCCAAGTTGGTGGCCATCACTACCTCCTGTGGGAGGAAGTTCCACTGTTTTAGCTGTGTGAAGAAGTACTTTCTTTTATCTCTTCCGAATCTTCCGATCCTCAGCTTCCCCAAGTTTTAGTGCTGTGAAAGAGTGAGGAAAACTTCTCTCTCTTCACTTTCCCCATGCCACGAATAGCTGTATAAACTTCTATCATGTCGCCTCTTACTTGCCTCTCCCCTAAACTTAAGTAGTCCCAAACGCTGCTGCCTGGAGGCAGGTCGCTCCATCCCCTTGATAATTTTGGCTGCCCTTTTGCCATCCAGCAACATCTGGAGGGCACCAAGTTGGTGAAGGTAAAGCCTCTGGTGTAACCAAGCGTTACTGTTGTTTTTTTTGCATGCCCAGTATAGTTTGCCAAAGAAAGTAAGTAGTTTGAGTTGTTTATTGACAAAGCATTTGAGGAAGCATAGATCTAGGGAGGCCGAGGCTTCTTCTAAGAACCAGCATGTTTGTGCACCAAGGTTTCTAATGGTAAAGGAACAGACCTGCCAGTGCTGAGGTCTTCCACTAGCAGTAACAATAAATGCAGCTCCGTATGTGCTGCACGTCAAAGTGCAAGTAGATAAATAGGTATCGCTCTGGCGGGAAGGTAAACGGTGTTTCCGTGCGCTGCTCTGGTTCACCAGAAGTGGCTTAGTCATGCTGGCCACATGACCTAGAAGCTGTACACTGGTTCTCGGCCAATAAAGCGAGATGAGCGCCGCAACCCCAGAGTCGGTCATGACTGGACCTAATGGTCAGGGGTCCCTTTACCTTTACCTTTATGTGCTGCTTGGCTGTACTTGTTTTACTCCTGATTGGAAGGTTTTTTGTTTTTTTTAAAGAAATCACTTTGTCATCATTTGCCACTGTTGTAAGGCTGGATTTGGTGATGACAAGTAGCACCCGAAGCAAAATTTTGCAGCATGCGTTCATTCACCTGATAGACATGTTCCTGTTTCAGGATTGCAATCACAATTGGTTCTCAATCCGTTCTGGAAGTCCGTTCCAAAACCAAAGTGTTCCAAAACCAAGGCGCACTTTCCCATAGAAAGTAATGCAAAATGGATTAATCCGTTACAGACTTTTAAAAGCAACCCCTAAAACAGCAGTTTTAACATGAATTTTACTATCTAACAAGACCATCAATCCATAAAATGAAAGCAACCAACAATGTACTGCAGTCACACAATCAACCAGTCAGTAGCTGAACTGGGATCCACACAATCACAAGAACAAAACAAAAAGAGCCACAAAAACAAAACCGCAAAATAAATAGCAAAAACGGACAGACTTCAGCGTAGCACTCAAAACGGAAGTGTGGCACTCAAATAGGAAGCGTGGCACTCAACATGGAGCATGTTCGGCTTCCAAAGAAAGTTCGCAAACCGGATCACTCACTTCTGGGTTTGTAGTGTTTGGGTTCCAAGTTGTTTGAGTACCAAGGCGTCCTATTTGAGTGCCACACTTCTGTTTTGAGTGTTACGCTGAGGTCTGTTTTTGCTATTTATTTTGCGGTTTTGTTTTTGTGGCTCTTTTTGTTTTGTTTTTGTGATTGTGTGTCATCATTTGCCACTGTTGTAAGGCTGGATTTGGTGATAACAAGTGGCACCTGAAGCAAAATTTTGCAGCATGCGTTCACCTGATAGACGTGCTCCTGTTTCAGGGTTGCAATCACAATACCGCGGTACCTTGGTTCTCAATGCGTTCCGGAAGTCCGTTCCAAAACCAAAGTGTTCCACAACCACGGGCATCTACTCCAAACTGCTGCCAATGCAGGGAATTCCCTATTACACCATTCCCAGGTGATCTTCTTCCAGCTTCTGCATAAAAAGGGGTATAGAAGTTAGAAAGCTGCTCTCGGTCCATCTAGCTCAGTATTGTCTGCACTGAATTGCAGTGGCTCTCCAGAGTTTCAGGCAGGGGACATTCACAGTCCTACCTGGAGATCCCAGGAATTGAACCTGGTGTCATCTGCATGCAACATGGATGCTTTCTGAATGAGCTTTTCCAAGGCTGTTATTCCACGGACAAACAGCTTCTACCATCTCTCTTCCTAACGTTTAGCCAGGATCCATTTTCTTGCCATTCGAACCCATTGGTTTGAGTCTCGTCCTCTAGAGCGACAACAAAAATTGGGAAGGAAAGACCTGAAAATAGATTCTTAAGTGTCCCTCTCTTGAACTAGTAGTGCTAACCAGGAAGGAGCCAGAGTCACATGCAGAATGCAGGGAACCTGAAAGATTTACTTAAATGTAAGCAGACATATGATGAAAACATGCAAACTTGGCATTGATAGAAATAATAATAATTAATTTCTATGTAAGAGCAGTATAAAAGTGGAAAGGAACAATATGGAATTCATATTAACCGAGGGAGAGGTGCAAATGAGATTAAACACAGAAACAGTAGAAAATTAAAGAATAAGGCAACACAATGGAGATATAAAGAGATACACAATTTCTAATGAGCAATTAACTGAAAAAAATAATTGGCAAATAAAAATATTTAACAAAACGGCTGCCACTAAAGCATGCATATTACATTGCCCTAAACAGCATTTTCCTTCAACTTCCAGCAGTCCAAACTAGCTAAAAGCTTACTAAATTCTCCAGTGTATAGTAATGTGACCTAAAGATAAGGAGCGGATTATAGATACCTATGTAAGGAGGGATCCAAGGAACAGGTTCTTGGGGTGGTGGGAGAGGGAACTAGAGGTAAATGAATTTAACATCCTGAATGGTCCAAATGGGAAATTAATTAAGATAAAAATAGATTAAAAGTGTTTGCAATATGAAGGGTGGAGTCTGAGCCTCCCAGGAAGATAAACAGAACCTTTGGGGGAAATAAAAACTAAAGAAAAGGCATTTATTCAGAACTGTTCAGGAGCCAAATATTCAACTCCAAAAGCCTGACGCAGAAAAAGTGGCCAGGAGTAGCATAAAAAAACCAAAGGAAGATGGTGTTCAAAGCTCCCACAGTGAAGGCTGAGGCAAGCTGAGCGCCAGTTGTCCTCAGAAAAACTCTTAGTGAAAGGAACAATAAAATAAAATAAAGTTGTTTGAAAAAGTGAGTCCTAGCACTGAGGTACAGTTGCATTTGGATCTGGACACCCCATTTTTTTCCTGTGTTCTGATTTGTTCATTTCTCTCACTCCACTTTTTCTCACTAAAATTTAGTTCTATATTGGTGAATGACGTGTTGGGCGCCTGCAGAAAACAGTTTCCAATTGTTTTAAGATACTTGGCATGTTTTCATGCCTGATGAGGGGATGTGGAGATTCATGAAGGTCACTCAGAGCTGCCAAAATACAGGAGAACAAACCTGTATCTTCTTCATAACTGGTGTATTGTTTTAAGGCCTTGGCAGCATTTCTGCTCCCCATATTCCAGAGTCTAGGCCAGTGTTCCCCAAACTTGGGTCTCCAGTTATTTTTCGGACTACAATTCCCATCATCCCTGGCCACTGGTTCTTCCTAGCTAGAGATAATGGGAGTTGTAGTCCAGAAACAGCTGGAGACCCAAGTTTGGGAAATACTGGTCTAGGCAGAGACATTTCCATCTGTAAGAAAGACATGGAGGCCTGCTTAAACCATGAGCCAGAATTTCTTAAGCAAAGCTTCTTTCCATTCCACTGCATAGTTATCTGGGGTGACCACTTTTGCCATTAATGCAGATCTCAATAATACCAAGGAACAAGCCATGCCTTCCTTTAGGATTTTATAAGCTTAAGCAAGCCAATTTGCTCCACCACTGGTTTTATTTTCCAACATCCCTTGGTAGTGTTTGGTAATCACAGAGCATTCACAGTCCCATTGTTTTTTGGGGGGATGGGGAGCTGCTCCATTTCAAAGGTGGGGGTTGTTTTGTTTTTTTAAATACTTCTGCAAACCTTGCAGTTTGCCCGAGCATACAAACAACTCCCTCTTTTTTCTCAGTGGCCCTATTTCAGCTATGATCGTGAATTGAGTCCTCAGTATTCACAGTCAACATTTCTTTTGACTACCAGGATAAACAGTTACAATCCTACAAGCATCTAGAGGCATTTGCCTATCATGCGCAAGGTCCCAAGCTCAATCCTAGCTTTTTTTTAGGGGAGCAAGTCAAAGTTGTTGAGCTTTTTTTTAGGGGGGAGGCAAAAGTAACACACCAAACGATCGCTCAGCAAACAAGAAGAAACCGCGTGCAGCGATAACTCGGTCTTCCGTTTTTGCGTTCATGCGCGATTGAAGGACGGAGCGAGGAGGCAGGGGCGGATGTTCTTTCTCCCCCATGGAGAAAAAATAGCCCGCGATCGACTGCTAGCAGCCGGGGATCGACCTGTCGATCGCGGTCAAACGGTTGGACATCCCTGCCTTATGAGAGCTGACACCTTACAGGCTGGGCTTGATAGGCTAATGGTCTGTCTCCATATGAGGCAGCTTCATGCGTGGGAAACATGATGCTGGATAAAAAAAATGCCTCTGGGCTGGATATTCCAGGCAGTTCTTAACGTGGCAGGATCCGGCAGCCCCCTTAGTGTGCATTCTGAAATTGCAGATGTGAAAACGCCATGCTGGGTTTTGTTTTTCCATGTCAGTTTCCCAATGGAGACGTCTCTCTGTGCTGTTCACCAAGCAAACGTGAGCTGGCCAGCAAATTGTGTTGCAGAGCCATCATTGCCAAGCCTCATACATTTGCGTCGGCTTGGATGCGAACGTCAGTTAACCGGGTGATTTGTGTGCAATTGATTGGCAGTAGGTTCAGGACAGACAAGAGAAAAGTACTCCTCTTAGGAAACTTGTGATTCAGGGAATTTGCAGCTTCAAGATGAAGTGGTGGCCTATAGCTTCATGCTTGTTTTTTTGTTTAAAAGATTAGACAAATCCAAAAAGAATTGCCCTGCCAATTAAGCATGAAGGCTAAATGCTCTATGCTCAGAAGAAGTGAGCCACTGAATATTTCTTGTTTGGAAGGAACACCAGTGGAGACCCGTTGCCCTCATGCACTGCTCATGTGTTTCTAGGAGGGTGTCTGGTTGGTTATTGAGGGAAGGAGGACTCTGGACCAGCTGGGCCTTTAGCCTGCCCAGGTGGGGCTCCTGCTTCTTTATGACATTTTCCGCCTTTGCATCTGATAATCCACTGGTCGTTTGTTTCTCATCCCCAAATATGGAGCTTATTTCCTCCCCCGCCCTTTCTTCAATGCAATTGTTTCCCAAAGCTTTGTTTCTCTTGCCTTCCGTTTTGTTCGGATGTGTAGAGTTGCCTTCCCACAGGGGCTTCCCCATTCATTTCAGCGGAGGTGGCAGCTTCCAGTAAGCAATCTCTTGCATGTACCATATCGCTGCCTCTGCCAAAGTAAATGGGGAGCCCTTGCGCACAGGAATGTGGGGTGTTGCACACTGAACTGCAGCAGAGTTGGGAAGACACTAACTTAAGATTCCTCCGATCAGTTCTATCCCATGCAAGTATGGGGAAAGTTTCAATTTTCTTGGGCACCAGTATCTCATTCCTGAATTTCTACCTATTCTGATTGTAGGCTTCCATTCTGCTATGGAAACGAATGCCTGCCACTAATAAACCATATGGCATAACCATATGATACAGAAGTGAGCAGCATATCAGAGGACAGTCGGCTTTGCAGATTGAGAGAAATGGCAAAGTTGCAGGAAGTTGCGTTGTGAATTTCCTAACAGGACAGCAGTTTTAGCCAGGGCCTAGACAAAACCTTTTGGTGCCATGTAACCCAGTCCTTTGCATATTTACTCAGAAACAGTCCCCAGTGTGTTAAATGGAACTTATTCCCAAGTGTATTGCAGCCTGAGTCAGAAAATTCATAAGCCACCCCACCACCAGTAAAAAAAGAAGGATTCATTCTGCCAGTTTCCTCCCTGTACAGGTCTCATTGAATGCCCTTGTATGGCTCCCCTTAAGTCCAGCAGGGCTTGTGCAAGAAATTATACACCTTCCTGTCTTTCTCCTCACCTGCCCATGATCGGCTTCGTTTGCCTTTTGCCTGGGCTGCTTCTGGATTTAGCTTAATCCAAACATGCATAGAAATTTCCCTTTTCCCAATCTCATTTGAGAGTCCAGAGTAATCAAATAACACAACTCTTCCATTGACAATTTTAGGGCATTTGACTTTTGCCGGTTTTTCTTTTAAAGAAACCTAGTTTAAATATTTATTTTCATAATTGACAAATGTTAATTATTGTTCAGCATGTAAACTGTTTGTTCATTGTATGCTAAAAATTTAAGCTAAGTTATAAGGTGTGCTGTTTGGAAGTGTGGAAGATACAGGAGTTGGAGCTACAGATAGCAAGTTTATGCTTGTATTTCCTACTGATGAAGACTTTCACCCAAGTTATTCTCTGGGTAGGTGATAAGAATATCACTCTGCATGTATATACATTTATTATACATTTTTGCATGATTATACATGTAGGAGTGGTACAATTTTGACTTGACTCCAGTTATTGTCTAAATACAATTTGGCTCATTTAGACCTGTCTGATTCTACTTTTGACAGTATTACTGACAATTAAAGTAAACTCATTTGCAAAACATGAAAAGGAATTCATTATGAGTAGCTCCTTAATTGGCTAGATAAGAAACAGTCAATATTGTACTTGACCCTCGTATCTTCTGCACTCAAAACATTTTTTATTGACCATGTAATGTCAATTGATACCATATTGCACTGAACTCTGATGATATTGTGGGGAGGAAAATTACGCCTTTGCTTAATTCTGCATGCCAGTTAGTGTTGTAACACACATCCTCACTTTCCACCTAAAAAATTCTCACTCTTGCATATAAAGTTTATAGCCCTATTTTCAAGAGCAAATGTCAATCTGCAACTGGCTATGATTCCTCCCCGCATTACAATCATCAGTGTTTGATGTTGGATCATTGTCCCCTTTGTGCATACTAGTAGTTAACCATTCCATTTACCTTTTATTTAAGTTGAATCTGTCTTAATTTTTGCAACTCATTGTTTCAGGAAGCAGGTTGTTATTGATGCTGGTTTATCCTGAATCTTCTGTATATTTCTTTTAACGTAATTTACAGAACTGATTTTGGGATACTTTTAAGTGGTTCCTTATGGAATTAAGAAACGTCTTGCTAAATTACCTGATTTATTTAGTTATTTGAGAAATGAAATCTAAAAATTTACCAAAATCCCTATGTCTCTGACACAGAGCATTTGGTTGGTCACTGTAGGAAACAGGATGAACTTTGGATCTGCTCTAAAGTTGGGTTCTTAGATTCCTAAAACTTTAGCTTCATTTCCCATAATATGGTACATTATTCTTATACTTTATCGGATTACTTTATGGGATTTATACTGCATGGTAGCTGACAGCCATTTTATATAAGCGAATAACTGCTCTTATACTGAATCATTTTTATTGGTCCATCTAGCCCAGTATCCTCTGTCCAAACAAGCAGTTGTTGTTTAGTCGTTTAGTCGTGTCCGACTCTTTGTGACCCCATGGACCAGAGCACGCCAGGCACGCCTGTCCTCCACCGCCTCCCGCAGTTTGGTCAGACTCATGTTGGGAATCTTCAAGTCTTCCCCAGCTTTGTGACGTGAGAACCTTTCACTAGGGATGTCTGGCAAATCATTGGGATCTGTATCCCATTTGCACACCCCCATTAGCCACTGGAAGGATTCTTTTTATATTCTGTGAGAGTCGGTTCTCTTGACAGCAAGGTGACTTTTTCTTTCAGAATATGCATTGCAGCCCTGTTTAGGGAACTTATTAACGTTTGATGTTCTATTGTGCTTTTAATTCTGTTGGGTGCCGCCCAGAGTGGCTGGAAAAGCCCAGCCAGATGGGCAAGGTATTAATAATAATAATAATAATAATAATAATAATAATAATAATAATACCTCCAGATGGGGTGTGTATTGCAGGCTTTACAAATTCAGTTCCACATAGCATGGCAGTTTTAAGGGGGACAAGTCAGATGCATGGAGAAACAGCTATTAGTGATGATGGCTTTTATGAAACCTCCATTTTTATAGGAGTGTATATCTAAATATTAAGTGCCGGGGAGCAAAAGCAGAGGAGGCTATTGACTTTATGTCCAGCTTGTGGCCTCCAAAAAATATTAGGTTGGCTGCTGAAAGAAGCAGAATGTTGCACTTAGATGGACCTTTGGTCTGAACCAGAAAGCTGCTTTCACATTTTAAAAATCCAAAGATCCATTTAACTTTTTTGCATGCCTAAGGAAGCTTTAGACTGATGCTGACACACATGAACACCCGAAACACACAATGCTTCATAGTAGAAGTCATTTGAAACGGAGGGAGATAGCAAAAACTGTTTGTGATGTGACATTGGGAGTGGGAGAGGGTCTGCCTCTCATTGAAAAAGCAGAAAACCCCAAGAACATTTCAAAATAATTCCCCGCCAGGTTATTCTAAGACTGAGCATTTCAGGTGTCTAGTCTCCAGACAGGACTCTGAACCATATAAATTAAAGAACAGGGACTGCCTCTGTGTTTTTCTGTGTCACAAAGGTTTGTGCCATGATAATGCATGACTATATGGACTAGTGAGATCCTGGCTCATTGCAGATGAAACAAACCATAATTTGGCCATTGGGAACACACTCTGTGCTTGCACATGCCAGTTACCTTCTGTGCTTCCTGGGTTATGGTAAATATAAGTTGTTGTGGTGTCTGAAACTATGAGTACTGCTGATCACGGGTTGCCTCCAATCTAGAGTCGGAAGCCCACTTCAAACCATGATTTCTCATTCTGTTTGGAGGCAGACTGTGATTAGTGATACCCATAATTTGCTTAACTCAGACATTGAGGCAAACTATTGTTCCTAGAAACCAGGATGCGGAGGAGCAGGAGAAGATTGAACACCACGAGCAAGTTGCTTGTTTCCGACAGCCAAATCTTGAGTTTGCCTCATTGCCTACAGCTTGAACTGTTGATTCTTCAGTCTACATAGCTGCTGCTTTTTCCATTCCCTTCCTCTCTTCCCACTTTCATAGGAGTAGATGGTTGTTTCTAAGGCAGCTATATTGAGAATAGGCATGCCGTGCTTTGCTTGCAGGTCCATCTGGCACTCTTCACCCCCCCCCCCGGCACCCTCCTCTCACTTAGCAACAAAAATACCCTGCTGTGATTTTGGAAAGAATTTGACGTGAATTCTTTTGTCGGTGTGTTAGATGAGTGAATTGAAAAGGAGGGTTTGTCCTCATCTGCCCCCCTTAATTGTAAGTTGCCAGATGAAATGTGACACACCTTTTCCATAGCTCGTTGGCAGAGTAGATTGTCTGCATGCGGCCCTTGGCATTTCCAGTTAGAGCATCTCAGGTAACAGGGCATCTTCCCCAGATCTTGGAGGGCTGCTGCCAGTCAGAGTGTACCTTGCTAGGCCACATGGACCAATGATAATTAGACTCATTATAAGGCAGCTTCATGTGTTCGCACATGTATGTTTCTGCACCGCTTTTTCTGCATCCGTGCTTACAGTTTTCGAAATCTTCAAAAGCGCAGAAATGCAGACGTTTAATGATTTAGAAAAATACATATATAAACCACTCAATAAAATAAAGAATACAGTGGAACCTCGACTTACGAAGTACTCGACTTACGTATTTTTCGACTTACGAAAGGGAAAAAGTGGCCGTGTGCCTACGAATTTTTCGACTTATGAAAGGAAATCCGCTTGGATTTTAGATGCGGTTTACTCGACATATGAAGTTTTAGATGGGGTTTACTCGACATACGAAGGTTTACATAGGGTTTTCTTACGAATTTTTCGACTTACGTTTCCAATGCATTCCTATGGGAATGACGTTTTTCGACTTACGAAATTTTCGACTTACGAGTGTGCTTTCGGAACGCATTAAATTCATAAGTCGAGGTTCCACTGTAATCTCTTAAGCCCTGTGCATTCCGCAATATAATGAGATGCAGATAAAATCAGCAGAATTTAAAAGCAGATACATATCTGGATAGGTCTGGACAAAGTCGTCTTAGCAAGCGTCAAAAAGCAGTATAGCAAGAGTGTCTGAATAGCGCTAACATGCAGGGAGTTCCATGGCATAGTTGCTGCCACCCTGAAAGTTGGACAGACATGGAATGATGATTACAAGACACTTGTAAGAGTGCAAGCCCTGTAAATCAAAGTGGTGGAGAAGGCATGGCAGGTGCACTCCGGTCCCTCAAGTAAGCAGGTCCCAAGGTATTAAGGGCTTTATATACCAGTAGGAAAATTTGGCCCAGTAGCGAATCAGCAGGCACTGCAAACCTTTGGGCCGAGGTGTGGTATGCTGGGAGGGTCTCATTCCTTGTCTGCAGCTGCACTGCAGCATTCTACACTCACTGCACTTTGCAGACCACCTGCAAGGGAAGCCTCACACAGATATATAAAGGGGAGAAATAGGGCAGATCTGTCAGATCTGCACAAAGTAGTCCGATGATAGTTTTGACTGGATTGCTCAGGTGGTTAGAGCACGGTGCTGATAACACCAGGGTTGCAGGTTCAATCCCCGTATGGTACAGCTGCATATTCCTGCATTGCAGGGGGTTGGACTAGAGGATCTTTGGGTTCCCTTCCAACTCTATGATTTTATTATTCTTTTGTGGGAAATATGAAGTGCATTTGGTTACCAGTAATACTTTAGATAAATAATATTGGTGTTATGTAAAGCATTTACTTGCATATTACTTCAACAAATGACATTTATGATCTGCATCAGCCTTCTGCAACCTGGGGCCACCCAGATATTTTGTACTACAACTCCCATCAGCTGGGAGTTGTAGTCCAAAGCAGCTGGCGGACACCCCATCCGAGAAGGCTGATCTATATCAAATGAAAGTTGGCAGTTTTGTCACTGCTTTTGATTGGTTTAGTAGCCAAATGCTAACGCTCGGTATATAGACAGCAAAGCAGCAGTAGAGTTTGTGCTTCCTCCGAGCCGCTTGCGGTCTTAATAGCTGCGGGTTTCCTTTCCTTCCCAGATGGAGCTCCGGTCGTGGCTCACTATGATATCTCGGACACAAATTCCGACCCGGAAGTGGTGAATGTAGACAATCTATTGGCAGCTGCGGTAGTCCAAGAGCACAACAGTTCTGTCGCTAACCAGGACACTGGGCCTACTTGGAGGACGAGAGGGCTGCTAGAAGAGCTGAATGCTGAGACAGGTGAGTAGGGGAACATTGTCCCAGTCCTACGCTAGCTCCTGAACCTGGCCCTACGCTGTTGTTGTCCCCCCCCCCCCCCGCGACTCTTCATCTGTAGCCTGAGGTCATCAGGCCTGCAGCAACTAGGCATGCAAACCCATTCTTTCCACTGCACGCTATTAGAAAACTTAAGTGTCCACATTGTAAATATGGCTGAACTGGCATGGAGACAAGCTGTATTCCAAGCAGGCAGACATTGCCCCCTAGAGCACCTGTGGCTGACCACTTCTCTGGAAGTCCAAAACAGACAGATATTCTTCCTTTCATTCCCCAATAAATATCCTGCGTTTTTTAAATCCCTTTTCTCCAATACCTCAGCTACTCAAAAATAGCCAGTCCTTTTGTAATACAGACCAGTAGGGTTCAGAACACGTGCACAATTCCTTGCAAAAGATTGTGAAAGAAAGAGAGAGAGAGAATATCTGAACTTCTGATTAAATGCTTCCAAAGGATGAAAGACCATGAGTGAAGCATAATATTTTTATGGGATTCTAAGACTAGTAAAAGTTTAGCCCCTTAACTGAAGCCCGACTCATGCAGGTAAAACTAACTTACTCTGACATTTTTATTTTTATTTGCAAGTCTGTCTGTGTGATGTGTCACTTTTCCTTTTCCTTCCTTTTCTCCACCTTTTCTGAATGATCTGGTGTTTGGTGTCAATGTTTTTAGAACGATATTTCTCTGGAATTTCTCACAAAAATCTTCCAGACCACACAATTGTTCAGGGACACTTTTATATTCTCCAAGGATATTTCACAAAGTTTTGTTAACCTCTGGGTCCTTTTGTAAATCCAAAAGTGCTCTTTGAGTTTGTTTGTTTTTTGTAGAGCTAGGCTGATGGAAGGGACCCTGGGGGTGGGACTCAGAGCCAGTGTGGTGTAGTAGTTAAGAGTGGTAGACTCATAATCTGGTGAATTGGGTTCGATTCCCCGCTCCTCCACATGCAGCTGCTGGGTGACCTAGTCACACTTCTTTGAAGTCTCTCAGCCCCACTCACCTCACAGAGTGTTTGTTGTGGGGGAGGAAGGGAAAGGAGAAAGTGAGCCGCTTTAAGACTCCTTCGGGTAGTGATAAAGCGGGATATCAAATCAAACTCCTCCTCCTCCTCCTCCTCCTCCTCCTCCTCCTCCTCCTCCTCCTCCTCCTCTTCTTCTTCTTCTTCTTCTTCTTCTTCTTCTTCTTCTTTTCTAGCAGGTGGACAGTAGACTGTGTCAGGTTCAACCTGGTGGCAATCCATCATAAAAATATATATATGAAGGGTCTGTTTTTCTACAAAAACAGGGTCTGCTAGGAAGGAAAGTCTTCTCCCCGTCCCCCACTCCCAATCCATGACTGGTATATTTTGCAATGGCAGTCTGATGAATGGGTCTTTGCTTGACGTTGGTGAGAAACGGCTTCTTTCTAAGAATTTCCTGCAAGGGTGATCAAGCTGCTGAATCTTGGGTTGGATTGTCCTTTTTCTTTGTCTTCTACAGATCACTTGAATGCTGGATTCCTGGCAAGCGGCAAGGCCCCCAGCAGCAACACCCAGGTCAATGAAGAAATTAATATAGCATCATCAGATAGCGAGGTGGAGATCGTGGGAGTTCAGGAACACGCAAGGTACTAATTTCCCTTTTAAGCACTGAGTCCATCTAAATACTTGGAATTAACTTTTGAAAAGGAAAAAAAATGCAGATCACTTGGTCATGTTACTTTTTTCTGCCTGTGGGTAGGTTTTCTCCCTCCCTCTGTTAAGACGACTTGCCTTTTCCCATTCTAACCCCGGAAGTGCATACACATTAAACATGGACCTAGCGTCAAATATATGATTGATGTTTGGATGCTACGGAATCTGCCGAACCCAGAGGCACAGGGCACAGGCCTTCAGCATACCGTATAGTGTGCAACAAGCCGCTGCAAGCTTGTTTTTAAACAAACTTAAAGCAGCAAAATCATAAGGGAGCAAAGCAAAGGGAGTACCCGAGTCTTAAGAAGATCGTTTTTTCAAAACAGGAAAGAAGTGTTTCAAGCGGCAGGGGAGAAAGGCATTCCAGACATAGGGAGAAGCGAAAGCAGAGGAGGAAGTGATGAGGAAGCAGAGGAGGAAGCCAGTGAGGTGTCAAAAGGCAAGGCAAGAAGCGAGAGCGAAGAACCGTTTGAGGAAAGGTGCAGAGCCCAAGTGTCGCTCAGTTTCCAGTGTGAAGGCAGGTCTGCAGCATAAGATTTCCCCCCCCCTCCCACTCTACCCAGGTACTGGCTGCCAGGGACCACAAGGAAGCCTGCTCAGCATCTGGGCACAGACAGTCACTGTCGTCCTGGTTTCATGCTCCCCTTTCTAGGGAGAGAAGCTGCAGGTGGCCTTGGTGTCTGGCCAATAGCAGGTATCCAGCCGGGCGAGAGTTAGCCCTGCTCTGACTCTGTTGAACCTTCTGGCCACTGGCGCGTGATGTAGCTCTAATCCCAGGTTTCTCCATCCTTGGCGGCGGGGGGGGGGGTCTACAGGCTGTAAGCGGGTTCACCTTTCAAATACCAGAGTCACCTTTTGAACGCTAAAACAGTTATTGGAAATCTGGAAGTGGGATGCTTTCTCAGGTGCATTGACATCTCTGTAAAATTACAGAGAATGCGAGAGGCAGGTGACTTTTTAACCCTTGTCATTAAAAAAAAAATGTGGCACAGGATGATATTTCTCGTTGCTTTGATCTAGTCAGGCGTGGTTGCAATCCAAGGGCCTCAACAAGCCTGTTTCCCCTGATGCTCCCTCCCCCTACACATGCAGGTTAGGGGGGCATTGCAGGAAATGTGGGTGCCTCCCAAATCCTCATCCAGCCCCTCCCCCCAGCATGTCACTCAGCTTACCTGTGCTCAGGAGTAAGCGAACTGAAGATACTGATGGGCTTGTACTCCCATTGCATCAACTAGTTCAGCACAGAAGACTACAGCTTCTATAAATATCCTGTAACAGCCCAATCCTTGTAACATTCTCTGTATCTCAGAAATGCCCTAGATGTTGCTCTTGACTGACTAGGCTCTGCGCCATCCACTGTTTTCTCTGCCTAAACTTCCCACCTTGGTAAATACCAAGATGATAATACTGACCTTGGCATGGCCGCTGTATGGATTGCTTAAATAATGACCTTGAAAGCCCTAAACGGCCTCAGCCCTGTATATCTGAAGGAGCATCTCTACCCCCATTGTCCAGGCCGGACACTGAGGTCCAGCTCTGAGGGCCTTCTGGCGGTTCCCTCCCTGCGAAAAGTGAGGTTACAGGGAACCAGGCAGATGGCCTTCTTGGCAGTGACGCCCACCCTGTGGAACGCCCTCCCATCAGATGTCAAGGCGATAAACATCTGCATGAATTTCCAAAGGCATCTGAAGGCAGCTCTGTATCGGGAAGTTTTTAATGCTTTATGTTTAGTTGTATTTTTGTGTTCCCGTGTTTTATTCTTTTTTCTGCCCTCTGCACCGCTTTGATGGTGTCATGCCGTGAGCAGTCTAATTTTTTAAATAATAACAATAGCCATCATAACAAGCAAAGTGCTTTGAAACACCCTCAAGCGCTGTATAAATTGTAAGGACGGTTCAGTTTTTATCCTTTGGTGCCCATTTCACACATGAAGTTAATTCCTCCAAATTATGCTACATTTTAAAAGCCCTTTTACACCTCCTTCCCTTATCACATTTTAGCCAATAGGTAAAGGGACCCCTGACCATTAGGTCCAGTCGTGACCGACTCTGGGGTTGCGGCGCTCATCTCGTATTATTGGCTGAGGGAGCCGGCGTACAGCTTCCAGGTCATGTGGCCAGCATGACTAAGCTGCTTCTGGCGAACCAGAGCAGCGCACGGAAACACTGTTTACCTTCCCGCCGGAGTGGTACCTATTTATCTACTTGCACTTTGACGTGCTTTCGAACTGCTAGGTTGGCAGGAGCTGGGACCGAGCAACGGGAGCTCACCCCGTCACAGGGATTCGAACCGCCGACCTTCTGATCAGCAAGCCCTAGACTCTCTGGTTTAACCCACAGTGCCACCCGCATCCCTATTTTAGCCAATACAGTGATCCCTCGACTTACGAATGCCCCGACTTCCGTATTTTTCGAGTTACGAGGGATCAAAGCGGCCGCTGCTTCCGAATTTTTTCGACTTCCGATCGGAAGCCGCGGCCGCTTTAGATAGGGTTTTTTCGACTTGTGAAGGTTTTTTCAAGCTACGAATGCGTTCTCCAACGCATTCCTATGGGGACTCGACTTACGATTTTTTCGAGTTCCCACGCTCCCGTCGGAACGGATTACATTCGTAAGTCGAGGGTCCACTGTACTTGGACATAATTTTTCTGTCTCCCTCTCCCTGCTTTGATGCATTCATTTTGGCGAGCCCTTTGCCAAATAAATTAGGGTCTTCATGCATCCGTGTAAACCAGGGGTAGTCAACCTTTTTATACCTCCCTCCCACTAATGCATCTTTCCTGATGGTAAAATTTCCTTACTGCCCATCAGTGCTCAATGGAAAGAGGATCCAGCTTGTGCCGTAGAACCCCCTACCGCCCACCTAGAATCCTGAAACGCCCACTAGTGGGGACCAGGTTGACAACCCCTGGCGTAAACCACTCCTTGTGCTCCAATAGGTGAGCCTTGACGGGCATGTCCTTTGTCTCCCCTTTGCTTTCCGCAGATGCGTCCATCCCCGGGGAGGAGTGATTCAGAGTGTGTCTTCCCGGAAACACGGCTCAGGCCTGCAGTGCACCCGGCAATCTGAACCATGGACAGGTGTGGCCCCCCCGCAGAATTGGTCTTCGCCGCCCGAAGTGGTGGATCTCACGCTGGACGAGGACAGCAGGCGCAAATACCTACTGTAATGCAACTTCACTGTGTTTTCTAGTCACTTAGCCCTCTTCTCCCTTTTGTGGCGCAGAAGTTTCTGGTTATCGCCTCGGTGTTCAAAGCCTCTGCTCCTGGCATTCTGGAATTCAGAGTCCTCCGGGAGGGTTTCCTCCTCTTCTGAACTCCTCCTCCCTCCTCCCCGACACCCTCCAATTAAAATTGCATCATCAAGAACTTTCCTTGAGATATTGACCCCTCTGTAGTCAAAGGGAGCTTTCCCTGTTACGGAAAACTTAGTGGCACTGTACTTCAATAACAACTTCCAGGTTTTTTCATTGTGTGTGATTAATTTAGAGCATTCGCTGGCAGCAGCAGTGACACCTTCCAACCCACGCCCTTTAGAGAGCCGTACAATTGCTTTAATTCACCACTAAAACGGATGTCGCTGGTACATGTGGGGCTTTATTATTATTCCCCCCCCCCCTGCATTTTTTTTAATTAAAAATAGTAATAACACCACTGGCCCAAATTGTTCATAGCTCTGAATGAATGCCCCCATCATGATTGTAGTATAACTGTGGGAGCCTAGAAGGGGGCATTCATAACGCAAGTTGATTTGGTTGCGAAACCAGCAGGACTTGATCACAAAAGGCCTATAGCATGCACTGAGCAGCTCTATTTAAAACCCTAAAGATCGTTCTCAACATAATTTGTAGCTTGCACACTGCTCAGTGTCCTAATAATAATGCATTTTATTTTTTCCTCTCTAGACTACTGTACTGTTGCTGGTCATTTGGCCCAGATTGTTACAGCTTTTTTGTTGTTGTTATTGTTGTTGTTCACCCGAAGCAAACAAAAGCACAAGGAAGTGAAGCATCACAAAAAGTACCTAATTCTGATCTCAGGTGTGGTTTTCATGTTAAGCTTTAAAGGTCTGGGTGCAGCCTAACCCGTATCTCTACGTGTTTTGGAGGTATGTAAAAGCAGAACATGAGTACTCGAGTGGATCCTTCTGCCCTGGGCTGCATTTATACAAAGGAATTTTGGTTTTTAACAAACCTTTAGCACACTATCCTTCCTGTCCTCCTCTTAGCAAGAGAAGAATTAGAGGAGGCTGCAGGGTCGCTAGGGACTCGCCTTCCAAGGGAAGCATTTTCTCAGCTGGGCGAATGTTTACAGAGTAGGCCCAGTTCAATCTCTTCTCAGGGTGACTGGCACCTACCCTGTTCAAAACAGAGCAAGAAATAACTCACAGAGGAAGCCTCCCATTGCTTCTCTGAATATTACCATCCTACAGAGCATGAGGCCCTGTATGCAAAGCATGTATGATCAAAAGTAGAACATATCCTGTTACATACCACCCCCACCCCCGAGAATTACCCAGCACGGCTTTGCCTTCATTCATTTGGTTGCTGCCGCAGAAAGAGCAGCGAAATCTGGAGCAGCGAGGGAAGCTTTGCCGTATATATGGATCACTTCATGTAGACGAAAAGAAAAATGGGGGCGGGATTGGGGTTTCCTTTTGTGTGTGCGTGTGCATCTTCAGAGACGAGCTGTTAATCTGTAAGTGTACCTTTGCTTTTCATACTAACATGAGAAATGGCCCTTGATTTTACCTTCTTTTAAAAAGTCGGCTGAGTACTGCTGGGCTTCACCAGCTCTTGGGTTTATGCCCCTCGGCTTTAGAACAGTTCCCTGGCCCAGATTCTGCAAATGCCTTCTGCAAGTCCTGGCATTTGCTGCAAGCCAATATGTCTCCTTCCCCCCATGCCTTCTGTTCTCTTGCAAAGGATGATAGGACTTAGGCAGCAACGTAATGGCAGCTGGACTCATTGGGCACATTAGATGTTCATGTTTGTCCAGTCACCTTTAGCTGTAGAGTCCATTGCACACCCAGACAAAGTTGTTTTGCTTGATTCCTGATCAGTGTTGGCTTCAATCATTAGTGCATCTGGGGCAGTTTCTGAATAATAAATGCCCTTTGTTCCTCAAGACTCCTTGAATGTCTTGACAGTTCGAAACGGCATTCCTGCAGTTGTCTCAGTTCTGTTATTGGTCGCTCTAAAATGATCTTTCCTTATGCAACGGCAGTAGCTGTTGGTGGACCAAACCTTTGCATATGGTAAGGTTACCACTCTGTACCTGGGTTATCAAGGAGTAAGAATATTCTCTCTCTGGAAGGGTAGGACACGCCAAAGCTGGGAAGGAGCTTCAGTTCATGCTGAGCCTTATAAGAACAGAAGAATGTCCTGGCATTCAGACAGGTGGTATTGGAAGGGAAACAAGATGGACCGCCATGCTTCTTGTTGTCTATAAAAGCCCTAGATAACCTATGCGTTCCCCAAGTGAGGGTGGGGGGCAGATCAAGCCCTTGGTCCCACTGAGTTTTGCTGAAAGCCAAGCCAGGAGACTGCACTTTGGGGGCAGTTCAGTCATCATTTACACTGGAGTAGATACAGCCTGTTGAATAGACATTGGTTAGGTGGTTAATGACACACAGCCAGCCTTCAGTTAAAATCTCCTTGTTGTGCAATCCCTGCTTGTGTTGTTACGTTGAATTGAACAACGTCTACGCTTCCCACAAAGTTCTTTATGCTCACTAGATCATGCTGCCAGTACTAAAAAGACCTTTCTAAGTCCCCATCTGATTGTCATTTGAAGGACAGCATGGGGCTTGTTTGCCCTTCTTGGCTTGGTTCAGTGGGCAAGACTTTTGGGAGAGGGTTGCCTTAGATAGTTCTGCAGATGTGGCAGGTGCTTAAGATTGCTCTATGAGCAGTTTTGCTGACGTTATAAAGTGGGAAGGATGTGGTCACTCTTAAAAGAACAACTTGATAGCAGGTTTCTGCAGAGGGGATGGGTTGTATCTCCTGCCCTCCCCCCACTCTCTTATCAATGACCACAAGGTGGACTTGGACTCTGGGACTCGGATTTTGTTAGATGGAGGCAGTCAGGACTTGATTTGTGGAACAGATAATGCTTTGTTGTCCTGGTCATTGATTATGTCATAGTTCCAATAGACACCACTGGGCTTGCCAGCCTTTGACCTGGAGACTGCGCCTGTTGCTTCAACATCTGCGAGGTGGTGAGGCCTTATTTCAGACTGAAAGCGAAGGAATTGCATTTTTCAGGGCTCTGCCATCTTAGCAACATCCCCGCAAAATGGAAAACAAGGATGTCTAAGGCTGCAACTCCCTCCCTGAAGTAGTTGTCAGGGCTCAGGAAAATTTTGGAAGAGTATTCTCATGGGTCGTTTCTTCCGCCTTCGGCCTGCAATGTTAGCATGATTATGCTAACTTTGGGAACAGTGTCTCTTTCCCCCGAGCTAAAATTGCCAGATTGTGAAATCCGAGTCCTGCTTGCTATGGCAAGCAAAGCACCATGGACTAAAGATGTACAGCAGACCCAGGCCGTGGTTGCCAGAACAGCCGGGGGGCATGGCATTACCTGCCATCTCAACGTGGAGGTTGCTGCTGGTAACCAAGAGAGGAAGGGGCGAGGGAGGCCAGCGCACTGCAGGAGCAGCAGCCGAGCCAATCTGACGCTGTGTCCACGCCATCCTCCTCTCCTCTCCCTCTCGGCTATTGGTAGAATCCCCCATGTTGGATAGCCAGGCGGGCAACGCCACTCCACCAGCCGCTACCGTGCATAGGACACATTGGCCCTAAACAATGTCTTTACCCAAGGCTGTTAAAGCTATCAGTTGTGCCTGCAGATCTTTTGCCCCAAAGGCCATCCCTTCTTTTTCCTCCTCACTCGCTGATTCCATCGCTCTCAAACTACATTGCTAAATGAACACCAGGCTCAAAGTCACCTGCACACGAGAAAGCTGCTTGGGAACTGCGTTCTCGTGGCCCTGTCCCATGTGATTGGAGTGTGTGTCCCATGTGTCCCTGTCCCATGTGATTGGAGTGTGTGTGTGTGTGTGTGTGTGTGTGTGTGTGTGTGTGTGTGTGTGAATGGCACAGCCATGAGGCATTGGCCAGCCGCCTAGCTCTTCCCAGTTGGTTGTGGCATGTTGGCAATCAGGTGAGAAACACCAGTCGGCCTGCGTGTCCATTTCCAGTTTTCACGCATGCATGTGATGACTGCAAGGATTGCATCACGGGGAAGTAACTCACATGGAGGTGCGTTTGAAGGGCACTCCGGAGCAAGCTAGCCAGGCAGCCTCTGGCCGAGAGCGGCTGCTTCATTACTACCATTAATGAAGTTGCCTTTTGAAACATAAAAATTGGCTCTCTTTAGAAAATCGTATGAGCCACGCCGGTCTACTAACGTGGTAATCCCAGTATCCTCCCATTTATGCTGGCCAGTACCAGAAGCATCTAGGAGTCCTTCCTTTTTTAAAAAAAAAGAAAGAAGCAGAAGAAAAAACACCTTTGTATATGCTGTGACTTCCATGTACATATAAAAAAATATGACTGCATTCTAACCAAACTTCTTCCAATTGTGCACTGTGTTTGTTTTTAAAGGAATCATGAACTCCAAGCTTGATAACCTGTTCATGTCTCTCTCTTTTAATTTAAAAAACAAAACAAAAACACTACGTTTCTTTTGCTGACCTGGATAATTTTTTTAAAGCTATGTTCTTTAAAAAAAAAAAAGAGAAAGAGAAAAGAAACAAAATATTCAAACCGCAATCACTGGATAGTTAATACATTGCTTCTTCTTCTTCTTTTTCCTTTTCCCCCTTTCCCTTTTCTTCTTCGTCATCTTTGTCTGAGAGAGCGAAAGGACGCTGGGACTGATTTTCTCTTTCCTCAATGGATAAGTGAAATGGTAGCCATCGTATGGCTAAGAACCAATGCACTTGATCGCCCTTGCACAGGCCTGTGAAACATGCACCCATCCTGGCTTGCCAGACATGCCTTGCAAACCAGCAAGATCTTTGATAAAAAAAAATAATGTGGCGTTTGTGCCACAAAAATACAGATTCTACTCAAGAAACTGGCAGGCCGTGACACCTGCATCTTGGGCTCTTTGTTTTCCTTACAGGCCTGGTTTTAGCAGCTCTGCTCTTCTTGCTGGAGCTCAAGCTTGGAATCTTCCAGTGGAGACAAAAAAAATGCTTAGAATTTATTGTTTTCAGTTGTGTAACTCTTGAATTTTAAAAAAAAGAAAAGACAAAAAAACCCACACAAAAATGTTCTTTCTAACACTCATTCTCGTTTCCATCTAGTATTTAATGGTCTTTGGAGAAGAAAAAAATAATAATAATAAAGCAGAGTGTTATAAAATATATATATTTTTTGGTGCAAGATGAGACTTTCTGTTTTTTTTGGAAACAAGTCTGTAGCATAAAGTTTAAACTATTTTAAGACAAAATAAAATAGAGTGGATTATTTAAACAATATCTTACTTTGTAGTGTGTGGGGCTTTGGGGGAGGGGTGGGAAATTTTGGGAGCTGGCGTACATGGACTTCACCTACCACTGCATTTCTGTTTTCAAGTTATAATAATGATGATGATGATTTATTATCACCGCGCATCAAGCTTCCCTGGTCTCCCATGCCCTAGTCCCCACACTCCAGCCACTACACCATGACAATATGAGCCAGCAGGTCGCTTCCCCTCCAGATAAGCTGGCCGCTTATTGCAAGAGGAGTCATAAACGCCTTCCTCAAGGGGAAACTGAACAGCCTGGATGTGGCTTAAAAAGGCAAGTACAGGTGAAACTCGAAAAATTAGAATATCGTGGAAAATTCCATTTATGTAAGCAATTGTTTTCATTAGCTCAGCGTTTCCCAACCGGCGTGTGTGCCGCGAGACACCGGCTGATGTGCCGCGGAAAAAGGGACCTGCAGCCCAGGGCTGCACAGGACTGTGGCGGCGGCGCTGCTGGAGCCCAGCGGCGAAGCGGAAGCCAGGGCGGCGCTGCTCCCTTGGCTGCTGCAGCAGCAGCAACAGCAGCCTCGCGCGAGAATCCCGACCGGAAGCCTTGCGCGCGCCGCGCTACAGCTGATCCCAGAGGTAACTCTGGGTCAGGAGACCCAGCGCAGCTGGGTTGGGGAGGAGCAGTGTGCCGCGAGATTTTTTCATTGATTCAAGTGTGCCGTTGCCTAGATTAGGTTGGGAAACACTGCATTAGCTACTGGAGTTTAATATATGAGATAGACTCATGACATGCCAAGCGAGATATGTCAAGCCTTTATCTGTTATAATTGCGATGATTATGGCGTGCAGCTGATGAGCACCCCAAAGTTGAAATTGTTCAGTTGGGGTTCTCATCAGCTGTACGCCATAATCATCACAATGATAACAAATAAAGGCTTGACATATCTCGCTTGGCATGTCATGAGTCTATCTCATATATTCGTTTCACCTTTTAAGTGGAATTACTGAAAGAAATGAACCTTTCCACGATATTCTAATTTTTCGAGTTTCACCTGTATGTTTATTACTACAGTCCATGGGCTGACCTGAGCCATTTGCAGCCTGAAGCTCCCCACCCTCCTCCCCAGTTCCACGCAATGGAAGCCGGCTGAACTCCCCAGTTGACCAACGTACTGTATTTTTCGCACTATAAGGCACACCTGACCATAGGATGCACCTAGTTTTTAGAGGGGGAAAGCCCCGTTTTTTGGAGGATCAGCTCAAATTTCTGCCCCTTCTTTTGCGAAGGAGAAAAGCCCCATTTTTTGAGGATCAGCTCAAAGTTGTTGAGCTTACTTTGCAAAGGGAAAAAAATCCTGTTTTATGGGGTTTAACTCACAGTTCTGCAGCTTCAGGAAGCCATTTCTACAGTTTCCAGACAGATAATCTAATCAGCCAGTCACATGTCGCTGGGGAAACAGCCTCCCTCTGCAAGGGGGCGGGGTTGGAATCTCTCTCCCTTATCTCTCTTCCCGATCATTTGCTGAACTGCTTAGCGGGCTTCCTTTCAACACCCCCTTCTCTCTCTTTTTAAAAAAGCACGATCTGCTTTTGCCCCTGGGCAGTTCAGCTCCAGGGACCACACATTCGCTCCATAAGACACACAGACATTTCCCCTTTTTAGGAAAAAAGAGTGTGTCTTATGGAGCGAAAAATACGGTAAGTACTGGTGTTGGGAAAGTAAGAGGCTGCCTTATATTGAGTCAGATCTAGCTCAGCATTGCCAATTATTATTATTATTATTATTATTATTATTATATTATATTTTTATTATTAAATTTTGCTTACCGCCCATCATTTGTAGATCTCAGGGCGGTTCAGAACATGAAAATAGAAGATAAAAAAACACAAAATACATAATAAAAGCAAGAGCAAAAGCAAACCAAGAATCCCACAACACATTTAAAAGAGTGTCAGATAGAATCAGAATTGTAGAGCTGGAAGGGACCCCGAGGGTCATCTAGTCCAACCCCCTGCAATGCAGGACTCTCAGCTAAAGCATCCATGGCAGATGGCCATCCAACCTCTGCTTAAAAACCTCCAAGGGAGGAGAGCCCACAGCCGCTCGAGGGAGACGGTTCCACTGTCAAACAGCTCTTGCTGTCAGAAAGTTCTTCCTGATGTTTAATGTTAATCAGCCAAAGGCCTAGTTCAGTGATGACCAAACTTGGCCATCCAGCTGCTTTGGGACTACAATTCCAATCATCCCTGACCACTGGTCCTGTTAGCTAGGGATGATGGGAGTTGTAGTCACAAAACAGCTGGAGGGCCGAGTTGGCCATCACTGGCCTAGTTAGAGAGGAACGTTTTCGCTTGGGGCCTAAAGGTGTATAATGCAGGCGCCAGGCGAGCTTCCCTGGGAACAGCTTTCCATGAACGGGGAGCCACCACGGAAAGTGTTGCTCGTGTCGCTACCCTCCGGACGTCTCATGGAGGAGGCACACGAAGAAGGTTCTCAGATGATGATCGCAGGGTCCAGGTAGGTTCACCTGGAGAGAGGTGGTCCTTGAGGTATTGCGGTCCTGAGCCATTAAGGCTTTCTATGTCTACGCTGACTGGCAGTGGATCTGTCCAGGAATCCTCTCCCAGACCTACCTGGAGATGCTGAGGATTGAATCCAGGAGCTTCTGCAGGCAAACTACCTGCCACCGCACCTAGGTGCAGCAGAGGAACTACACACAACTCTGTCCTTCCACAGAACGGAATGGAAGATGTTGCACACCTGTGAATCCCAGCATCTTCTGCCTGAGGGCTGGGCCCGAATAAACTTGAGCTCATTTTGGCATCTTTGTAGTAAAATTGGTGCCTTTCCAACACATCCAAGGCTAACCAATGTCAACATGATGCTCTAAACAGGACTGTTCAGGTAAACTTGCGCCGCCCATTCATTTGCTTTCGCTGTGTTGCACCAGCAGGTGCCTTGAGACTAGCCAGCCCTTCCCAACTCTCAGAGGTCACCTGAGCTATCTTGCTTTTAATTTTTTCAAAAACTTGTTTACAAATAGCTCAACAGGTGCAATGCTCTTCCCAGTGGCTCAGCTTCTCGGGTGACGCTCTCAGCCTCCCAGCTGTTAAGACATCTTGTGGAGTTTTAAGAAGAGAGTGGGCTTTTGTTTCTGTAACCCAATGGGAGTTTTCCTCATGCCAAGCCATGTCTGGTTTGTGTTTCTTTTTTAAAGGAGACTTTGCCTTTGCCCCTGAAGCAACACATGGCCACTGGGCCTGGTTATCTGTCTGTCCCTTTAAGTGGATGCAGACAGACAGAAGGAAGGAACCGTCTTTTTAAGGGATTATCCCTCTCTCCAAATCGGATTTAAGAGGTCATTGGGAGTCTCTGGAAGTGGAAACAATTCTGGGGCTCTCTCATTTTCTCCTCTCTTATAACAACAAACTGCCTCCCCCAACACACCTCCAGACTAAGCCCAGAGCCAAGGTGCAACAATGACAAATTATGGGGCAGTTTCAAGCTGCATCCTGAATTTTGCAACCTGCATAGATTATGCAGATCGAGCACCTTTGCATGGTTCCTTTTATTTTGCCCATTCTAGTTTGGCTGGCCTCAGGAAGGGGCAGCAAGCTATATCAGGCACTGATATATCCTAGCTCTCTGATCATTGGAAATTTTATTCAGCAACTCCTCTGCCCTCTGAGATTCACACACGTTCAGGTCACAACGAGGTCTAGAAACTTGCTTTTCAAATGCAGTTGTACCTCGGAAGTCGAACGGAATCCGTTCCAGAGGTCCAATCGACTTCTGAAACGTTCAGAAACCAAAGCGTGGCTTCTGATTGGCTGCAGGAAGCTCCTGCAGCCAATCGGAAGCCCTGGGAGCTGCGTCGGATGTTCGGCTGCCAAAAGAACGTTTGAAAACCGGAACAGTCACTTCCGGGTTTGCGGTGTTCGGGAGCTGAAACGTTCGACGCCCAAGGTGTTTGGGAGCCAAGGTACGATTGTATCAAGCAGGACAACTTTCTCAGAAACTGGTCTTTTCCAGCTGGTATTCTGTGAGCTTCCTGTCTGCTCACCAGATTATGGCTTACAGTCAGACCCATGGATTGCATGAAGATATGATGCTGTGGGACAGTGCCAAAACACTTCCCTTCACTGACCACTAAGTTGTGGGGAACCGTAGAAGAATAGCCAGTGCTCTTGAAGAGTAGTGTAGATACTGCTTCTGGTTGTGTGTGCGCCCTTGAATCTTCCCACGACACTTGCTAGCCTCTCCTGCCACCAGTGTGGCACACGGCACCCTTTGAGAACTGCTGGCCCAAACTGCACGCAAACAATTGTGTGTGTGTGTGTGTGTGTGTGAGAGAGAGAGAGAGAGAGAGAGAGAGAGAGAGAGAGAGAGAGAGAGAGAATAAATTTGCAGCAAAATGTGAGGGTTAAAAAACAATAACCCTTCAAATGTGTGGAAATGTGCAGAATGGATCTTAAGATTGCAAAAATGAGAAACTGAGAGAAACCAATATTGGCAGATACACCCATCACCGGATGTAATTATTATTATTATTATTATTATTACAGTTACAGGTAGGTAGTCGTGTTGGTCTGCCGTAGTCGAAATAAAGAAATCCCTTTCAGTAGCACCTTAGAGACCAACTAAGTTCAAGGTGTTGGTGCTGACCTTTAAAGCCCTATATGGCTTCGGTCCAGTATACCTGAAGGAGCGTCTCCACCCCCATCATTCTGCCCGGACACTGAGATCCAGCGCTGAGGGCCTTCTGGCGGTTCCCTCACTGCGAGAAGCCAAGTTACAGGGAACCAGGCAGAGGGCCTTCTCAGTAGTGGCACCCGCCCTGTGGAACGCCCTCCCTTCAGATGTCAAAGAGAACAACAACTACCAGACCTTTAGAAGACATGAAGGCAGCCCTGTTTAGGGAGGCTTTTAATGTTTAATACATTATTGTATTTTAATGTTCTGTTGGAAGCCGCCCAGAGTGGCTGGGGAAACCCAGCCAGATTGGCGGGGTATAAATAAATTATTATTATTATTATTATTATTATTATTATTATTATTATTATTATTGGTATGAGCTTTCGTGTGCATGCACACTTCTTCAGATACCTTCTTCAGATACCTTCTTCAGATGCACACGAAAGCTCATACCAAGAACAAACTTAGTTGGTCTCTAAGGTGCTACTGGAAGGAATATTTTAAATAATAATTACCCCACCCATCTGGCTGGGTTTCCCCAGTAACTCTGGGCAGCTTACAGCATTTTAAAAATACAATAAAAACATCAAGTGTTAAAAACCTCCCTTCAGACGTCTTCTAAAAGTAGTGTAATTCTTTATCCCCTTGACATCTGAAGGGAGGGCGTTCCACAGGGCAGGCACCACTACCAGGAAGGTCCTCTGCCTTTTCCCCTGTAACTTTGCTTCTCACAGTGAGGGAACCAACAGAAGGCCCTCGGAGGTGGACATCAGTGTCTGGGCTGAGCGATGGGGGTGGTGACGCTCCTTCAGGTATACTGGGCCGAGGCCATTTAGGGTTTAAAGCACCAACAGGGCCAGCACGTCCATTTAGGCGAACTAGGCAATTGCCTAGGGCGCCAAAATGGAGGGGGCGCTGGCCAGCCTGCCCCCCGCCGCCGCCCGGTGCCGCCCCAACCAGCGCCGGAGCAAGCAGGTTGGGGCGAAAACCGCAGCGGCGAGGGCACAAAAATGGAGGGGGCGCTGGCCAGCCTGCCCCCCGCCGCCGCTCCAACCAGCGGCGGAGCAAGCAAACCGCGGCGGCGGGTGCCCGGCAGGGGGTGGGGCACCGCTCCGCAACGTGCGTCATACGCAATGACGTCACGTGGTCTGCTCCCTCGCCTAGGGCGCCAAAATTGCCAGCACCCGTCCTGAGCACCAACACTTTGAATTGTGCTCGGAAAGAAAGGTGATGTTTGAGGTCTTGTGGGAGGTTTGCAGTCTGCTTTTCAAACCCTGAGCAGTTTACCCAGCAAATATTTGTAGGTGAGGAGCAGATTTTCCTTCCTACTGCTTCTCTTTCCCCTGCTCCCCAGTGTTGGGCAGGATTCTGGCACAGACCAAGCTGTAGGAGCAAAGCCTGGTTGATGCTTGCTCTTTGTGGCATACGAAGCCAACCGTGTGCCCCCAGACAACTGATGGCTGTAGCTGCTAGGCAGATGGCCAGCTGGCTCGGGAGGCAGCCCACAACACCAGCCCTCGAGCCAGTGGGGAGGAAGGGAAAGGAGAATGTTAGCCGCTTTGAGACTCCTTCGGGTAGTGATAAAGCGGGATATCAAATCCAAACTCTCCTTCTTCTTCCTTCCCTCCCAGCCCCAGGGGGGTCACCGGGTTCGGCGTCTTGGATTCCTCCGCATGCGAACTCTTGCTCCGCTTTCTATTTACAGCAGAGTAGCAACGGCATTCCTTGTGAAATCTAAACTCACTAGGTGGCGCCAATGTTAGCTGCAAAGCTTGAAATGCCATCTCAAGCTGAAAAATCCGGCACAGGGAAAAATGCGATTTGGAAACCACTGTGGCTCTCTAAGAAGGTGGATGGTCCAGCTGCGCTTCAGTCCTTACTGCTCAAACAAGTGCTGCAGGAGCCCGTTTGACCAAACGTGAGAGCGGGACAGAAAAGCAAAGGCACACATGTATCAGAGCCATAGCTGTCAACCCTCCCTTTTTTTTTTGCAGGAAACTCCCTTATTCCAATGCCGTTTCCCACTGCTATCCCAGATTGTTGATTTCCCTTAAATCTCCCGGATTTCAAAGGAAGCAGCTCCTCTCCCTCCCTGCCGGCCAGGGAGGCTCCTCAGCTGCGTTGCTCGGCCGCCAATAAGGAGTCTGAGACCGACTGGGGGCGGAGCTTGCATGCCTTGTGCAACCAGACCCTCACGCCCAACCAGCCAGCCAGCCTGCCTGCCGTCTACGCGCTCGCTCTTTCGCTCACCCGTTCACACGCAGCCTCTGGAGCGCAGGGTGGCAAGGCTACTTGGTGCCATTGCACGGCCCTCACGGCATCCCTTATTTTCACATCCGAAAGTTCGGAAAAAATCCCTTATTTTCAAATCCGAAAGTTGACAGCTATGCTGAATCAGAGCAACTCCAGCTCTCTGATGCCAGCCAAAAACTAACCCAGCCTTCTTCCTGATTTACTTGCACAAAGCTTAGGTTCGACTGTGTCTGGTCTTTATTGAACATTCCTTCTGAGTTGTTTTGCAGGGTGATTATATAGCAAGGAGCATTCATCCTGAATTTGTGCTTATTTGCCTCTGGCACTTGTAGACACGCGTTTCTGTTTAATAATAATAATAATAATTTATTATTTATACCCCGCCCATCTGGCTGGGTTTCCCCAGCCACTCTGGGCGGCTTTCAACAGAACATTAAAATACAGTAATATATTAAACATTAAAAGCCTCCCTAAACAGGGCTGCCTTCAGATGTCTTCTAAAGGTCTGGTAGTTGTTGTTCTCTTTGACCTCTGCAGGGAGGGCGTTCCACAGGGCGGGTGCCACTACCGAGAATGCCCTCTGCCTGGTTCCCTGTAACTTGGCTTCTTGTAGTGAGGGAACTGTTTATCATTCATTCATCTCCACACTTCTCAGTTCATTTCCCTATCGCGTTCCTAAACAAAAAAAGCTGCGGTTTTATTTTTTTTAAGTGGATCTGCTGCACGAGGTCTTTAATTCACATTGTTTGTGCAAACCTCAATTTCTGGTCCATGCTCAAATCTTTCCTGCAAATGACAGGTAGCTGAGAGGCGACCCAAATATTACAGAGGTCCGGAGACCTCTAAGAACATAGATAAGAAGATAAGAAGAGTCTGCTGCCCACTGAATTCAGCATCCTGCTCCCCTAATAAATGTTTAAAAAACACACGCACAAAAACCACACCACATTATTTGGTTGAAGAAATACCCCGCAAAATTCAGAGGAGACCCAATTCTGAAGAATAGTCACGTTACAATTTGCATATTGGTTTAGGAAGCACAGATTAGGTAGTTTCTGTTGCAGATATTAATATTGTGCAGTTTGAAGTGACTGGAAGCATAAGAACCGACTCTTTTTGGAAGAAATCATTGCCCAGGCCTATAAAAATATTATTCAAACTTTTACTGGCAGAACTCTTCAAGATAAAACATAAGCATCCAAGATACAAATATCCATACAATGTCTCCTGCTGTCCAGCACAGGCTCAGCTTCTTACAAAATATGAAATAATCCAAACAGACTTGTAAGCAAAGGTCTGTCTCTCTCCGCACTGAGAGCCAGTGTGGTATAGTGGTTAAGAGCGGTAGACTCATAATCTGGTGAACTGGGTTCGCGTCTCTGCTCCTCCGCATGCAGCTGCTGGGTGACCTTGGGCTAGTCACACTTCTCTGAAGTCTCTCAGCCTCACTCACCTCACAGAGTGTTTGTTGTGAGGGAGGAAGGGAAAGGAGAATGTTAGCCGCTTTGAGACTCCTTCGGGTAGTGATAAAGCGGGATATCAAATCCAAACTCTTCTTCTTCCGCATAGCCTGCGTTTCAGCCTCCATTGGACTTAGGCTGTTTACTATCCATTCCAGAGAACTTCATTTGTATCCTCCATGAAGTTTGGGAGACAAAAAACTCAAAGGCAACTCCTATCAACAATGCACATTTAAGGCATTCTCATTTCAGTGTCAATTAAACTGTCAATTCCCCAGAGTGGCTGGGGAAACCCAGCCAGATAGGCGGGGTATAAATAATAAATTATTATTATTATTGTTATTATTATTATTATTTTATTTTTATTATTCCATTATACTTAACAGATTCTCATTAAGTCTGTGCACATACCACATGTTTAAAGCACATCCCCCTGGTCCAAGAGTCTTGGGAATTGTAGTTTGTTAAGGGTGCTGGGAATTCTTGCCCTGTGAGGAATAAGCTGCAGTTCCAAGGATTCTTGGGGTAGTGGGAATGTGCTTTAAATGACATGGTATGTGTATTCAGCCTAAAATACAAACATAAATGAATTTATCCAGCATCCTTAGCTGGGCCCAGGGACAGACACTTAGGGAGAAACAGGTGGCTGAACTGAGGGCTCACACAGACTTGCCCTGTGTCCACAAATAATGGGTCCGAGCTATTTTGCCCTTGCTCCTCCATTTTCCACAGGAAACCCGTTCTTTAGCAATAAATCAGAGCAAACAACCCACAGAAAGCGCCGTTGACATCTACTCTGATCCAGCTTTTCTGGGAGGAAGCAGCGGCACAAAGGCAAGTCGAGATGAGCCTCGAAAGATTCCATCAACGGTGTCTCCAAAAATTTGTACACATCACTTGGGAAGACAGGCGAACTAATGCCAGTGTACTGGAAGAAGCAAAGATCACCTGTGTCAAAGCAATGATTCTTCAACATGAACTTCGTTGGACTGATCATGTGCGGATGCCTGGTTATCGTCTTCCAAAGTAACTACTCTATTCTGAACTTAAAAACGGAAAGCGTAATGCTGGTGGTCAACAAAAGAGGTTCAAAGACTCAAGGCAAATCTAAAAAAAATGTAGTATAAACACTGACAACTGGGAGTATGAGCTTATAGCTGCAATAAAGTTATCTATCTAACTGACAACTGGGAAACCCTGACCTGCGAGCGCTCCAGTTGGAGAACAGCGTTTACCAAAGGTGTCATGGGCTTTGAAGACACTCGAACTCAGGACACAAGGGAGAAACGTGCTAAGAGGCATGCTTGGCAAACCCTCACTGTGATTGACTCCCGCCCGGAAACCTATGTCCCCACTGTGGAAGGATGTGTGGATCCAGAATTAGCCCCCACTTATTGACTCACTTTTAAGACAGTGTTTATGGAAGACAATCTTACTTGGCTATGAATGATCACTAAAGAAGAGCAAGGGCAAGTCTAGATGAGCCCTGAGTCAGGACATTTCCTATCTGAAACAATCCCTATATGGGGGAAGACCCAGACATCCCGTCTTTTACAAGACCAGTCTTACGCTGTCTTTCTGAAGCAGAATATCATTAAGCAGGCAGGCATCTGTTTGGGGTGTGCAAAATGGTTTTTATGGGCCTCATGGTGAGTCTAGCCAGTCTGCAGTTCTGCCTCCACCCTTTGTATCTGATCCTAGGGAGGCTGTTAGGATCAAAACAGGCGATGCAATTGTAAGTCCAGTCACAAAAGGATGAGAGGAAACAAAAAATGAATCTCCAGCCCTAAAGCCAGCTTTAGATCTGGCGAGCCTTTTGAAGACTTGGGAGCGGAGAGGGAGGAGGAGGCAGGCAGGCAGCTGACGGCGAGGACTTTTTAATGCTTCCGTCACCCAAGGTGAGATCTTCTGCTCAGTGATGGTCAGTTCTGCGGAAGACTCCATCCACCGCCATTCGCCATAAACAAACATGCACTCCAATCGTACTGAAAGCAGGGGAAGTCAAATTTAATCATGCAGCCTGGTTTCAAACTCAGATGATAAAAAATGTGGCTTTTTAAAATGGCAAATGCTTATATGCTGAATGGCGTTTCTTAGGGGAAGAAATCTAAGCTAATCACCCTTTGAGATTGTGTGGAAGTCTTTCAATTATTATCAAATGCCTTTATTCAGATTTCAGCCTTCCCCCCCGATTTCAATAGTTTAAGACTGCAGGGATGGATGGATGGATGATAGATTATATAAAATAAATAAAATTGCATTTATATTCTACTTTTTCTACAAGGTGCTCAAAGTGGTGTGTGCAGTGAGTTTCATGGCTTTGGGGGGGATTTGAACCCAGGCCCTTTTCCTACACTCTATTTTTTTTTAAATAAAATTTTTATTGGTTTTTACAATTTTTAAGCACATAACATATCGGTTAAATTTCCATACTCCCCCCCTCTCACTGTGGGAAGCAACATTCATCCCCCTCTCTCACCAGGGTAGGCATAATCATTGTACATTTAACCTTACTAACAGTGTTTAATATCATTGCAGCCGGCCCAATTCTGTGGGCCAGGTATTCCTTCTTTCCTCAGTTTCATATTTCGGTTGACTTCCTCAAGTCCCCCTCTGTTGAATTCATTATCATTCCTCTCTTAACAGTTTACCTACTCCTAAATTTTAAAACATCATAAAATACAAAAATCATTTTGCTTATAACACTCCTTTTTCCAAACCTCAGCATCTTGGTACTTCTGCTCTTTTCCTATAATCTTATCCAGTTCCTTTATTTTAACCCAAGTTTCAAACTATTTTTTTTCACCCTTGCCTCCCTCTGGTCTCGGAATTTTTAGCTAAATTTCCCCCTACTTAACTCCTAATTTAAGCATATAATCATTTAAGCCAGTAACCATATCCGAACATCATAGTCCTTTAAGCCAGAAAGAAAAATCAGATACAAATATATCCTTTTCAGCCCACCTCATATCAGCCCAGCTCCAACAGTCAATAAAAACCGTGAGGCATTCTCTTTTCTTGCTCTGCGGCTCCTTTTCCTACACTCTAAACTGGTCCTGCACACCAACTTACTTTGGTAGTTAAGGCAGGTGTGTTTAAGCTCTTTATTCAAACCAATGGTAATGAAAATGCTTTATCCTTGTCTGGATCATGCTCCATTTAGCTCCCTGCCACTCTTAAGCACACTGATGAAAATTGAACAGGTCACTGTATTTATTTCATCCATTTAAAAACATTTATAGGCTTCCGTTATGAGACAGTCATGTTAAGAAGCCGAACTTCTGAGCAGTCAGATTTTCAGAAAGAGCCATTCCATCCCCTCTCTTCATTTATTTCTTTTTTTGGCGACGAATCCCAATGTGGTATATCAACAAACCAACGTTTTGGCTATGAAAATCTGGACTCTGCGTTCCACTGGGCTTTCGTCTAAGTTCCGTCTTGTTGATTTAATTTCCGGGAGCGAGCCTGAGAAAGCAGCCATTTATTAGGAGCAATTTGTCCTGGCCTGGCTCAGGCGAGGCTGAATAGTTCTCCCCCCGAAAGACAGCTGCAAGCTCAGGAACATACCCCAGGGTCTAAGGAACATAAAGAAATTTGATTCCGAGTCGCGAGAAATCTATTGGAAATCTGTTCCAACAGCATCTCCACTTTCAGCTGCAGAAAGGGCCCCTCTGTGGACATTTTGCATTTGCCTTTTGTGTTCCTTTGGAGAGGCTGCAATTCATAGAGCTTTTCAGCCTCCTCTCTCTCTCTCTCTCTCTCTCTCTCTCTCTCTCTCTCTCTCTCACACACACACACACACACACACACAGAGAGAGAGAGAGAGAGAGAGAGAGAGAGACAGAGAGACAGAGAGACAGAGAGCTGCCTTTCTCCCTGTGTGCTTTGCCTTCTGGCTGAAGCAAAGTGTTTTCTTTGATTTTCAAATTTATTTACATATTTATCTCACGCTTTAAAACTTCCAGCTTTCGCGCAGTCACGTATCTTGTTATGTTTGCAGAGATATTTGAGCAAATAAATCACACTAATAGCGTGATGAAAATAAATATGCACATAATTGGAGTCACGGGGTCGCAGACTTGTTTATTGATCTATAACGCAGAAAAAAGGCACATTCAACTGACATTTACTCAGAGTAAACCCTTAAGTTTCTTTGAGTAAACCCAAGTTGTCGGTCATTAACTGCAGTGGGTCTGCCCCGAGTAAAAGTTAGTTGCATTCAACCCTTAGGGGTGAACAGTGTCTTGAAAGTTTGTGTTCCAAAAGTTAATGAATAAGACACTTTTTCTAAGAAATCATTCTTCTGTGTGTTTTGCTGAGTTCTTGAACAATTAGTTCTGTAAGCAACCCAAAAACAACAAATAGAGTGTTCTGTTTAAAAAGTGGTTTACACTAACTTAACACATGCAAATATTCATTCCCAGGCAGATTAATTTCTTTCTTTAAAAAGTATATTATATACAAGCCAAATATCAGTTCAGCCTGCTCTTTAATACTTAGTAAGATCTGGAAGTTATTATTTCAGGAATGAGGGCTAGGCACTTTGTGTAAGCTCAGAGGCAATTAATTCCCTATTATTACTTCTTCCAGTCTTTGGGGGGAAATATTACTGCCTATTAGCATTTATTTAGAGCTCTGGGTTATTCAGCATACATAGCACATATTTTCCAAGGAATCTTTACAACAACCCTGAAGGGCATGCCAGCTTGAAGAAAATTCTCAGAGAAGAAACCAGAGGGTAGGGCAAAAGGTTTAGGAGGCTACCTTATGTGGTGGCAATGTAAACTTATCAAAAAGGCCTGGGAAAAGACATATAAAGTTTTGAAGAAAATGTGGGAAAGGATTATTGTTTTAAAAAAATTGAAGTTATGATATTGAGATGTACAGTACAGGACTTGGTGGATTGTTTGAGCAAAAGACTTTGTTCCCATATGTGAGACTGGATGCCAGGCCAAGTCCAACTGGCCCCTACGGAAGGAAGAGACCCCGGCCAAAGAAGATAAGAAGAAAAAGAAGAAGATTGGCAAAATAAATTACTGAACTGTGCAGGACAAATTATTATAAAAAGGTAAAGGTAAAGGGACTCCTGACCATTAGGCCCACTCGTGGACGACTCTGGGGTTGCGACGCTCATCTCATTTTACTGGCCGAGGGAGCCGGCAAACAGCTTCCGGGTCATGTGGCCAGCATTACTAAGCCACTTCTGGTGAACCAGAGCAGCGCACGGAAACGCCGTTTACCTTCCTGCTGGAGCTGTACCTATTGATCTACTTGCCCTTTGACGTGCTTTCGAACTGCTAGGTTGGCAGGAGCAGGGACCGAGCAACAGGAGCTCACTCCGTCGCGGGGATTCGAACCACCGACCTTCCGATCGGCAAGTCCTAGGCTCTATGGTTTAAGCCAGGGCAACTGTTTAATGCATATTTTTTAAGCTTTGTGTATAGATTTTTACATTAGTATAACTTTTAAAAGTCACTTGTAATAAGACGAAGAAGGTTTTAAAATTGGATTCTTAAGTATATAAGATTTTATGGACGTGCATGAACACGTATATTATAATGGAACCAAGAGGGGGAGTGGAGGGAAGTCAACCAAAAATTATGGTTTAATCTGGTTATGATTTTTTCTTCTCTGTCACCCCCCCTTTTTTATTTTTGGAAAATAAAAAAAATGTTATCAAAAGAAGAAGAAAATTCTTAGAGGGAAACGTGTCTCCTCTCAAAATTCTAGAAAGGTGATCCAACGCAGCTGAATGATGGGGGAGAATTCAGGACAGACAAAATGAAATACTTCTGCGCTCACGGCATAGTTAATCTGTGGAACTCCCTGCACACCAACTCACCAATTTACGGTAAAGGTAAAGGGACCCCTGACCATTAGGTCCAGTCGCAGACGACTCTGGGGTTGCGGCGCTCATCTCGCTTTACTGGCCGAGGGAGCCGGCGTACAGCTTCCAGGTCATGTGGCCAGCATGACTAAGCTGCTTCTGGCGAACCAGAGCAGCACACAGAAACACCGTTTTCCTTCCCGCCGGAGCGGTACCTATTTATCTACTTGCACTTTGACGTACTTTTGAACTGCTAGGTTGGCAGGAGCTGGGACCGAACAATGGGAGCTCACCCTGTCGCGGGGATTCGAACCACCGACCTTCTGATCGGCAAGCCCTAGGCTCTGTGGTTTAACCCATAGCGCCACCCGTGTCCTTTAAAAGAGGGATTAGACAAATTCACAGCCAGCCCGTTGGTGCTTCCAAGCTGAACACCTCAACCTCCTCACCAAGTCAGATGGAACAGAGAGATAGAGTTTGACCCCCCTCGAACCATTACCCAGCACTGGCTCTCTAAGCCTGAATTTTGCGATTCTATAACCAAAAAAGACAAAGTCTGAGTGAAGCTCAGCTATCTTGCCGGAAGGGAGGTGTTAGTGGTTGAAATACAGTGAACGCTGCCTATTTGTGTCCCATGCAATTTGCTGGTTAGGCAAAGCATTAAAACAAATAAACAGCTCGCCTCGGCTTTGTTCAATATGACTTCAAAACAGAAGTCTCAACTCAACTCATTTTATTTCGGCTTTAAGCCCATAGACATAACAACCAAAAACAGAAACAGCACAGTCTGGTTTACAAATGCTAACAGTAAAATAGATTAAAAGGGATACTCACTTGAATAAAATACGTTAAAAATTTAATTAAAATTTCAAGCTGTATATAACAATCCATTGCGTTTCTTAAGTGTCAGAACTGATGTCAGAAATTTTGCCATATGTAGGGTTACAATCGAGTCTGAATCTTGCAACAGAAGAGCAAGGTAAGACTCTTCCAAATACCCCGGTAATTTTTGAGTTAATGGAAGTACCCTATATACTCGAGTATAAGCCTAGTTTTTCAGCACATATTTTGTGCTGAAAAAGCCGCCCTCGGCTTATACTCGAGTGAGGCAGGCAGTGGCTCCTATGAAGCTTTCCCAGGTTTTTTGTGGTAAAATTGGGTGCCTCGGCTTATATTCGGGTCGGCTTATACTCGAGTATATACGGTAATAGAGTCTTTCGGGCGGCAGAATACAAGGGGCAGACAAACACTATGTGATGAAGAGATTCAATCGAATGGTTATCACAGGCACATAAGACCGAAACTTGGCCCCTAGAAAATCTATGAAAAAGGGCGTTTGAGGGGAAGACATTAAACCGTGCTTTAATAAAAGCGAAACGATGACTAGCAATAGAAAGAGTTGATAGATAGGCTGGTACTTGAAGTGGGGGTACAATGCCCAGGGATCTCGGTGAGCATGTCCCCCGCCCAGCATAACATTGCGTTGCAACTCAATATCATCCAATCTTTGGGAGATGGTCTTTTCCTTCAAAACAGAAGCGGAGCAAGGTGGAATTTTGTACTCCGCAAACCCTGCAGTTATACAAGGAATTTTCAGCCCTTATTAATACACGGCGATTTTTGAAGTGGAAGAAGAGAAGAAGAAGAGTTTGGATTTGATATCCCGCTTTATCACTACCCGAAGGAGTCTCAAAGCGGCTAACATTCTCCTTTCCCTTCCTCCCCCACAACAAACACTCTGTGAGGTGAGTGGGGCTGAGAGACTTCAAAGAAGTGTGACTGGCCCAAGGTCACCCAGCAGCTGCATGTGGAGGAGTGGAGACTCGAACCCGGTCTCCCAGATTAGAGTCTACCGTTCTTAACCACTACACCACACTGGCTCTCTTCTTTCTTCGTGGAACGAAGAAAGCATTTGAAACGCAACTGAGCAACCCTTCCAGAGAGAAAGGAAAGGAGGGCGCAGAGACCCATTTCTAATTAAAATTGTTATGGGATTCCAAGGAGGCAAAAATTTAATTACAATCACTGGAAGCGATCCAGACATTCATACTTAAATGCCTCTAACCTTGTGAAAAGCTACATGGAATTTTTAATCGTCAATATAAACATTAAGCATCCGGGCACAGCATCCAAAGAGATGCAGGTGAAGTTTTTGATTTGCTATCAAGGTGATGGCTGAACAAGTTCAATGGTGGAGGGGAGTGGGGAAGGGGGAAAGCCATCAATTTTGGGCAATTTCAAACATTGCAAACCTGGCAAAAAATTATGAATGTAAAGAGATAATAATCCACTGGGACTTTTTAGTTTAGAGAAAAAGCAAGGAAGAGGCAACATGACTGAGGTTTATAACGTTATGCTGGAGAAGTTTAGAAAGTTATTCTAGAGAAAGTTATGATGGAAAAGGTGGCTAGAGGAAAAATCTTCTCCCTCTCTCGTAACATTGGACCATCCAATAAAGCCAAATGTTGGGACAGAGAAAAGAAAGTACCGTACTTCTTCTTTTACTTCATCTATTGATACTTATTCAGACATATACAAAAATACATACCCATTACAAAGTATTTTTAAAAATATATATATAGTAAGATAAAAACAGCTGCTTAGTCTAGAAGAGAACAAAGTCAGAAGAAAAGGCTAGAGGAGAGACGTAAAGAAAGAGAAAGTGAGAAAGAAAGGAAAAACTAAAGAATAAAAGAACTTCTGGCTCTATATTCTGCAGCTACATACGGCATCCATTCCTTAAAGCCCAACAATTCTATCTTCTATAAACCAGGGTTTTTAAAATCTTCAAATCCCGATATTACAAGCTCATTTTCTTCTAAAAGTCCACGAGAAATTTCCAATTCTTAACAAATGTCAGTAATGATTTTTCTCTAACTAAATATCTCAGCCAGGTCCAGTAATTTTATCAGCTATTCTTCTATAGTGGGTAGGGCTGTATATCTCCATCTTTGGGCATATAGCAGTCTTGCAGCTGTAATCATATATTGGAATAATCTTTGATAGGCTTTTTCTAATTATATATTCATTAGCTCTAAGAGAAAAAGTTCTGGCTTCAGTTGAATATATATCTCTATCTCTATCTCTATCTCTATCTCTATCTCTATCTCTATCTCTATCATCTCTATCATCTCTATCTATCTCTATCTCTATCTCTATCTCTATCTCTATCTCTCTATATCTAGATCTGTTTTACAATTTAAATACGCATTTTACATCCTTAAAATATCAATGACTTCCCTTCTTCTCTTTCCATGGTTCATTTTACATATCATAAATCCCTGCATATTTTGCAGAAACTAAACCATTCAGTATTCCATTATTACTGGTACATCCACCAGTACATATTTACACTGTTGAATTTATCGTAATGCTGCCAACATTTTCAAGTGTACACAATTTAATAATAATGAATATATTATATATATTAAAAAAATGTTTTCCAGTCTTCTCTAAATGTATGTTCTTCCTGTTCTCGTATTCTATATGATTGATATTTTGAGTATTCTAAATTGTAAAACAGAAAATGTAATTAAAAAATTATACAAAAGTATTTTGCTTTAGATTTCTTCATTTTTGTATGTTGTTTTCACTGCCGCATGCATCCCAACGCACATTTTATCCTGATAAAATTGCAAAATTTGGAGGCGCAAATGTTGAGCGATGCCTGTGTTTGCTCCCCTAGCTGATCTAGTGATTTTGTTTCCCTAGCTCCCCCTCCACAGCCAGTGGCCAGGGGCGTAGCGAGGGGGGCGGGGGATGGGCCGCCCCGGGCAGCACCCTGGTGGGGGTGACACTCAGGGTGGGGGCTCCGCTCCCCGCGCCTCCAAAGCCGCCCTGGGCTTTTTCGTTTTCTTTTTAAAGGCTATTTCGGCGCTGCCGGGCAGAGCCGCAGGGGCGGCCAGCAAGGAGGGGTGTCATGCTTGTCACTGACATTTCAAGCGCCTGCTTTGTCTCCTTTTCCCTCCCCCCCTTTCAGCGGCTTTTTTCGCCGCTGGGCTCCCTGGGCGGAGCCGCGGCATGGAGGAGAGGGGCGGGCCAGCGAGGAGGGGGTGTCACGCTTGTCGCTGACATGACACTCCTCGTCCCTCCTCGCTGGCCCGCCCCTCTCCAAGCCGCGGCTCCGCCCAGGGAGCCCAGCGGCGAAAAATGCCGCTGAAAGGGGGGGGGGGAGGAAGACAAAGCAGGCGCTTGAAAGCGCCTGCTTTGTCTTCCTTCCCCCCCTTTCAGCGGCTTTTTTCGCCGCGGCATGGAGGCAAGGGGGGAGGCGTCGCTCCGTGCGCATTCATGTCGTGACGTCATGTGCACGGAGCGACACCCCGCCCCCAGGGGTGCCGCTTGGCTTGCCAGTGGCATGCCAGTGGCATGGGAAGAATGGGGCACCGGAAAAGAGCCATAAGACAAAATGGGGTGGGGGTGGGGGACTGTGACTTTGGTGTTGCAGAGTTAAAGGGGGCAATCCAAGTCTCTGAAGCCAATGGGCTTGTCAGGTGGCCGTTTTATCGCTCATTTAATCCACAGATGGTGCCCAGTCCTTGTGGGGGCTCTCCTACTGTGAGACAGAAGCCCTTTTAAAGGGAATATGTCATTTTCCTAGGACAAAGGCCACCATGTTTTATCACTGTGGGGAAAATGGGATGGAATCCAGCAAGAACTAGGGCCAGACTACATAGGACCAAGACATCTTTTACTTATTTTATTTTTTAATGTTTTTTTTTAAAAAAATAAAAGTGCACAGGTACAAAAATACCTGGTTGCATGCCCAGAAATTAAAAAATAAAATAAAATAAATAGAAGGGTAGGAAGGAAGTAATTGAGGAGACAGAAAAATACACCCCAAATGCCTTTTTTTCTACAATCAAGCAGTATACTAATTTTATGAAATAAATAAATAAACTTCTATCAAGCTCTGCCCACTGGTGTGGACTGCGTGATGGAATAGGAAGCAATATCATGACTAGTAAAAAAGGTAAAGGACCCCTGGACGGTTAAGTCCAGTCAAAGGCAACTCTGGGGTCACTTTCAGGCCTAGGGAGCCGGTGTTTGTCCACAGACAGCTTTCTGGGTCATGTGGCCAGCAGGACTAAACCGCTTTTGGCGCAACGGAACAACATGACAGAAACCAGAGCGCACGGAAATGCTGTTTACCTTCCTGCCACAGCGGTACCTATTTATCTACTTGCACTGGTATGCTTTTGAACTGTTGGCTGACAGATGTAACGTCACGACGCCCCGCCTCCAGGGGGATGCCTTCGTTCCCAGCCTCAGGTGGCAAGGAGGCTTCCTCCGCCCCTGTGTGGAAATAAATCAGGATAAATGCCCCATAAGCAGGTTGCCTGGGAGTGACCTCTGAAAAGAGTGTCCTTCAGTTATTAGAGGTCTGTGTCTTAGTTTCTGTCCTCCTTGAATCCCCATAGCTTCCGAACGAGACCAGTCTTCTAGCCGACCTTCTGATGCTGCCCCCTGGCCTCGAGGCAACTCAGTTTGCAGACTGGGCAGCGGCTGTGGGAGGAACGACCGGGAGGCTAATTTTAACTGAAATCTGTGCCTTTGGCATCTGAATGAAATTTAAAGCCGCATCGACGGATCAGATTGCAGTCGGAGATTGTGCACAGATGAAAACTGGAAGGGTGGGTGGGGGGAAGAACCCCTAAGAGGAAGTCTGAGAACCGATGTCCTATGAGAAACCCAAGACAACTGATACTGCAGCAAGCCAGGTATCTGAAGTGGCTTGGAAGCAGTTGGCTGCGAAGGAGGAAGGGCACCCAGGCTCTGATCGAGCCAGCATGTGTCATCAGGCATCTAAGATGAAGCAAGTGTCCAAATGTGTCAAAGGCAGCTGTGCAGGATGACAGGGCAGGCAAGTGCAACGACCGTGTCTGGAGCACAGACGTTGTGTGGCAGCAATGCGGCGATGGCCCACATCCTGGGATCAGCTGGGAAGTCTAACTTCAGGAGCAGGAATACTGGAGAGAGGCAGGAAGCAAGGAGAATAGAGCAGCAGGAAGAGCATCTGATTTGCATGCAGGAGACCTCAGGTTTGGTCCCTATCATCTCCCGGTAAGGCTGGGAAAGAACCCCTCTCTGAAATCCTGGAGATCTCCTGCCAGCCAGTGTAGAAGATGACACTGAATTAGATGAAACAACCGTCTGGCTCATTATAAGGCTGCTTCCTGAGACCCAAAGAGCAATATGTTGTTGTTCTTGGTATCCATTTGTAACAATGAAGTCAAACTGCTGTGATAGCAGCACCAAAGTGACTTACTTGGGGTGCAAGCCTGGGCAGTGAGTCCTAGGCTGCCCAGACAACAAGACCCCCCCCTCGGTCTCATTGGTGTGACCCAAAGGAAAGCAGGGCAATTCATTTGGCACCAGCTGGGCTGCAGGATTTGCTGGAAGGGGGTGTACAAGGAAAGTGATGCAGAAATGTAATGAAAAGTGTGGGATAACACATATTTGGCACGTCGTCATCTAACTTCCCTGCAAACAGATCAGGAAGGATGCTGTCAAAGCAGGTCGTCTCGCAGTGACCTTTGTATTCGCATGTATTTTCCTCCACACTTGAAATTCTTTATCTTTTCTCCCAGTTAACATTTTGCACCTCCAGGTGCCAATTACCTTCCCTTTCTGCCCCCACCTTCGCCCAAACATAAACCATAGGTAAAGGTAAAGGGACCCCTGACCATTAGGTCCAGTCGTGACCGACTCTGGGGTTGCAGAGCTCATCTCACATTATTGGCCGAGGGAGCCAGCGTACAGCTTCCAGGTCATGTGGCCAGCATGAGAAAGCCGCCGTTTACCTTCCCGCCGGAGCGGTACCTATTTATCTACTTGCACTTTGACGTGCTTTTGAACTGCTAGGTTGGCAGGAGCTGGGACTGAGCAACGGGAGCTCACCCCGTAGCGGGGATTCGAACCACCGACCTTCTGATCGGCAAGCCCTAGGCTCTGTGGTTTAACCCACAGCGCCACCCGCGTAAATCATAAATCATAGATAAGGAAAAATTTGGGATCCTTGTCCTCACTGGTGGAATGGCAAGATCTGTGCTGAAAACGGAACATGGCAGATAAAGCTGACAACTCCACATGCCACCTTCCGTTGGTGTGGGCAATAAAGGAAACAACAGCTTTTATATGTTTACAGCAGATCCCGGAGGGCACATTCCCTGTAGTGGGGTGGCATGGGGTGGGGGGAGTGTTAAACACCATGAGAAGATGAGAAGTTCTTTAGGTGCACTTCAAAGGTTCTCTAAAAGCAAGTCTGTATACCAGGAGGAAAATGGATCACATGGAATTGAACTCCAGTGGAAATTGTTCTGATGAGCTAATATAAGCTCCTGCAGAGCCTGTAATGAATATATTTGTTTCATTGCTGGAATTTCTATCCTGCCGTCTATATAAATCCCAGGGGCAGGTAACAGCAATATTAAAACCATCAACAATCAAGTACAACCAAAGAAATAAACATCTAATAGAGCTAACAGAGCAATCTGAAGCAAGGACGGAGAGTCAGCAGTCTCTGCCCTTTCTTACTCATTGCAGCAGCAAGTAACCATTCACGAATGCCCAGGTAAGTGCGAAACTTATGGGAAGACTCAGAAACAAAGACAACAGAGACTTTAGAAAAGAATGGGAATCGTTCATGTTGTATATACAGTGGTACCTCGGGTTACAGATGCTTCAGGTTACAAACTCCGCTAACCCAGAAATAGTACTTTGGGTTAAGAACTTTACCTCAGGATGAGAAAAGAAATTGCGTGGTGGCAGCGGGAGGCCCCATTAGCTAAAGTGGTACCTCAGGTTAAGAACAGTTTCAGGTTAAGTACGGACCTCCGGAACGAATTAAGTTCTTAACAATATCTTACAGAAATATTGTAAAGAAGTGAACTCACTAGCAGGGTTTGAGTAAACACTTACAATTAAGGAAACAAGTGTAAAGGTTAAGAACACCTGCCCACCTTTCCCTATATTTAGGACTTGCGCTTGACCTTGCTATGCCGTGTGTCGCCTGCTCTTGAGGCAGGGGCACGGTAGGAATTTTCCCCACTTGGCTGATTTGGCTGGTGCCATTTGGGTTTCGCCTGCCGCGTAGCGAATCGTCACAACTTGTAAGGTTGCAGATATGCTCTGGTTCAGGTGATAGGCATAGCTGTCAACCTTCCCTTTTTTGGCGGGAAATTCCCTTATTCCAGCGCCGTTTCCTGCTGCTATCCCAGATTGTTAGATATCCTGTAAATTTCCCGGATTTCAAAGGAAGCAGCTCCTCTCCCTCCCTGCTGGCGGAGCCATTGATGAGCGCCCTTTGGTTTCGGTCAGCCAGCCAGTTACAAATCCACTGAATGGTAGCATTGTCTAGCCCGCATTTTACCAGCTTCTTTACAAGAATATCATGGGGCACCTTGTCAAAGGCCTTGCTGAAATCAAGATAGGCTACATCCACAGCGTTCTCTTCATCTACCAGGCTTGTAATTCTGTCAAAAAATGAGATCAGATTAGTCTGACATGACTTATTTTTCAGAAACCCATGCTGACTTTTAGTGATCACAGCGTTCCTTTCTAGGTGCTCACAGACTGTTTGTTTAATGATCTGCTCTAGAATCTTTCCTGGTATTGATGTCAGGCTGACTGGGCAGTAATTGTTTGGGTCCTCTCTTTCCCCCTTTTTGAAAATAGGGACAACATTTGCCCTCCTTCAGTCTGCTGGGACTTCGCCTGTTCTCCAGGAATTCTCAAAGATTACTGCCAGTGGTTCTGAAATCACCTCTGCCAGTTCTTTTAATACTCTTGGATGTAGTTCATCTGGCCCTGGAGACTTGAAAACATCTAAACTAGTCAAGTGTTCTTGTACTACCTCCTTACTTATTCACTTTTGTAAATAAAGAAATCTTTAATAAAAATACTTCAAAAAATAATAATCCAATATTTGCCCAGATGCCAGTAGTTCTCAAGCACAGTATGTGATTTCGGCTGTGGAGCGCTGCACAACAAAGTAAAATCAGAACGATTCTACAAATCCGCCCCTTTTTAATATGAAGATCATGGAGGGTGGGGAGGGTGGCGAGCAAAGGAATATAATCCAGATTAAGACATCCATGCTGCACGTGTTTTAGGAGACTGGTATGCTGCTTAAATCTTTCAGATTTGTCTGTCCAGATGTATTCAACAGATAAACTAAGCATGGATTAAAGCCAGTTTTGAACTGGTCTGTTGAAAACCCAACAGGAACAGAGGACTGCTGCCAGTTAAAATAGAGCAAGCCAGCAAACGAGAAAGATGGCTCCCCTTTAGTTTAGCGGTGCAGCATGGAAGATGCCAGTTTCTCCAGAAGGGGCTGAGATACTGGGGAAATTCCCCGTCTGAAATCCCACAGAGTGTCGGCCATCTGATGTCAATAGTACTGAGACTGATGACCGTAGTTCCGAATGTGTATAAGGCAGCAAGCACCCTCTGTTCGTAATCAAACGAGCCATTCATTTAGATCCACGAATACTGGAACCTCACTATGGTTAGCGAAACTAGAATAAATTGTGCAATAGAAAAGGAGCAGCGCAAAGGCGCTTAATCGGCGCAATTTATGCAAGTTGCAGAATTCAGGATGTGGGTTTATGCTGCCCCAGAATTTGTCATTGTTGCATGATACATACAGCCTTGGCTCTGGCTATCGCTGGCTCCCGTGGGAGTGAGTTCCATAGTTTAATTATGCTGTTTGGAAAAGTACTTTCTTTTGTCTGCCCTGAATATCCCAACATCCAGCTTTGCTGCATGTCCACGAGTTTTAGTGTTACGAGAGAGGAAGGGAATATATATTTATATATCCACTTTCTTCATGCCATGGATACTTTAAACACTTCCGTCACATCAGCTCTGACTGTGTTTCTCTATTTGAAGGGCTGTTGATGGAGAATTCCTTTATTTGAAGGCTTCCTCTCACTGAAGGGCTGTCCAAGTCCAGTTGAAAGACCAAGAACCCAAGGAAGGAGGGAACCTGCCCATCCAGTTAGCAGCACCTGAGACATCTTGCTGCCTTCCCCATTGCAGTGAGATGGATTGCATGGCAATACAGATGTACTGAGTTATAGTCATTACAGTGGGACCTCGACTTACGAGTGACCTGACTTACGTATTTTTCGACTTCCGAATGACTTCCGGAAGAAAAAAAATGGCCGCCGCAACTGAATTTTTCGACTTGCGAAAGGAAGTCGCGGCCGCTCTGAATAGGATTTTTTCGACTTACGAATTTTTGAATAGGATTTCTTCGACTTATGAATTTTTTTCACTCAATGCATCCCTATGGGGACTCGACTTATGAGTGTTTTCAACTACCGAAGATCGCGTCGGAACGCATTATCTTCGTAAGTCGAGGTCCCACTGTATATCTATCTAAATTGGCATCAGATATTGTGCATATCTGTGCCCTTTTTGGTAATGCATGCTCTTTTTGCGGAATGCCTTTGGCAAAGGGCACATTTTTATCCCACTAGGTATCTGCCCTAAACGTGAAACTGCTTTTATATTCGCAAATATTTTAATTGTGTGTGTGTGTGCGCACGCAATTGTTTTATATATGCTTTTATTGTCTTGTGAAATTGCTTCGAGATGTTTCATAGCAAGCAATTTGTAAAGGAAACCAGTCTTGAGAAGGATATTGAGAAGCTGGAACGTGTGCGGATGACGGCGGCCGAGATGATACAAACTAAACTCCTCTTCTACAAACCACAAAGTGAAACGAAACAAAACACCAGTGCCTTTCACTTTTCATAACACTCAGTAAGGAGTTACATAAAAGATATCCCCTTAGGCCTCTCCCTGTGTCGCTCTCATACCATTGCCCTTTAAAGGAACAACACACAGTTTCAAGAAAACTTCCAGATGGCCGCTCTCAGAGCCTTGGCCCCCCCTAAAATATTTGAGGGGTCTGCCCCCCCCAAGTCAATGGACATTGCCATTCAAATGCTATACATGCACCACGTCTTGTGATCAGTTATGTGGGGTGGGGATTACCTGCCCCCTCCAATTGTATTCAAGTTGGCACCCCTGTTGTCACACTAGGACCTTGGGAGACCAAGATTCAAATCCTGCCTCAGCCATGAAGCCCACTGGGTGGCCTCTCAGTCTAACCTACCTCACAGGGTCGCTGTAAGAATAAAATAGGAAGAGAACTAGGCATCCCACCTTGAGCACCTTTGGAGGAAAGGTGGGATATAAAGGGAAGGACGACAGAAAGAAAAACCGAGGTCGAGGAGGACTAACACCAGGTGGCACTGTGGGTTAAACCACAGAGCCTAGGGCTTGCCGATCAGAAGGTTGGCAGTTCGAATCCCCGCGATGGGGTGAGCTCCCGTTGCTCGGTCCCAGCTCCTGCCAACCTAGCAGTTCGAAAGCACGTCAAACCGCAAGTAGATAAATAGGTACTGCTCCGGTGGGAAGGTAAACGGCGTTTCCGTGCACTGCTCTGGTTCGCCAGAAGCGGCTTTGTCATGCTGGCCACATGACCTGGAAGCTGTACGCAGGCTCCCTCTGCCAATAAAGAGAGATGAGCGCCGCAACCCCAGAGTCGTCCACAACTGGACCTAATGGTCAGGGGTCCCTTTACCTTTACCTACCGGTATCCTGCTTGGTACATTTCGATAAAATATCTTCCCGGAGGGAAAATTCCCCAAGATCTTTGTTTTTGGTTTTTTTTTATTATTATTAAAGCTGCCTAGATTTCAAAGCCTCTTGCGTCGTAGCGAAAGACACAACTGCTGTTCCGTCGCCCCAAAAGTAAAAAAGAATAAAAATGTCCGGCGCATCTGTAACCTGCGCGCACATATTCTCCCCGTGCGTCCTGCACATCCGCCTTCTCCCCAAGCGCCAGCCTCTGCTTGTCGCGCCTCTCCCGGCTCCCACGTGGGGCTCTGGCGACCGCTCGCTCGCCCCCTTTTGTGTGCTTGGACGGTGCGCACTCGGGCGCGCGCGTGTCCCCGGCCGCGCCTCCCCTCCTTCGGCTTCCTGTTTCTCCATCCTCCGGTTGCGCGTGTGCGCGCGCCTGCTGAAACCCAGCCTTCCTTGCAAGCCCTGCCTCCAATTGCTGCGCGATCTCCTTCTTTGGTGGAGGGGAGAGGGAGGGAAAGAGGGAGAGAGAGGGAAGGAAGGAAGGAGAGAGAGAGAGGGAGGGACCCCAGGGTAAGCTGCAGCCCACCCCGCCCCATCCCCCCTCCTGACTGGGCCTCCTCCTTGCCAGGGCTGCAGACCATATAAAGGGAGGAGAGGGGAGGGGAAAGCGCGCGCGGGGAGGAGGAGGAGGAGGAGGGGAGAGAGGCGCAAAAGGCACCAGCCGAGCCCAGCGCAAGGCCTCCCTCCCATTGGCTGCGATTCCCTTTGTGCGCCAGGCAGCTGCGAGCCTCAGCTCTCCATTTGAATGTATACAGGGCACTGGGAAGGGACCATTTCCATGGGCCATCTGTCTTACTCTAGCCCGCAGCAGCAGCAGCAGCCGCCTCTCCAGAAACAGCAGACGCCAGCACTGCCAAAACCATCACCATCGCCACCGAGGAGGAGGAGGAGGAGGACCGCTGCCACCACCACCACCATCACCGAGGGATAGTTCCAGCCCCAGAGGACCACAGCATCTGGCCAGGATGGTTTTGGTCCACGTCGGCTATCTTGTTCTTCCAGTGTTTGGCTCTGTGCGAAACAGAGGTATCTCTTTATCTGTGCATTTTCTGGCGGGGTGGGGTTGGGGGCGTGTGGAGGGGCGGCTGTAGGGATGAGGAGAGAGCAGACCCCCTCCCTACCCCCCCAAATATGACCTGGATGGTTTGGTGATGGTTCTAATGGAAGCCACTGGTTGTGTTGCCTTCTTACATGCAATTGGCAGAGAGGCGAAGGGGAAGCGGCGGGGGGGGGGGAGGTTTGTGTGTGTGTGAGAGAGAGTGAAAGTGCGGAGGGGGCGCGGAGAGAGCAGAGCAAGTGTAGTGCATTTGAGAGAGGGGAATGAGGGGCAGGGAGAGGGCAGCATCTCCTAGTGGTGTTGGAGGGACCCGAGAAGCGCAAGGAGAGGGGAGCCATCTGTAAGGAATCGGGGCGGGGGGGTGGGGGAGATGAGAGAAGGAGATGGAGAAGCGGTGGGAAGAAAGAGAAGCCGGAGGGGGCTAGGGAATGAAAGAAGAGGCGAAATGGGGGGGGGAAGAGAGAGAAAGGGCACGTAGGGGCTTGAGAGGGAGAGGGAGCGCAGGTGGGGAGATACCCCATTAGTAGGAAGGGAAATGTACCAGGATCTGAGATGGCAGGGAGAGAAATCTTAAGTGGATCGAAGCGGTGGGCTGGTGTTTTTGTTTTGAGAAACAGTCTTGTGTTATTCTTTAGAGATCTTGGATTGTATTTCAGAGCCTTTTATGTAGAATAATGTATACCCCCCCCCAGCCCCAGTGTCCACTTAACTCCATTTTATATATTCTGGCGAGCCCCTCCCCTTTTTTCTCCCTCCCCTTCCCCCCCTTCCCACCTGACAAATATAGATCCATGCCTGCGAGGAGCACTAAACTGCCCCTTTCTATATATGCAGATTGTAGGGAACTTTACGTGGTGGTTGCTGTGGTCAAGAATCGGAGGGTTTTACTTGATGCCCGTAGGATATAAATCCAGGATTTTGGGGGCTTTTTTTGGTGTGCGTGTGTGCGTGTATGTGTGTTTTATTTTATTTTTAAAAATAATTGCCTTATATGTGATCCCAAGCCCCTATAAAACGAAAAGCAAATTATGAGCTCATGATGAGGCCATCTGGTCTCATCCCTCGCTCTGCCTTCTGGTGAACTCTGTTCAGCCTCTTTTGTCTTCTTACCCAGTGGATTTTAATCCTTTTTGAGGGGGTTCGGGAATCCTCCAACCCAGCCCTCCCCCTCTCTTTTTTTGTGAGGTTTGACATAGGTGGCTGTGCATTCCCCTCCCCCAACCAACACCCCACTTTTCTCCTTATGACATTTGAACAGTTTCTAATACCCAGCCCTGAAATATCCAGACCTGTCCGTTCACAGCAGTGTGTCTTTCGATCTGAGATGCACCCCAATTGCCTAGACCGAAATCCAAATTAACAGCAATCATTTTCCATCTCTGGATTTGAATTTAATATGGGATGTGTATATGGCCATTGCACATGTCCTCCAAGCTGTTCCCTCCCATTTCTATATAGCCGTCACGGACAACAGTTTTGACCCTCTGCTTCCTTTTTTTTTGGAAACAATTTGTCCTCCTTCATTCCATGTATTTTCTTTCAATCAAAATTGAGGATGCATTTAGATGTCATGGTTTGTTCCTTCCCCGCACCCCACCCGGCAGCACCCTCTTTCTGTAAGAGCCATTCTTGCCTTAACTATATAATCTCCTTTCCCACCATGCCTGCCCCCTCCCCTTCGGCGGCTCACGGCTGATCGAACCCCTAGGATAGAACCACAGCAACAAAATCTCCCAGTTTAATTAAAGCAACTAAATAATATAGTCCGTTTTTCCTGGTGAGCCAAGGCATTATGCTAATCTCCGCTAAGATGTGATCCGTCAGTGAGGTGTGGACAGTTAATAGACACCCCCCCCCAAGACCCTAAGGCGAGACTCCTGCCATTGTGCTCCTGAGACCTGTGGGTTTCAGTAGTGACCCCCCCCCCACCCAAATGTCTTTGGGCTGCATCATTCTTAGGGCCAAATCCTGATCTCTGTGAAACACAGGTGAGGAGATGGAGGGCGTTAAAAAAAAAAGTGGGCTTCTAAGACACTGGGTCGAAACAGGCATCAGCATCCCCCCCCTCCCCAGCCTCGCACATCCCTCATTCTGCTGCTCTTGCCTTTCCTCCCCTTTGCCCCTCCCTCCCTCCCACCCCCCACTGTACATGTGTATGTACATAACAGCTTAGTTTCCGCACATTTCTGTATTTCCTTTAATTGCAGCCTCTTCTGGTGTGGTGGTGGTGGTGATGATGATGATGGGATGACGACATTTTTTTGCATTGATTCCAAATTTTTTTCTTTCTTTGTTTGTTTCCAAATTTATTTTGTTTCCTCATCGTGTAGATCAGTGAATGGTCAACCTGCTGCCCCTTCCGTTGCCTTGTAGTTTTCTGCCTCTGCATTTAGCTCTAATGTTGACACCCCCACCCCACCCCCTTCTTTAACCATTTCCTGTATCCATCTGATGAACTGCACTGGCCTTTTAAGCTGAAGTATCCTCTTTCGGAGGTGGTGGTGGTTTTGCTTCAAAACGGGGCGGCGGGGGGGGGGGTGTTGTTGGCTGAGAGGAGGAGCTGGTGATATTTTAAAGCTGGAATGCTACCTCCCTCCCTCGCCTGTTCAGTTATCCTTGCATGACTTGAAAATGCAAAGGATTATTTATTTATTTTAAAAGCAAAGAGAGAGAGAGAGAGAGAGAAAGCACTGTTTGATCGCTTCCAAAAATTATGCTTTTCTGCAAAATATGATACGGATGTAGCCAAGAGCTTCTTCGTCAATGATTACGGTTTATTTAAAAAGAAAAAAAGGGGAAAAAAAGAGCCAGCAGGCTGTAATTTCAAATTCAGGTGTCATCTGGGAGAAAGGGGGGGGGGAATTGCTTGTGTTCTTTTCCTCTGGGGAGAAGCACCAGGAACAATAGATTCCCACCTCTCTTTGGGTCTCATTGGCTTCCGAACCCACCCACCAAGGAACTAAGGTTCCGGGTTAGGTGGTATTTGCCCCCTGCTAAAAACCATCCGAGACTTCCTGACAGAGGATACTGAGGCTTATAGCTGAAGTCTTAAACCACCAATCTACCTGTGAAAAAAAAAAGGAAAGAAAGAATATGGTAGACAGACTGTATGCTCAAACCTGTTTCTCTTTAGCTGTCATTGTAGTAGTCTAGAGGGGGGGGGAAGCAGGCCATTTTCCAATATAGCTCTAGTTTTATAACGCCATTTTTGTATCTTCATCCTGTTTAGCTAAGTACATTTGCACTGTAAATTCCTGTTAAGTGGATTCATTTTGCTTCAGTTGGGTGGAGGACAATTTCTTGGGTTTTTCTTTTGCTCCCCTCGCCACCCAAATCTCCACCCTAACCTCTGTTCTTGTATTTGATCTTGGTTTCCCAGGCAAATTGACTTTGGCTTTGAATTTCTTACAAAAGGAAAGGAAACCCTTGCAAATTAAAGAAACAAACAAACAAAAACAACTCCCTCCAATCATCTGGGGGGGGGGGAAAGGCTCTGCAAATGAACACCTTCTTTAAATTGCACATAGATACACTCTCACAGACTCGCACACCTCTCTCCCCTCACCCTAATTCCTCCCTTCCTAACATTTGACCTCCATCCGTTCCCTTTGCAAGCTGAACCCCACTCAGCACCCACAAAACTCCCTAACGAAAAAACCAAGAACCTGTCCCATGCCTTTCTTCAACGTAACACAAAACATTCCCCCATACATGCACCATTTAAACACACACACACACACACACACACACACACACACACACACACACCCCTATTGGGTCGCAATTTGGAACCAATCCTTCTCTTTTGGAAGGGCCTGGGGGGGGGGGAACCAAAACATGCAAACTAAAGAAAAGGGGGAAAGAGAAAAAGAAAAAAAAAAAACAGAGGAAAGTGGAATGCTTGCTTAGCAAAATGGTTTTCCATTCAACAGGGATAACATTTCTCTCTGCTGTGCTGAATTTTTTACTTCCTGTTCTTATTTTGTGGGTAAATTTTTTTCTGTATTCAAATATCCTTTGGTTGTGTATTTCTTCCACCTTTTTTCTTGTACTAAAACTTGAAGCATGGTCTGTATTTTTTTACATTACCTAGTTTTTTCTGATGTAAAATCTCTCTCCGTAGAGACATACCCTGCTGAAATGTAATGTGCAAAGTAGCTGATACATCTTATTCATTGTATGCTGCTTCCGTTCTGTTGCCCTTCCACGGCATGGTGGGCCCCTGTTGCCTTTTGTATTGTGTGCATGACAACATTGTTACAACACAGTTCCACTAATACTAATATACAATCTCTCAATAAAGAAACTAGTTTTCCTATATTAACCTAGTGTGCTTTTTCTATTGCTGTCCCCCCACCCCATTTATTGTCGTATTCCTGCTGTTTTAGATTATTTCCCCCCTCTCCCGCCCCCTGCTTCTCCACCCCCACCTCCTCCCCCATTTGAGTGAATGGATCTTTTTTTTCTCGGGGAGGGGGGAGTGCCACCGATATTGGGTTGGAGGGGGCGGAGCAGGGAGTATGAATGTTCTTCTTCCCATATCTACCTTCAAGCATTCTATAACCTGCGAATACCAATTCTCTCTCTCTCTCTCTTTCTCTCTAGATACACATCCTATATTATCTTTCCTCTCCCTAGGTGGAGATGACTCTCTAATTGAGGTGCGCCAGCCTTTCGCCAAACTGCGCCCCCCCCCCACACCGCCGGATGTCCCAAACATCTGGAGGGTGCCAGGTTGGCAAAAGGCTGGGTCCTCAGAGTGCCCGAGACGAAAATGTAGAGAGGTATGCATATAAATTCACACACTGGTGAAAAGTCCAAAACTGTTAAAACGCAGGAGGAGCTTGCTAGCTACTGCGAAATCCCCAACGAGAGGTTTATGTGCTGAACATCACACCAGGATGAGGGTGAACAATGACTGGGGAGAGAGAGAAAAAAAGATATATATTGACAAATAGCCACTGATTTTTTTTAAAAAGCATCTCCCTCCTCTTCACGACCTGAGTTTGAGGATGCGTGTCCAGCCCTGTAGGTAAAAACCTTTAGTTGTTGGCAGCTAAGGATGACCTTGGAAAGATGGAGGGGTGGGAATGGAAGTGGGGTGGTGGTGGTGGACAGGTGTAGGTTGCAAATGGACCCCTTAAGACGTTAAATTCTCCCCCTACGCCACTCACAGCCAAAGGTCCTTGCAAGGCTTTGAAAGAATAAGCACTAGATAGACTTTTAGACTATTATCTTGCCCAGGGCAAACCAAAGTGACTTACAACCAAACTAGACACCATGCCATCTTCTTTCTCCCTCTGTTTATCGATGAACCAGCCTTTAGACAGCTGTCTTTGTGTGTGTGTTTCTTTGTGTGTGTGTGTACATCCATGCAACACATACATGTGCAAAGCAGGTGCCAAGGAACATCATCCCTCCCCAACCTATTTGCAGTGCAATCTGATTCATGGCTACTTGGAAGTAAGCCCCGCCTGTTTCCAGTGGGGCTTACTCTCAGGTAAGTCTGTGCAGGATTGCAGTCTCTGGAGGATTATGCCCCAAAACGGCAGCCATGTAACACCTTGGTCTTTCACTGCCTATGTGCCGGGAGAGAATTAAGGGCTAGACAAAAGGAAGTCTAACCTCAGTCTCCCCTAAACAAAACCAGGGAAGGGGGGGAGAGAAGGTAAAAGGTTATTGGGTTCACCCCTCTCCCATCGTCTTTCATTCAGGTGGGGCAAAGAATAAATCCACTTTGTGTTAAAATGTTCGAGACCATGCCAATGGTCTTGGAGAGGGAGCGGGTGGGGAAGAAAGGAGATTGAAAACCAAGTGGAGAAAATAAGCATCTTTGTAGGAGGCGTCCCAGTTTGGGGGTGCAGGTGGCCAAGCCCCTTTCCTCCTGGCTCCATCCTTCCTGCTTCCATGCACCTTTCCCCATGTATATCCTTAGTCAACCGTTGGCCATTGCCTCCCTCCTTGTTTGACCATACGCAGGACACATCAGACATCGCTTCTCCTCTCTCCCCCCTCCTTCCGAATGTAGTGTCTGCTCTTTAGGCCTTTGTTCTTGACGCTGTCCTAAGCCAGGTCTGGCAGCTTAGCTGTTTGCTGTGACACACATTCATATTATTATCACACATGGTTTTTTTAAATTATATATTAAAAAAACAAAACCAGAGCCAGGCTGTGCTAGCTTGCATGAAAGGAATATCTCTAGATGCATGCCTTTTGCAAAGCTGTGTGTGTGTGTGTGTGTGTGTGTGTGTGTGTGTGTGTGTGTGTGTGTGTGTGGTACAGGGAGGATGAGGCTGGCCATCCTTTAATGATGTGAATTTTTTTTTAAATCCCTCCCTCCCTCCCTTCCCTTGCTCTCCCCCTTCTGCCTTTCTCCCCACCCTCCCACAATATAACCATTTTGATTTTCCTTTGGGGAATGAGAAGCCATAAACACAAGCCACCCACCTCGCCAGAGGTATCTGGTTCCTGGCTCCGGCCAGAGGGAAATATATAAGACTACGACAGCTGTTCCCACCCCCACCCCACCCCACCTCACTCGACTCCGGCTTTTGTTCAGATAGCAGCAGTTTCGCTGCATCAACAGATAACCCTCCACCAGATCTGGTCCTAGAGATTAATGCCCACGCAGATCAAAACCGTTCCTTTGCTGCAGCTCGGGGAGCGTTTCGGTGCTCTTAATAAGGCCGGGAAAAGCTGCTCGATTAATAGGAAGTCATGCTAAGTCATTTGTCATCTGAGTACCACGGCTGACCTATCTCGCCAGAAGCACATTCTTACGAGAGCACAGGTGTATCTCTGCCACATCTCGCCATTAAACAACCCGAGGCCTCCATAGTTCATCATTCATTGAATGCATCTGCAACTGACCTCCCACAAGTCTTGGATATTCCGGTTTCCCTTCCTTCTTTTGTTTCGTTGACACTGAGTGTGAAATATCTTGACAAGCACAGATCTCTGCCCCTGCTGTGGGTGTGAATGCTCACACCATATTAGGTTTTCTGGAGTCTGTCTATCTATCTATCTATCTATCTATCTATCTATCTATCTATCTATCTATCTATCTATCTATCTATCTATCATCTATCTGTATCATCTATCTATCTCTATCTATCTATCTATCTATCAATCATCTATCTATCTATCTCTATCTATCTATATCTATCTATCTATCTATCTATCTATATCTATCTATCTATCTATCATCTATCTATCTATCTATCTATCTATCTATCTATCTATCTATCTATCTATCTGGGGCACCTTAGCCTAGCCAGGCCCCCCCACCACACACCTGAGGGTCCCCAGGATGCACTTTGTGCGGTTGATGAGGGATAATTCTGGAGGCTGAGCTGGGGGTATTCCTTTGTCCATGTGTTCAGTTCAATGTGGAAGAACTTGGCGCCCCGAGATTTCGTTTTAAACAAGCAGACATGTTGCTAGTCCTTGTGGTTGAAGGTTGGAAATGTATGCGGGTCTGCCAGACGTTCAGAAACTAACAGCGACATTATGCTAGGCATGTTTACTCTGGCTGCAATCCTATTGCCTACTTGGAAGGAAGTCCCATAGAACTGAATGGGACATATGTCTGAGAAGACATGGATAGGATTGTACTGTTGGTCCCACTGCACGAAATGGAGTTTACACGCAGGTAAGTGTGTCTAGGATCACTGGATCCGTATCTCTGACTATTCCTTGTCCCTACTGACAATTGAAACCCAATTCTATGTGCTTTCCTTGCTTTTTGCTTCCTTATCACCGGAGTATTTTAAAGTCTTCCCAAAACCTCCATTTAGAACAAATAATGAAAACCAAGGCCCGCATAATAACAAGCTGGAATGGTTGTTTTCCGAACATGTGTTGTAGGTGTTGCCTTTTTAACATAATGTGAGTGTTGTTCTTCCATTTTTATTTTTTTTAAATAAATAATCATGTTGCCTGAGCACTCACATTACCCTAGGCTGGGTTAAGTCTGACAGATATAGGGCACATTGCGCAGGGAGCATAGCCTTGTGAACACTGTCGAAATGAGTCAGACCTCTGCAAACAGAATTCTCGGGCATCTTCAATCCAGGTCAACGTACAGTGGCCACGTATGCATGGCCAGAAAAAAAGGACAAAAGAGAGGACAGATTTGCATAAAAATTTGCATTTGCTAATTTGTGTGTGTATACGAACTTTTGGGAATGGTTACTGCAATTCAGGTACAGTGGTACCTTGGTTCTCGAACAGCTTAGTTGGTGAACAAATCGCCTCCCGAACGCCGAAAACCCGGAAGTAAGTGTTCCGGTTTTCGAATGTTTTTCGGAAGCCGAACATTTGACGCGGCTTCCGTCTGAGTGCAGGAAGCTCCTGTAGCCAATCGGATGGCATGCCTTGGTTTTGGGGAGTCGAACGGACTTCCAGAATGGATTAAGTTTGAGAACCAAGGTTCCACTGTAGTTATAAATGCAGGTTGACATGGTGGAGAAGACATTGACCCCGGGACCTAGTCTGCTATCCAGTCGGTACAGCACGAGACTCTTAATCTCAAGGTTGTGGGTTTGGGCCCCGCGCCGAGCAAAAAGATTCCTGCATTGTTGCAGGGGTTTGGACTAGGTGACCCTCATCATCCAATTCTACAATTCTGTGTTGAGTGGCCACTTCAAGGTCTTTGATATCCCCACGTACCGTTCTTTGACTTAAAACCAGACTCGGACTGGGTGGGCAGGCCTTCAAATAGAGAACTGTCCGTTGCAAAATAGAAGAAATGGCCGTCCTAGGTCAACTGTGCAAAAGGGGATCTAGTGGTGTGCCCTGATCTCTTTCTTTCTTTTAAAAAAGGAATATATATGGGATCTGTAGTGTGCCTTATGTCACATGCCAGGAGCTGGAGTGTTCTCTAAAATGGGAGACTAATCATATTCAATGCATTTTCTTGATCAGGTCGAGGACCTGAGAAGTGGATCTTGAGCAGAGATGGAGTCCCCATGCTTGGTCATCCGAGGAATAGACCTGGAGCCCTTTTCGATGATGCAATCATAGCTGTCAACCCTCCCTTTTTTTGGCGGGAAACTCCCTTATTCCAATGCCGTTTCCCGCTGCTATCCCGGATTGTTGATATACCTTAAATTTCCTGGATTTCAAAGGAAGCAGCTCCTCTCCCTCCCTGCCGGCCAGGGAGGCTCCTCAGCTGCGTTGCTCGGCTGCCAATAAGGAGTCTGAGACCGACTGGGGGCGGAGCTTGCATGTCTTGTGCAGCCAGACCCTCACGCCCAACCAGACAGACAGCCTGCCTGCCGTCTATGCGCTCGCTCTTTCGCTCACCCGTTCGCACGCAGCCTCTGGAGCGCAGGGTGGCGAGGCTACTTGGTGCCATTGCAGCGCCCTCACGGCATCCCTTATTTTCAAATCCGAATGTTGACAGCTATGGATGCAATCCCATGCGACACCTACTTGGAAGTAAACCCTACTGAGCTCAATGGGACTTCACAGTGCAATCTGATCCATGTCTACTCAGAGGTAAGTCCCACTGAGTTCAGTAGGGCTTACTCCCAGGTAAGTGTGTATAGGATTGTAGCCGAAGGGACTTCTTTTTCTCTTAGCATTTCAATCCCAGATAGGGGCACTGGTTTTCATTCTGCTCAGCGCTGTGTGCAAGGTTCCACTAGTGTACAAGCACATCACACAAATGTGGCATATTATATTGGGTTCAGCATCCCTTCCTTGGAAGGGCCAAGGAAGTTTTGCAAGCATCTGGGCCATCTCTGGTGAAAATGCAGAGGAGGTCGTTTGTTTGTCATCACAGCAGTGCACATATCCTGCTTTGTCCTTCTCAATGATTACCAGAAAAATAATAGCCATTATGCAAATATTATGCCCGGTTGTATATAAGCCAGGAGCTTTCCTTGATGATGCAGAGATTAGGTTTGCTCACTATTTGGGGTGGCGGTTGTTTTTATTTCTTGCTTTGCGTTAAGGTGACATCTCCAATGCACATTCATCTCTGACCTTCCAAACAAGAACCACGACCACCAAATCAGAGCTGCATTGCACCCTGAACCAAGAACTCCTGGTGTCAGTAGGGTGATCTCATTGTGGTCTTTGTGGATGCTATTTCTGTGGCGTCAATCCAACAGACCTTCTTTGCAACCTGCTATGACAAGTCAGAGAAAGGCAGGGCCGGCCCTTCCATTAGGCAGAATGAGGCGGCTGCCTCAAGCCGGCAGATATTGGATGTCATGAAATGGCGGCAAATTTGGTTTGATATTGTAATTTTACTGCTAGGGAGCGGGAGGGGTGCTTGTGGGATTTCCTGCCTCAGGTGCCCAAATAACTTGGGTGGCCTTGGATAGTTTGACCTGTGGGGGAGGGACCATTTCCTGCTCTGCCTCAGGCAGAAAAATGTCCTGAGAGGGGCCAGAACTGAGTTCTGGGGAGTTCCAGCTGGAAAAAAAGCCCTGTCCCAAAGCAATGCATTCTGGGAATGGCGGCAGTGACCAGAGTAGCAAGAGGCCAACTAGAGACCAGTGGACACAAGATAACAGACACTTGATATTCTTAATATTCTTAAATAAATATTATTTTGATTAAAAAAAGAAGAAAAGATAACAGGCACTCATGTTTTTCTCCTACTAGGACTTTAGCAAGGAGGGTGGGTTTGCAGGGCTAAGCTCCCATCCTCAGTCCGACATACAGATGTTATCTGCAAAAAAGAGAGACTGAGATGCATTAGCACATTCTTATTATTAACTATTTTTATGACATTTATACCCCACCTTTTTCTCTAAGGATCTTAAGGTGGTGTACAATGTTCTCCCTCTCCTCATTTAATCCACACAACAGACCTGTGCGGACCCTCATTTAACAACCACAGCAGGTAGGTTAGACTGACAGACAGTGACTGTCCCAAGGTCACCCAGTGAGCTTCATGGCCAAGCGGGGATTCGAACCTTGGTCTGCCAGGTCCTTGCCCGACACTCCCTGCTACACTGCACTGGGTCCACTAGTTGGGTCCTTGATGTGACATTGGGGGCTATAAACTGCCTTACAGTAATGCTTGAGACATCTGCTCCCAATGGATCTCTGGCCGCGAGGGTCCTTTTCCATCGCTTCCTAACTGAACCTTCAGTAAAATAATAATCTTGAGATGTTCAGGATCGCACCTGGCCCCTTCTGCATCCTGTCACTGCTGTGCCCTTCTGAGCCCACGTGATGGGGGGGGGAGAGAGAGAAGGGGGTGTTGCTGGAGCCAGGATTGAAAGAGCGATTGGAGTCCTACCACAAAGGAGTCCTCGAGTCCCATTGAAGGTAGGGAGCGACGGCAGCCTTGAGGAACTCAGGGGAGGGAAGCTCTCAGCGACTCCTGGGCAAGATTCGGTGTGGTTGATTTGGCTGAGGACGTGACTGGGATCGTAGCCAAGCTCTGACGATTCCCTGCAAAGCAAGGTGGGAGGCAAGTTTGCAGAATCAGTGGTTGCTAGTGGTGATGGCTGCATTCTACCTCCAACTTTCAGAATGACTCTGAGTGCCAGTTTCTGGAAACCCCAAGAAGGGAGAGTGGCATAGCTGTCAACCCTCCCTTTTATTGTGGGAAACTCCCTTATTCCAATGCCGTTTCCCGCTGCTATTCCGGATTGTTGATATCCCTTAAATTTCCTGGATTTCAAAGGAAGCAGCTCCTCTCCTTCCCTGCCGGCCAGGGAGGCTCCTCAGCTGTGTTGCTCGGCTGCCAATAAGGAGTCTGAGACCGACTGGGGGTGGAGCTTGCATGCCTTGTGCAGCCAGACCCTCACGCCCAACCAGCCAGCCAGCCTGCCTGCCTGCTGTCTACGCACTCGCTCTTTCGCTCACCCGTTTGCGCGCAGCCTCTGGAGCGCAGGGTGGCAAGGCTACTTGGTGCCATTGCACCGCCCTCGCGGCATCCCTTATTTTCAAATCCGAAAGTTGACAGCTATGGAGAGTGGTGTTGCAGGCTTCCCTAGCCCAAGGTCGCCCAGTGAGTTTTGTGATGGAGCGGGGCTTTGAATTATGGCCTCCCAAGTCCTAGTCTGACACTCTAACCCAGGGGTCAGCAAACTTTTTCAGCAGGGGGCCGGCCCACTTTCCCTCAGACCATGTGGGGGGCCGCACTATATATTTTTTGGGAAAGATGAACGAATTTGTATGCCCCACAAATAACTCAGAGATGCATTTTAAATAAAAGGACACATTCTACTCACGTAAAAACACACTGATACCCGGACCGTCCGTGGGCCGGATTGAGAAGGTGATTGGGCCACATCCGGCCCCCGGGCCTTAGTTTGCCTACCCAGGCTCTAACCACTATAACAGACTGGATCAGACATCTGATTGGCCACTGTGAGAACAGGAAGCTGGAGTAGATGGGCTGTTGGCATACTCTCCAATATTTCTCCGATGAAAATAGGGGTGTCCTATTCAATAAAATAATAATAATAATAATAATAATAATAATATTAATACCCCGCCAACTACGGTAACCCCCAGCCACTCTCAGCAGCTTCCAACATATATAAAAACATAATAAAACATTAAACATTAAAAAACTTCCCTATACCAGGCTGCCTACAGATGTTTTCTAAAGGTTGTATCTCCTTGGCTCGGGGGGTCACATAACTCCATTAAAAAAAAATGTTTAGGGGTACTCTCATTTTGACTCAAGAAATCCACCATTTTGTAGTTCAAATCGGGGGAAATAAATACAGTAAATGGACAAAAGTACAACGATTGACAAAATGTTTAGGGGCGTGCGTACCCCTGCGTACCCCCAGAAAGAAAAGCACTGCATAACTCCATACCCTCCAGCATTTCTCCAATGAAAATAGGGATGTCCTAAGGAAAAGCGGGACATTCTGGGATCAAATCAGGAACCAAGACGGCTTCTGTGAATCCAGGACTGTCCCTGGAAAACAAGGACACTTGGAGGGTTTGAGATTCCTGTGGGAAACTGGCAAGCAGGACCTGAGCACAAGATCATCCTTCCCTCCTGTGGTTTCTGGCAACTGGTTTTCAGAAGCATTTGCCTCCCGTTGTGGATGGGGCCGGTGCTATTATTAGGCCAGCTACGCAGCTGCCTCGGGCGCAGACCTCAAAGGGGCGCAGTACTGACCTTTGAGGAGCACAGTTTGATACAGATTAATTTTGCTTATATCTTATAAATTTCTGATAATACTTTAGACTTTGAAGAATTCCATCACACTTGAAATAATTCATACAAAGACATCTGCTTTTGAAAATTGTAGTTAGCCCTTTTTTTAAGGGGACGTGCAAATGGTTAGCATGGCCTCCAGGGCTCAAAAAAAGTCTGCCTCCAGCAGCGCTGACTAGTAGCCATTGAGAGCTTTATCTTCCATGTGGCCCTTGTGAGGTTGTCCAGAAACTAATGTGGCCCTGGTGTAGTTGGTTAGGGACTTTGGCTGGGGGTTGGGACCTGGGTTCACACTCCTGGTCAGCCATGAAGCTCACTGGGTGACGTTAGGCCAGTCCCTGCCTCTGACCCTGACCTACCTCGCAGGGTTGTTGCAGGAATTAAATGAGGAGCAGGAAAACCACGTCTGCCGCCTTGAGCTGCTTGTCGAAAAAGATGCGCTATAAATGCAACCAACCAACCAACCAATCAATCAATCAATCAATCAATCAATCAATCAATTAAGGGCCACCAGAGGGACCATCTCTATGAGTCTGTCTCCTTGCCCATTTCCTATTCTTGTTTATCTAGACATTTGATGGTTGAAAAGAAGACACTCTTCCTGAAAACCTTAAGATGCGAGTATGTGATTCTTTTAGATATTTTTAATGTTCAAAAAAAATGTTTTTAGGTGTCCTTGGGGGAGGAAAAAGTGAGTTATAAATGTGATAAATATTTGTTATTAGGATAAAGTGGGGCTCCCCACATCCATGGATACCGTGCCAGTGTGGTGTAGTGGTTAAGAGCGGTAGACTCGTAATCTGGTGAACAGGGTTCGCGTCTCCGCTCCTCCGTTCCTCCACGTGCAGCTGCTGGGTGACCTTGGGCTAGTCCCACTTCTCTGAAGTCTCTCAGCCCCACTCACCTTACAGAGTGTTTGTTGTGGGGGAGGAAGGGAAAGGAGAATGTGAGCCACTTTGAGACTCCTTCGGGTAGTGATAAAGCGGGATATCAAATCCAAACTCTTCTCTTCTTCTTCTTCTACCGCTCTGGCAGTGATGCCATCACCAGGGGCGGAGGAAGGGGGTGCGGTGGGAGCGGTCCGCCCTCGGTGTCACCACTGAGGGGGGTGACAAACTGGTGGGCGGCACTCACCGCGGGGCCTGAAGCGCGCCCGAGCCACGGGTCTCTCCTGGGAGTGACACGGTGGCTTGGGCGCCTGCAGGCTCTACGTTGCCCCAAACGGTCCACCCGCCACCTCCTCCTCAGCTGTAGGGTGGGCGGAGGTAGGCAGACTCCTCGGAGGCCCCGTGTAAAACCCTGCCCCGGCTGGCCCTGCCCCTGGGCACAGGGCTTGTGCGCTGCCCCAGGCACCCAGTCGGCTTGCTCCACCACTGGCTATCACTTCCGTTCTGGAAACAAAAACCCAAAAGCCATGTCCTCTGCCCCTCTCCACTGCCCCGCAGTCAGGCTACAGAAGCACAGCTCTGGTGCCATGTGGCAATGCCCTTCTTGTAAGCTTCTGGAGCCATCTGGCCAGCTGCTGTTGGAACAAGACAACATGCTAGCCTAGCGGCACCTCCAGCAAAGCCATCTTTATTATTCCAATTGCGTCTCTGCGTTGGCTTCGAGACAGCAACCCTCCATATCTTTTTATAGCGTTTAACAAATTCCATTAAAACCAATGGGGCTTATTTGTAAGTAAATGTGCTTAGAACCAACCTGTTACGATCGTCGCCATCTCCTCTCTCCCTTTACGTCTTCTGTTTTAGATTACTTTTGGGGGCGGGCAGGACAGAACGATTTCAGGGGAAAGGGACCGCGGGGAGCTCAGCAAGGCTCGCCTTCAGATGCTCTTGTTCCGGCACATGCAACATGCCATTATCTCTGCCTGAATCTGCCCAGAACCATCTTGCAGGCCTCCATGTGGCTCAGTATTGTCCACACTGGCTGGCAGCAGCATCTCTCCAGGGTTTCAGACACAGATTCTCTCCCAGCCCTATGCCATGGACTGAACCAGAGACCTAATAATAATAATAATAATAATAATAATAATAATAATAATAATTTATTTATTTATACCCTGCCCATCTGGCTGGGTTCCACCAGAATATTAAAAACATGATAAAACATCAAAAACTTCCCTAAACAGGGCTGCCTTCAGATGCCTTCTAAAAGTCAGGTAGTTGTTCGTTTCCTTGACATCTGATGGGAGGGTGTTCCACAGGGCGGGTGCCACTACCAAGAAGGCCCTCTGCCTGGTTCCCTGTAACCTCACTTTTCGCAGGGAGGGAACCGCCAGAAGGCCCTGGGCACTGGATCTCAGTGTCCGGGCTGAACGGTGGGGGTGGAGACGCTCCTTCAGGTATACAGGACTGAGGCCGTTTAGGGCTTTCAAGGTCAGCACCAACACTTTGAATTGTGCTCGGAAACGTAGTGGGAGCCAATGTAGGTCTTTCAGGACTGGTGTTATGTGGTCTTGGCAGCCACTCCCAGTCACCAGTCTAGCTGCCACATTCTGGATTAGTTGTAGTTTCCGGGTCACCTTCAAAGGTAGCCCCACGTAGAGCGCATTGCAGTAGCCCAAGCGGAAGATAACCAGAGCATGCACCACTCTGGCAAGACAGTCTGCGGGCAGGGAGGGTCTCCGCTAACACAACCCTCCACTGTCCTGAGAAAATGCCTTTATTTTATTCTTTGGTAGATTTACAAAAAGAAAAGCATGCGCCAATAAATAAAGGGGCAGGATTAGACGTGGATGCACAAAACACTTAAAAAAGAAAATAAATCAAGGCACCTTGCACTCCCGTCTGCTCTGGTCTCCCTCTTTCTTCCCGCCTAGGGCAGCCCTGCCCCCTGCCTGCCCCTCAGAGCCACTGCTTCACACAGAGCTCGGCATCACCAGCTGCATCCGCTCCTCCTCTTCCATTCTCCAGCAGCCGCTATGAGCTGCCCAAGGAAGAAGGCTGGCAGCGGTTGCCACAGAGAAGCAACAGGATGCTCCTTCACAGCTGCCCCCAGTCACCCCTACTCAGTACAAACACCAGCTCACCTTCCCCCACAATGCTTGGCAGCGGCAAGGCTGGTGGGGGAAATAGGAACATTCCGGGATCAAATAAGAAGCTGGGATGGTTTTTGTGATTCCAGGACTGTCGCTGGAAAATAGGGGCACTTGGAAGGCATAGGTAAAGGTAAAGGGACCCCTGACCATTAGGTCCAGTTGCGGACGACTCTGGGGTTGCGGCGCTCATCTGACTTTACTGACCGAGGGAGCCGGCGTACAGCTTCCAGGTCATGTGGCCAGCATGACTAAGCCGCTTCTGGCGAACCAGAGCAGCGCACAGAAACGCCGTTTACCTTCCTGCTGCAGCGGTACCTATTTATCTACTTGCACTGGTGTCGCATGGGGGGGCAGTACGCACTGGGTTCCACGGGAGGAGGGGGTGACCCCGCCCTGCGCGAGCCGCCAAGGCTCATGGGGGTGCCCAGCCACTGCTGCTTTTGGTGCGATGCCTCACAAGGGCGCTGCGGAAGCAGCGGTGCCAGTTTGGATGGAGTGCGCACGAGCAAAATGTCGCCCGTGCGCACTGTCGCCAGGTCGCTGCTGCTCCCGCGGCGCCCTTGCGAGGCGCTGCGCCAAAAGCAGCAGCGGCGGGGCACCCCCACGAACCGCCGCACGCGATCGGTGGCTCGTCAGGGTGCCCTGGCGCTGCTGCTTTTGGTGTGGCATCTCACGATGCTCCACCCCTGTCTACTTGCACTTTGACATGCTTTCGAACTGCTAGGTGGGCAGGAGCAGGGACCGAGCAATGGGAGCTCACCCTGTCGCGGGGATTCGAACCGCTGACCTTCTGATCGCAAGCCCTAGGCTCTGTGGTTTAACCCACAGCGCCGTGTATTAATAGCGCAAATTGAAAGCAAACAAACCCCACGGCATAAAAAGTTCCAGGATTTTAGCAGGAAAGCCCGTGGTATGCACAGATGGCGGCCAAAGGCAGCAGAACGTTTGCAAGCACACACAGAGAGTGTTGAAAGTCCCGTGGTGTATAACTGCTCCGATAGCATCATGAGAGCAAATCATGATGGAAGCACGATTGGAAAGGAAGTCTGGAGACACCCTCAGGGAGACTCAAAGGAGCTGAGCTCTTGCAAGGCTTTCAGGAAAGAGAGAGTGGGAGGGGGCTCTGTGAGTGAGCACCTTCTTCGATAAGATCTGTCAGCTCTGTGGGGATGGGGCTCACTAGATATGCCAGCGGAGAGGCTGTTTGTGGAGTCACTCATATGTGCTGCTGGTTTGATGAGCTCTGCCAGCAGGCATCTGTTTCGGGGTGGATAAATTTTTGACAAACTGCTTTCTTCTGCTAGATCAAGGGAAGTAATAGTACCACTGTATTCCGCTCTGGTCAGACCTCACCTGGAATACTGTGTCCAGTTCTGGGCACCACAGTTCAAGAAGGATACTGACAAACTGGAACATGTCCAGAGGAGGGCAACCAAAATGGTCAAAGGCCTGGAAACGATGCCTTATGAGGAACGGCTTAGGGAGCTGGGTATGTTTAGCCTGGAGAAGAGAAGGTTAAGGGGTGATATGATAGCCATGTTCCAATATATAAAAGGATGTCATATAGAGGAGGGAGAAAGGTTGTTTTCTGCTGCTCCAGAGAAGCGGACACGGAGCAATGGATTTAAACTACAAGAAAGAAGATTCCACCTAAACATTAGGAAGAACTTCCTGACAGTAAGAGCTGTTCGACAGTGGAGTTTGCTGCCAAGGAGTGTGGTGGAGTCTCCTTCTTTGGAGGTCTTTAAGCAGAGGTTTGACAGCCACCTGTCAGGAATGCTTGGATGGTGTTTCCTGCTTGGCAGGGGGTTGGGCTGGATGGCCCTTGTGGTCTCTTCCAACTCTAGGATTCTATGATTCTATCTAACACCCCGGATTCTCTCAGTGCTGCGCTTTTGAAAAGAGAACCTCTCTCCTTTCCTGGGATGAAACTTTCCAGGCTGAATGTGGGGTGTCTCTGTGCACCAGGCTGCGTTTGCTACATCTAGACTTGAGGCAGCAGCTGCCGGGTTGGAGTGGTGGCTAGAGAGTTTGAACAAGGTCCTGAGTTCAAATCCCTGCCCTGAGTGACCCTGGGCAAGTCGCTACTTCTCAGCCTAGTTTTGCAAGTTCCACCTTCTCACGTCCTGGTGAGTCTGGCAAACTTTAAGTCACCTGATTTCAACCCTTTGCAAAAAATAAAAATAAAAATGGATATTTATATTTGCATGCCATGACTGCCTTCAAATCGCAAGAACTGAAAAAAAAGGTAGTTGTTCATCTCCTTAACCTCTGCTGGGAGGGCGTTCCACAGGGCGGGCGCCACTACCGAAAAGGCCCTCTGCCTGGTTCCCTGTAGCTTTGCTTCTCACAATGAGGGAACCGCCAGAAGGCCCTCGGCGCTGGATCTCAGTGTCCGGGCTGAACGGTGGGGGTGGAGACGCTCCTTCAGGTATACAGAACCGAGGCCGTTTAGGGCTTTAAAGGTCAGCACCAACACTTTGAATTGTGCTCGGAAACATACTGGGAGCCAATGTAGTTCTCTCAGGACCGTTGTCACCATATAATAATAATAATAATAATAATAATAATAATAATAATAATATATTATTTATACCCCGCCCATCTGGCTGGGTTTCCCCAGCCACTCTAGGCGGCTTCCAACAAAATATTAAAACTACAATAAAACATCGGACATTAAAAAAATCCCTAAACAGGACTGCCTTCAGATGTCTTATAATAGTGAGTTATTTCCTTGACATCTGATGGGAGGGCGTTCCACAGAGCGGGTGCCACTACTGAGAAGGCCCTCTGCTTGGTTCCCTGTATCCTCTCAGAAGAGAAGAAGAGTTTGGATTTGATATCCCGCTTTATCACTACCCGAAGGAGTCTCAAAGCGGCTCACATTCTCCTTTCCCTTCCTCCCCCACAATAAACACTCTGTGAGGTGAGTGGGGCTGAGAGGCTTCAGAGAAGTGTGACTAGCCCAAGGTCACCCAGCAGCTGCATGTAGAGGAGCAGAGACGTGAACCCGGTTCACCACATTATGAGTCTACCACTCTTAACCATTACACCACACTGGCTCTCAGTGAGGGAACCGCCAGAAGGCCCTCGGAGCTGGACCTCAGTATCCGGGCAGAACGATGGGGGTGGAGACGCTCCTTCAGGTATACTGGGCCAAGGCCGTTTAGGGCTTTAAAGGTCAGCACCAACACTTTGAACTGTGCTCGGAAACGTACTAGGAACCCTTGCATGCTCATGCTAATTGGAAGTATTGGTGCCAGGTTTTGGAGAGCACTTGGGCAAGGCGGGGGCCTCCTTCCCTCTGAGTAGAACCACCTCATTCTCATTGCTATTGCTGCTGTCCGTCCATTTGCCCTGTGGCCCTGAGCCCAATGTGCACCGCTGCCTGGCGTTTCACAAACTCGGGTCTCCCAACCGGTGTTGGACTACAATTCCCATCATTCCTGACCACTGATCCTGCTAGCTAGGGATGTTGGGCATTGCAGTCTAACAACAGCTGGCGACCCAAGTTTGGGAAACAATGGGAGGGTCGGAGAGAGCTTATGTAGGCTGTCGCTCCTCCTGCAATGCTTAGGAACTCAAGACTTACTCCGAGTTAAGCAATTGGTCTCTCTAGCTCAATATTGCCTACACTGACAGGCAGCAGGGTTTCAGGCAGGGTTCTATCCTGGTGGCATGGGGATCGGGACCCTCTGCATGCTGAGCATGTGCTCAGCACTGGTTCTTCATCTGTTTGGACACAGCAGCTGAGCAGGCATTGGCAGCAAGGGGGAAAGAGTAGCAGTAGTGGCTGCCCTACCATTGGGCAGAGTGAGGCGGTTGCCTCAGGTGGCAAATGCTGGGGGGCAGGCAATGGATATCCATAGTGAGCTTCTCAGAGGACAGAACTGTGTGTATCATCACACAATCGGCCCTACAGCCGCTATGCTAGCCTGCTGTCCTCAGGCGCAGTGGGAAACGGCACTGACGGGAAGGGATGGAGGGCATCATCCTGTCCTCATCCTTCAAAATGTCTGGTGCTCTTGGGGTTGGTGGTGGGCGCCCTGCCAGAGCATGGGTCTTGGCCTGTGCGCAATGATGTCAGCTGCTGGAGCCATCCTTGTTAGATATCGGTCCTGGTTCGCCTTCATTCTGGGCAGAGTCACAGCACGGTTGCCTTTCCGGCGACATCTTCGTTAACTCCTGATGACTTCCTCTGTGGATCATTAACTCTGATGAAACAACAGGCAGCATCTGCCTTTGTGCTCTTTCATCTGAAGGACTGGGAAGCTCCGCGGGAGTGATGATATTATTTCAAGAGCATGCAGCCCAGGAGTGATTGTCCTACCGGTGGTTTGGAGGGGTCTCCTTCTTCTTTATTCTCCTTCTCCTCCTCCTCTTCCTTTTAATTGTGCACAGTGTTTAAAGGCTAAATAAGGCAGCACAGAAAGCCCACGGGATGCATTTAATTGCCACAGATTTGTAAGGGAATCTGAGCTGTAGTACTCACCGTCCGTAAAAAGGGGACGGTGGGGATCAAGCGTTCACCTGGAGGCAGTGCTGAAATAGCAGAATGGAGGATGCAATGAGCTAAGGGTGGGCAGTCTCAGTGTCTCGTTCTTTTTCAACCTGAAGATGTTGGAGGGTATGTGGAGTGTGGCCCTGAATGGGGTAACTGTGCCCCTGACGGATCAGGTGCTCAGCCTGGGAGTCATTTTGGTCTCACAGCTGTCCATGGAGGCGCAGGTCAATTCTGCGTCCAGGGCGGCTGTCTACCAGCTCCATCTGGTACACAGGCTTAGACCCTACCTGCCCGTGGACTGTCTTGCCAGAGTGCTGCATGCTCTGGTTATCTCCTGCTTGGACTACTGCAATGCACTCCATGTGGGGCTACCTTTGAAGGTGACCCGACACTACAACTAATCCAGAATGTGGCAGCTAGACTGGTGACTGGGAGTGGCCGCCGAGACCACATAACACCAGTCCTGAAAGACCTACATTGACTCCCAGTACGTTTCTGGGCACAATTCAAAGTTTTGGTGCTGACCTTTAAAGCCCTCAACGGCCTCAGCCCAGTATACCTGAAGGAGCGTCTCCACCCCCATCATTCTGCCTAGACACTAAGGTCCAGCTCTGAGGGCCTTCTGGCGGTTCCCTCACTGCGAGAGAGAAAGTTGCAGGAAACCAGACAGAGGACCTTCTCGATAGTGGTGCCTGCCCTCCTATCAGATGTCAAGGAAATAAACAACTATCTGACTTTTAGAAGACACCTGAAGGCAGTCCTGTTTAGGGAAGCTTTTAACATTTGATGAATCACTGTATTTTAATATTCTGCTGGAAGCCGCCCAGAGTGGCTGGGGAAACCCAGCCAGATGGGCGGGGTATAAATAATCAATTATTATTATATTATTATAATATGTGAAGACAGACTTGGTCTCCGACACATGAGATACATTTTTCAAAGGACATGCCTCATTCTCTTGATTGTAATCCATTTTAAACTAATGCTGGTGACTATGCTGTACCTCCCCTGTCGGAGGCAGTATACCTCTGGGGAGAGCGCTGTTTCACTCAGGCCCTTCTTGCAGGTGTCTGGCTGGCTATTCTGAGAAACAGATGCAGGACTAGATGCTCCACTGGCCTGATCCTGCTTATGTCCTTACAATTTTAATCTTGTAGTTTTAAACTGTCGTGACCCGCACTCAGACCTTTTAAAAAAGTCTTTGCCTTGCACCTTCTTTACTGCCATCCCTTTCCCCCTCTTGTTAAATCCACATTAAATCTCAGCCTTTAATAAGCGTCTCTTAAACCCGTTCATTAATTCCCTTTTAATAAGCCTTCCTTAGTCACCCCTTCCAAGGATTCCTGGCCAGACAATGGTGTCTCTTGGCTTCGGAATGGGCTTCAAGGCTGTGCTTGCTGTGGCTGCTGGGTGGGTGGGTGGAGGGGTTCACAAATTTGGCTCTCGCCCCACGCCAAAAGGTGCCTTGCCAGATCTGGTGGAGGAATGTGCGATGATCACTGCATCTACTTAGCAGGAAATCAAAGCGGTGCTTAATCATGGATGGCGTTATCTTTTTCTGCAAAGTCTGCAGTATGATGAATCACTCGTTTCTAAATGGATGGCTGAATGAAGCTGCTCAGACCTGCCCCTTCCCTTGCTAAACCGCCCCTCCATTCACTTCTCCTTTTATAATGCTGGTAAATACTGAATCCCAGTTCCTGAGTACGCTGCTTTAGTGCATGAGTAGGCCCCAATAAATTCCTTTAACAGGGCAAAATTTTATTCAGCATGAGGAGGAACGGTTGCATTGGGAGACGTTTATAGCTCTCCGACAGCTCCAGAGACAGTGGTGATTTTAATTGTTTCCCCCCACAAGAAACATAAACACACACACACACACACACACACACACACACACACACACACACACACCGTGTCTATTCTGGGAATCAGCAAATTTACAGCCGTTTGCTAACTTCATGAAGTCCCTCTGGTCATTTTTCTAGCATCACCACAAAATTCCACCCAGAATGGAACCCAGCGTAAAATCTGGGGTTCAGTTGGCTCACGAAGTAGTTGACAGTGCAAGCTTGAAGTGATGGTGCCGCCATCTTTGCTTAATTAAGAATCTGCCCTGTTCACATGTGAAGCAGAGTGGTGAGGTCTGATTTTATCTCCCCTCCCCACAGAACTCCAAGACAGGGGAACTCTCCAGATGCCCCCCCCACTTCCATCAACCTCAACTAGCATGACCAAAGGTCAGGAGTGATGAGAATACTAAGCAAGCGACATCTAAAGGGCCATGGTCTCCTCAGCCCTGCCTTACATCCCATAGTCTCTGCTAATCTGGTTGCTATGTACTGGAAGATATGGGTCATGGGGGTAGAATGTGGCTCTAAGGTGGGGGGGAGTGGAATAACATGACCCCATCTACATGCTGCTTGTGATGTTAACATTAACCCTCATCCCCACACATGCCCTCTGTTCTATACAAAAAATGTGATTACGTACATAAATATGGGTGCTCCTAGATTTATTTGGGTGTCTTCTTCTTCTTCTTCTTCTTCTTCTTCTTCTTCTTCTTCTTCTTCTTCTTCTTCTTCTTCTTCTTCTTCTTCTTCTCTTCCTTCCCCCTATGGTCCCGGGGGTGAGTTACAACATAAAGAACACAACATAGGGTTTCAATCAACATTGTTGTTGGCATTGGTCTGTCTCAGGAGACAATGGAGGAGTGTAGCTTTGGGGGTGGAGTCAATCCATAGGAGAGATACAGGAGAGACATGGTTTGTTGCAGCTGGGGCAGATGAAGGCATCCGGTCTTGCTGCTGCAGGTGCACCATGGCATTTCTTCTCCAGTAAACTTTGCACTAGTGAAAGGATTCCCACTTGCACAAACAGGACTTCTGCATTCTCTTCCCTCTGTGTGCCCCTAAATCTGTTTTGAGGAGTCCTCCAAACCTCTGGAGCAGATTCAGGGCCTGTGTGTGCACTGGTGTGGGGGGGGTAGAGGATGAGGGACGACGACTGTCAGACTACTGCTTGTTTGCCTGGATAGAGGGATGTATCTTAGGGTTACCAGACATTCCTGTTTCCCGGGGACAGCCCCCGGATTTGCGAATAAGTCCCCGGACAAATTCCATCCCCGGAATGTCCTCAGATTTCATCTAATGTCCCTGGGAAACGCAGCAGCGGCAGTCTCAGCAGCCCAGAGCAGTTGGCTCTGGCTGGCTTCAGGATGGTGGTGCAGGGGCTCTAAGATGCAGCTTCCGGGCTGCCCCCACCTTCCCTGACCCCAGCAACTAAGCTGTGAAGGAAGGCTTCATGCTGCCTATCGGAGCAGCCTCCCAACTCCTACTAGCGTGCAAGCAGGAGGGGGCAGGGATATCTCAGTTAAGAAATGGGAAGCCTCCCTTCCCAGCTGAGGGATCCCCGCCCCATCCTGCTTACACGCTAGTAGGAATGTGACGGGGGCTGCTCCGATGGGAAGGGTGGCATCGCGCTGCCCAAACCTCGCCGCCGCCACCGCTCTCGGCCCTCCTTCTCCGCTTTCCATGCCTGACCCACCGCGCACTGCTTCCCCCCACCACCACCACCAAAGAACCAACAACTCAGGGGCTGCCCAGGCTCATGGAGAAAGGAGGTAGAAGCCTCGGAGGAAGGGGAAACGTGGCGGTTGAGGCCCCTCTGCCACCGCCATCGCTGCAGCATCAGCGTCCCGAACATGTAGTATTTATTTATTTATTTATTTATTTATTTATTTATTTGAAGTGTCCCCAGATTCATTGAAAAAAAAAATCTGGTAACCTTAATGTATCTGTGCAGAAACCTCCGGCTTTTGCATGGTACAAAGGTAAGAGTCTCATTTCCTGCTTCTCTGACCTCTGCCTCTGCCCATCCCTGGAATATGGCCTCAGAAGGTTCTCCATGAAGGAATGTGGATCTCAGGCTGAAAAGTCCCTCCCCACCAACCAGGACCGGTGCTAGGGCTTTTTGCGCCCTAGGCGAGGGGGCGGGGCACGTGACGTCATTGCGCATGACGTGCGGTGCCCCGCCCCCTGCCCGCCGGGCGCCCTGCGCCGCCGCGATTTTCGCCACTGGTTGGGGCGGCACCGGGCGGCGGCGGGGGGCGAGGGGCAGGCTGGCCAGCACCCTCTCCATTTTGGCGCTCTAGGCAACTGCCAAGTTCACCTAAATGGACGCACTGGCCCTGCCACCAACCTGGGTTAAAAAGCCAATTATGCACAATGCCAGTGTCTAAAGTCATCTAAAGTCTGAGTCAGGAAATTATTAGTGAACCCAGGTAAAGGTAAAGGGACCCCTGACCATTAGGTCCAGTCGTGTCCAACTGGGGTTGCGGAGCTCATCTCGCTTTATTGGCCGAGGGAGCCGGCGTACAGCTTCCGGGTCATGTGGCCAGCATGACAAAGCCACTTCTGGCGAACCAGAGCAGCGCACGGAAACGCCGTTTACCTTCCCGCCGGAGCGGTACCTATTTATCTACTTGCACTTTGACGTGCTTTCAAACTGCTAGGCGGGCAGGAGTTGGGACCGAGCAACGGGAGCTCACCCCGTCGTAGGGATTCGAACCGCCGACCTTCTGATCAGCAAGCCCTAGGCTCTGTGGTTTAACCCACAGTGCCACCTGGAACCCAGACCAGACACCAAATCAGTTTTAAGAGGTCAAGCAATAGGCTAATATATATGTTCCATTTGCATAATATATACAGGAAGTAGAATTTAGCTTTGTGTGGTGCAGAATTTGGGTCCCACAGCTTGGTGCAAAATTCTGATTTACTTATTTATTGGTAAGCTCAGAGTGTCCACGGACCTGGCCGTGAGTGACACCGCGATGGCAGCAGAGTTAATACAGAGCAGCAAAATGCTATAAAAGTGTCAGTCCCGTAGCAACACGAGGCGAAGGAATCAGCTTTGTTATCTTGTACAACAGTTCTCTGCAATATCCCACAAATCTCCAGAGAGTCTGAGATAAGAAATGGGTTTCTTTGCTGAGGAGCGATATGGAGAAAATGTGACATATAATGGCATATAATGATGAGAGGGAAACGCAAAGCAAGAGCTCTCAGGGTAGGCCTGGACTCGGGATTTCAGAGGCACGGTTGCCAACATTTTGATTATAAAAATTCTGGGGTTAGGAGATGGAGCCCTAGCAGACGCTGAGTAAGGGCGGGAGCCCAAGGGCCACATTCCCTTCAGGAAAACTGTCTGGGGGCCATATGCAAATGGTGGGTAGGGCCAGAGGTGCAAATAGGTGGAGCAACGAATGCAAATTCTGCCTGGTTGTTTCTGCACACAGAGCTCTCTATCCTCCTTCCAGGCAAGTAAGGATGCCATATTTGTACAAAATCATTTGTATTATTCAGTGCATGTAACTTTGTTCATTTTTCTGATACAGCAATAGACCATACATTCTGTTTCCAATGAGACATACACAGATGCTCCAATCCTTTCCAATTCTGCGCCAATCCCCAGTAGGTGTGCTGCTGCCAAAAGAAAAGTAATTAGTTCTTTATATCAAAGGTCAGATTGCCCTTCTTTAAAAATAGTTAACAATCCCAAAACTTGGGGTACATTCCACATGTTGACCCATAATATAGCTTATTTCTGTAACACCCTCCACCAGAAGGGCTTTATATGTCGACATGTCCACCACATGTGAAATGTTGTACCTATACTATCGCAGCCTCTCCAGCACAATGGTGGGGCAGTTTTATTAATATAAATACACCGCAACGGCATCAAATGAGAATGGATTGCTTAAAGCCAGGTTAAGATAGCTCCGTCTCCTACCGCTATGCTGCCGTTGCTATACTAGCTCCTTATGAATACGAACTATTGCATTGCAAGGTTTTGCAGCAGTTTTCCTAGAATGCCTCCATTTTTCCTAGGAAAACACACTTGCTGTCTCTGTGGGCGCAATGAGAAGACGGCCACCTACCAAGCAATGATCATGATATTTAGCATTTGTTTAATGCTGGTCAAATCACGAAATCACTCAGCTTCCATTATCTCAGTAAGGCTGCAATTCTAAGCATATTTACTTGGATAGAAACCTCGTTGTATTTTTAACCACTCTTAGGGCTAGGCTGTAAGGTTCACCAGAGCCCTGCTAGGGAGCTGAGTATCCCCATATTGTAGGTGGGGACTGAGGCCGGGAGATTAGTGGTTTGCCTAATGCTGCCATTAGGGGGTAACTACAGCAGAGAGCTGTGGGAACCCACATAATTGTCAACCTCAGGCAAACCACTAATGTGGTGTAGTGGTTAAGAGCGGTAGACTCATAATCTGGTGAACCGGGTTCACGTCTCCGCTCCTCCACATGCAGCTGCTGGGTGACCTTGGGCTAGTCACACTTCTCTGAAGTCTCTCAGCCCCACTCACCTCACAGAGTGTTTGTTGTGGGGGAAGAAGGGAAAGGAGAATGTTAGCCGCTTTGAGGCTCCTTCGGGAAGTGATAAAGCGGGATATCAAATCCAAACTCCTCCTCCTCCTCCTTTTCCTCCTCCTCTTCTTCTTCCCCTCAGCCCCAGGTCCCATTTGCAATGGAAGGGGGTTTCTACAGCTCTATGCTGTAGTATCCCCTAGTATCAGATATACAGTTGCACCAGGGAGAGAACGTTTTGGAAACAGGGTTTCATGCTCACTACCAACCCACTGTGTATTTTTGTTGCCCCCTCCCCCCAAAAAGTCTAGGGTACAAATCTAGTTTAACACAACAGAGATTTCCCAAAATAGCAAAACCATGTTGCTTCTTGCCAACGTTGTCATAGAAGCAGCGCATCCTCATAATCTGTCATTTCATGATCTTCTCCCCCCTCCCCTTGGAAACTCTTGTGCCTATCTGCAAGCCTTTTAAGAATGGTGACCTCATTTGGTCCCATCATAAGGTCAGAGGCAACCTTGAGAACTATATGAAAATGAAAGATAAGGTGCAGCTTGCCTTACCTGAGCTGATAAATGTGCAATGCGGCCATCATCTATCTTACCCTTTACTGTCTTTCTGGAGAAGCTGAACTCTAATTCACCCTCGCCGTCAACCCTTATCGGGATCTTGGCCAGATCTGCGTCTTCTCCCCTACTCCTACCATTTAAAAAAGTCCTGCAAAGTCTGGAATAAGCTCTTAAGTTTGCAACAAACTGTCAGTGGAGTCAACAGTTTGATTTCTGGGTGCTCTGTGGCCATTGCTGTCCACTGCTAGTTGTTGAGGGGCAACGCGGACCCTCCATCACCACCTTAAGGATCTTTAAACCAGATTTGGAGAGGGAAGAGACAAATTAAACAGATTCATGGAGCAGAGGGCTATCAGACAGCCACTAGTACACTCCTTGTACGCCTCCTTCTGGCAACTTCTGCAGCCACATTGGTGCCAAAGAAGAAGAGTTTGGATTTGATATCCGGCTTTATCACTACCCGAAGGAGTCTCAAAGCGGCTAACAATCTCCTTTCCCTTCCTCCCGCACAACAAACACTCTGGGAGGTGAGTGGGGCTGAGAGACTTCAGAGAAGTGTGACTAGCCCAAGGTCACCCAGCAGCTGCATGTGGAGGAGCGGAGACGCGAACCCGGTTCCCCAGATTACGAGTCTACTGCTCTTAACCACTACACCACACTGGCTCTGCTTTAGCTCTGCTTTCCTTTGGACGGACATCAGCAACACCAACAGTGGGGTCTTGTTGTCCAGGCAGCCCAGGACCCCCAGACACACTGCCCAGGGCTTGCACCCCAGGGAGGTCCCTTGGGTGCTGCTAACACAGCAATTTGACTTCACCCCTCGAGGTGTACTCCATTCTCTCTCTCTCTCTCTCTCTCTCTCTCTCTCTCTCTCTCTCTCTCTCTCTCGCTTTTCACATTATTATTATTATTATTAAGAAAATATCAAGAGCAGGTTTTTGCCCTCCAGATACATCAGTTGGCTCTGGCTGGCTTCAGGAGCTGCTCGCGGCCATGGTGCCCACCATTTTTCCTCTCCGGAAGTCCCCATATGATGTGTTGCGCACAATACACACCATATGGGGACTTCCGGAGAGGAAAAATGGCAGGTGCCACTTCAGAGAGCATCTCCTGACACCAGCCAGAGTCAACTGCACTACCAGGCTGGCTCCGGGCTGCTGAGGCTGCCACTGCCACGTTTCCTGGGGACAGATTTGCAAATCTGGGGACGTTCCGGGGATGGACTTTGCCTGGGGACAGATTTGCAAATCCGGGGACTGTCCCCGGGAAGCGGGAACGTCTGGTAACCCTAGTTTAGACCACAGCACCACCTGCGTCCTTGACCTTTACCTTTTCCTTGCCTTAACTAACTGCAATGCTCAAGTGAACAACCATCTCCTGTTTTCTCCCCAGCTCCCTCCTGATCGCCATTTTCTGTGAGGCATGGCGCAGGCATGCAAACTCTACAGGGCAGTGGGCCCCCCTCAATATCTGTTGGCAGGGGGCCGGGCCCCCTCAATGGTAAGGGGGCGGAGGAGGCTAACCGCAGAGCCAAGTGTGGTACGGGCTCCTCCTGAGCACGCGAGAGAAGCCACCGGCCATTGAAGCAATGCAGCACTGGGGTTTGCACTTGGTTTCCTCCAGATGATGTCACATCGCATGCATGACGTCACACATGTGTGATGTGCATCGGGCGCATGATTTCATGCACGCACACTGCATGCGAGGCCCCCTCAATCTTGGGTGCAAGAAGGCATCTCTGACAATGAGACATGTCTTCCTCACCCGAGATCCCCCTTTAAGATGAGCAATCCAATGATCATCAAATATTTTATCTGTCTCTCCCTTTATTGTAGTTATTTAACAACCTGCTCTTCAGTCTCACAGGGACTCATAAATTGCCTCACAACAGCCAGAGATCACAACGAAAGAGGGTACATCAATAAAACAATAAAACAGATTAAACCCACAGAGCAGACACAATCCTCGGTGAATAAACAAAACAGACTGACAGTGCAAATCTTCCTTCCATCTATAAGTTGTTGTTGTTGTTGTTTAGTCGTGTCCGACTCTTCGTGACCCCATGGACCAGAGCATGCCAGGCACTCTTGTCTTCCACTCCCTCCCAGAGTTTCGTCAAATTCATGTTGGTTGCTTCTATAACACCGTCCAACCATCTCGTCCTCTGTCGTCCCCTTCTCCTTGTGCCCTCCATCTTTCCCAACATCAGGGTCTTTTCCAGGGAGTCTTCTCTTCTCACGAGGTGGCCAAAGTCTTGGAGCCTCAGCTTCAGGATCCGTCCTTCCAGTGAGCACTCAGGGCTGATTTCCTTCAGAATGTATAGGTTTGGTCTTCTTGCAGTCCATGGGACTCTCAAGAGTCTCCTCCAGCACCATAATTCAAAAGCATCAATTCTTCGGCGATCAGCCTTCTTTATGGTCCAGCTCTCACTTCCATAATCACTACTGGGAATACCATAGCTTTAACTATACGGACCTTTGTCGGCAAGGTGGTTCTCTGCTTTTTAAGATGCTATCTAGGTTTATCATCGCTTTTCTCCCAAGAAGCAGGCGTTTTTAAATTTCGTGACTACTGTCACCATCTGCAGTCATCATGGAGCCCAAGAAGTTAGTCCCCATTCAAAGAGGACTTACTCTTGTGTAAGTTGGTAGAGCAGCCTTTGCAAGCTGGTGCCCTCCAGATGTTCTGGACTTCAGCTCTCAGGAGCCTCTAAAGTACACACACAAAATGTTGACAAATAAAAAGCTGCTGAAAGAGACATCAAATGTGGTATTTCTGAGAAGAACATTTCAAGGGGAGGGTGCCACCACCGAAAAGGCCCTACCCCAAATTGAGTGCTGAGGATGATCTTAGCACTCAGGCAGATTTGTATAGGCCAGGAGTAGCCCTTCAGATGCCATTGGACTACAACTCCCATCATCCCTGACTATTGGCCTTTCTGGCTGGTCCTGGTGGGAGTTGTAGCCCAACAACATCTGGAAGACACCATATTAGGCATCCCTGATTAGGAGAAGGCAGTTTCTTAAAGTCCTCAGAGATCCATGTCGAGCTGGGGAAGAGGGGAGGTTCTTCAGCTATAATGTAGAAGCTCCCAGGTTTCTCCCATCTGTGAAGGCATTACAGATTGACTAAGTTGGTGGAGAGGAGCAGAAGGTCAGGAAAGACCCTTCTTTATTTCAAAGAACAATGCCAAGGACCCAGAGAGATGCAGGGAAATAATGTTAATTGTATATTAAATATATAAAGGTATTTAAAATATATTAAGCAGTATAGAAATTAAATACTCAAAAATAATCAATGGTTGTTCCATCTTGGGCCAGGTCACATGTTGTAGAAGTTCTGAACACCATCTTCTGTGGCTATCCCCAGGTAGACATTCCCACTAAGACCATAAGTGTGTGCGAACAATGCTCTCCATCAATATAGCTCCGTTTCCTTGATAATGATGCGCAGGAATTTGGTGCCTGGGAAAATATATGTCTCTGTGCTTGTGGGAATTGCCAGTGGGAAGCTACAGCTCTAACCACAGAGGCTTAGTTTACATGCTACAAAACTTCGCACAAATGAGTCCTCAGAGGCAGTAGGGAGCCCATCCTATTGGGTCTTTTTTGCGGTGACTGATTTGGCCGAAAGGGAAACTGAAGTCCAGCACAACTGGGAAAGGAGGTAGAGCAGGGGTTAGCAAACTTTTTCAGCAGGGGGCTGGTCCACTGTCCCCCAGACCTTGTGGGGGGCCGGGCAATTTTTTTTTGGGGGGGGGAGAATGAACGGATTCCTATGCCCCACAAATAACCCAGAGATGCATTTTAAATAAAAGGGCACATTCTACTTATATAAAAACACGCTGATTCCCCGGGCCATCTGTGGGCTGGATTTAGAAGGTGATTGGGCCAGATCCGGCCCCCGGGCATTAGTTTGCCTACCCATGAGGTAGAGCTTGCTCACTTAGAGTGGGGATCTTGTATCAAGGTAACAGGAGGTCAGGAGGTAGAGGAGGGCCCAGGTTCGAATCCCTGCCACCTCCAGGTAAAATGCCTGGGAAAGTCACCTGAGGACTTGGGAGAAGTGTTGGCAGAGACAGTTCTGGGCTAAGGAGACCAATGATTTGATTCACTGCAAGACAGCATCATATGCTCAGCAGCACAGGAGGGGAAACAAGAAGCCTGAGAGGCACCCTCAAATATCTGACACATGGACATAGCTGTCAAATTTCGGATTTGAAAATAAGGGATTTTTTCAAACTTTCGGATTTGAAAATAAGGGATGCCGCGAGGGAGGTGCAATGGCACCAAGTAGCCTCATCACCCTGCGCTCCAGAGGCTGCGCGCGAACGGGTGAGCAAAAGAGCGAGCGCATAGACGACAGGCAGGCTGTCTGTCTGGTTGGGCATGAGGGTCTGGCTGCACAAGGCATGCAAGCTCCGCCCCCAGTCGGTCTCAGACTCCTTATTGGCAGCCGAGCAACGCAGCTGAGGAGCCTCCCTGGCCGGCAGGGAGGGAGAGGAGCTGCTTCCTTTGAAATCTGGAAAATTTAAGGGATATCAACAATCCGGGATAGCAGAGGGAAATAGCATTGGAATAAGGGAGTTTCCCGCAAAAAAAGGGAGGGTTGACAGCTATGGTCCCCATCCTTGGTCTAAGGAGTCTTGCACTAACCAGCAGACTCCCTCCCCCTGTTTTTAAAACCCACACCTGACTTGGTGGTTGTTGAAACTTTTCCTTGGCTCTTTTGTTGATTGCCCTGAGATATTAGGGTGAGGTTTTACCAGATTGCTTGGTCTAGGTTTAGTTCCTTTTTGAAGCCCCCGCGATAACATCTGATTGTTTGGCAGGAGCAAGATCGAGCCACGAATATGAAGCCCCTTTTGAAAATTCCCAGCCTTAAGTTACCGCTGCCTGTGTGGCCTTCCCCGAGAGAGAGTAATCGAAGAAGGGCGCCCTGAATGGAGAGGGGACTTTGGGAGGGAGGGAGACGACAAAGCCTGCTCTGTTGGGAAATTTGGAGGAGGGGGAAGCTTTCAAACAAAGGTTTGGAGAGCCAAAATGGCATTTGGCTTTGCAGGAAAAAGAAGAATGCAGCCGAAAGGTGCCTTAATTGGCTTTCGACTCCTGGTGGCAATGCGCAGGGCCGGCGCGTCCATTTAGGCGAACTAGGCAATTGCCTAGGGCGCCAAAATGGAGGGGGGCGCTGGCCAGCCAGCCCGCCCCCGCCGCCACCCGCCACCCGCCTCCCCAACCAGCGGCGGAGCAAGCAGGTTGGGGCGAAAACCGCGGCGGCGAGGGCGCCAAAATGGAGGGGGCGCTGGCCAGCCTGCCCCCCGCTGCCACCCGCCGCCGCCCCAACCAGCGGCGGAGCAAGCAAACTGCGGCAGCAGGGGGCGCCCGGCAGGCCAGGGGGCGGGGCACCACTCCGCAACGTGCGTCATACGCAATGACGTCACGTGGTCCGCCCCCTCGCCTAGGGCACCAAAATTGCCAGCACCGGTCCTGGCAATGCGGGAGGGCCGTAGCTCAGTGACAGAGCGTGCAGAAGGTCCCGGCATCAGACTGGCATCTCACGGTGGGGCTGGCAGAGACTCCAGACTGAAACCCTGGAGAGAATCTACCTGCCTGTCAGTGTAGACCAGAGTTTTCCAATTTGTGGGTCACAACCCACAAGTGGGCTGTGAAGCCTGGGTGTGTGGGTTGCGGGCTTCCTGATTAATTGTCATGATGAATGCCTCTTGCAACTTATTGCTTTATTGCAGTCAAAATTGTAGAATGCAAGAACTCTGGCCAGGCAGTAGATCAGTTTTTGAATCTTCAAACAGTTTTAATATTATAGTATTGCAACACATTCCAGTTGAAATAAATTCCTGTTCCAGGACAAGGCCCTGTTTCGCTAATTCTTTGTCAGCTTAATTTTCATGGTCAAAGTGTACCAATGTGTCTTCTGTGTGTGCATGAAAATGTGTTGCAATACTATAATTTGAAGATTCAAAAACTGATCTACTGCCTGGCCAGAGTTCTTGCATTCTACAATTTTGACTGCTGTACATCACCAAGAACTCCAATTTCTATAGTAACTTATTGCTTTATGGGCACATTGCAATACGGTATTGCGTTGACGCTTGCAAACCAAACGCCAGAAAGGCTCGAGTCTTACATTCTAACACGTGGAAACTGGTGTTTTCTGGTGGCTGGTGGCAGAGGCCTAAGGTCCAAAAGTCATGGGTCAATAACATTCCCACGCTCTCAGAGTTAAGGAAATCCGTAGCAGTGGCAGCAGTCGTTCGGCCGCAACTGCTGAGTACCGTTGCTACATTTCAGACCAGAGTGTAGGATTTCTCCACTGCTCTATATTGAAAGTGTGCATAAATGCCAACAGAAAGGTCACATGTGGCAGCTCTAAGCCCTTGCAAAATATCAAGCAAAGATTCTTCCTCCTCCACGGCAAAACCAACAATGACACAGAATTTGGAATTCCTGCAGGCTTGCTCTTGGCTTCTAAGTAGGGCAGGGAACGAGGAAATTGGGAGGGGATGTGTCAGACCTTAGGTCTGTGAGCCGTTAGCAGGGGTTGAGATTTATTTATTTATTTATTTATTTATTTATTTATTTATTTATTTATTTAAAACAAACTCAAACCCAGTGTGAAAAGCAGTTTTGGTGTAGGATCCGATCACATGCCAGCAAATTCAGGTAGATTTGCAGCTCTTAAGCAGCAAAACCTTTCCCCCAAAATCCAGACTTTTTGCTGTAAGGAAAATGATGAAGAAATGCATTCGAAAATGTGAGCAAACAATTGCTTGACACATTTGCATATAATAATAATAATAATAATAATAATAATAATAATAATAATCCTATATAATAAAGTGCAAGTGTCTGTGTCCGTCCCTGTGTCCTACTGCGCATGTGCCCCACGGACACAGGGATTGGAGCGCAGAGACTTCGGGTGGCTGGGCGAAACTGCGCATGTGCCCCACGGACACAGGGATTGGAGCGCAGACTTCGGCCGGCCAGGGTGTTGAAGCGGCGGGTGCGCGCTCGCGTGGACTTCATTCTAAGCGGCCGTTACAAGTGGCGGCTGAGTTGGCCTGCTGGGGCCTGGCTGGTGCCAGTGCTGCCACCGCCGCCGCGATTCGCCTCCTGCGCTGCCTGCTGAAGGGCCATTCGGTGCTGGCCGGGGCGCCCAAGTACATCGAGCACTTCAGCAAGTTCTCGCCGTCCCCGCTTTCCATGATGTTCTAGCGCCCGTTAATTTAAATCGCAAAGTAAGGGATGAAATATAATGTACACATTATACATTAATCCTGCAAAGTAAGGGATGAAATATAATGTAAATCGCAAAGTAAGGGATGAAATATAATGTACACATGAAGAAGAACGACAGGAGGTTATTATTATTATTATTTTTAAATTGTGTGTGGTGGAGGGAAGGAGGGGAGGGAAGGGAGGTGGGAGGGAGGGTAAAGGCATAAGTGAGTAAGGAGGCAGATGAATATATGGAGTAGAAATGTAAGTAATGTATGGAATGTATGGAAACGTAAGTAATGTATGGTAATGTAGTGAAGGTGGATGTATATGTGGGTGTATATGTGTTTGGTGAGAGAGGGTCAGATAGAATGAATTAGTATAATTGTTTGATGGGTTGTATGTAATGTGAAAGATGTATGGACGTATGTGAAAGATGTATGGATTTGTATGGAATTGTATGTAGGGTGTTTATTTTGTATTATAACAAAATTTAATAAAGATTTATTAAAACGCAAAAAAAAAAATAATAATAATTTAACGGGCTTCATGTCTACTAGTAATAATAATAATTTATTATTTATACCCTGACCATCTGGCTGGGTTTCCCCAGCCACTCTGGGTGGCTCCCAACATAATATTAAAAGCATGATAAAACATCAAACATTAAAAACATCCCTGAACATCCCTTCAGATGTCTTCTAAATGTCAGGTAGTTGTCTATCTCTTTGACATCTGGTGGGAGGGCGTTCCACAGGGCAGGTGCCACTACTGAGAAGGCCATCTGCCTAGTTCCCTGTAACCTCACTTCTCGCAGTGAGGGAACCGCCAGAAGGTCCTCAAAGCTGGACCTCAGTGTCTAGGCAGAACGATGGGGGGTGGAGACGCTCCTTCAGGTATACTGGGCTGACGCCATTTAGGGCTTTAAAGGTCAGCACCAGCACTTTGAATTGTGCTCGGAAACGTATCTAACCTCCAAGCAAACACCTAGAGGGCACCAGGTTGGTGGCCATTGCCCTGCAAGAAGCACTGTCTGAAGGGGTGCTTCAGAAGGCCAGAGAGCCGAGTAATTCAGTAGCCATTAGCAGTGATCGCAGGCAGAAGGATAAATACAGTCCAGCCACGGGCGAGATGAGTTTCCTGTTCTTCCTGCCTGCTGGGTATGTTAAATGGCTGAATGCAACGTTCTGAAATAGATGGAATAAAACAACCTCCGGTGGGATAAAGGAAAACGTGTTTCTGTCTGACCACTGTCAGAAAGGGTTGAAATCACAAAGCAGGGTCAGTTCAGGTCCTCTCCCCAATATTGTTTCTTCCACCTTCTTTGGCAGTGGAAACGGAGGCCCAGATTTAAAACTGACCACCAGGATTTGTTGGTTGGCATCTGCCTGTCTCAAGAGACAATGGAGTGAGCCTCCAGGGGTGAAGTCAAACTGCTGCATTAGCAGGACAGAAGTGACCTCACTGGGGCGCAAGTCTGAGCTGTGTGTCTGGAGGTCCTGGGCTGCCCAGATGACAAGACCCCCTCTCAGCCTTGCTGATGTGGTCCAAAGGAACTCAGAGCAATATGTTTGACACCAGCTTGGCTGCAAGAATTGCTGGAAGGAGGTGTACAGGGCGCCATCTAACTGTCTTAGGGACTCCACTCCAGATCTGTGTAGAGTTTACTCCTTAGCCTTTTCTTCTCCTGAAGATGTCCCGCAACACAGTGGACGTTTAGGATCAGAGTTTTCCTTCTCCTAGCTGGGCTGCCCTCCCAGGTTGATGAACCCCATCTGCCCCACACTTCCTTCTACAGCACATGAAGAAGCCGCCTTCTTGACTGTTAGACCCACTATTGGTCTCATTCACTCAAGCCTGTCTTTGCATGCCGGTGAAGTCCCAAGTCCCTAACTGACTGAGGGTTTGAGACCCATCAAGAATAACCTGTTATTATGAATCCTACACACCCACACCCACCCACCCACCCACACCCACACCCACACCAGTCTTTGACATTATTTGGAGTCCCATATATTGCTGCATTGGAAAGAGAAATATATGCCTCCATTTATTCACTGGCTTGAAGACTTAATACTTGCCAGTTATGAGCGGATTGCTTATAGACGGAGACTTTGCATGGACAAGTATAATGAAATTTGGAACTCAATTATACAAAATACAGTAGGTTAAAAACTGTAAAGGGGGAGAGAGAGGGGGGGGAGGAAGGAAGGAAGGAAGGAAGGAAGGAAGAGAGAAAGAGAGAAAACACAACAACACAACACAGAGATGCTATTTTTCTGGCAGAAATAAGGGTGAGAGAAAAAACCTACTTTGGTTTTCATTTGCCTCTTCGTGTTGATTTGGCCTTTTGGCTTCTGTCGGCTGTGATGCACAATAGACCTGCATAGAATTGCAACTATATATATTTGGGCTTTGGGGCTGACTTGCCTGGTGCTTGTCTAGCGGTCCTCTTGCAAAATGAGTCACTTGGTTTATTGTTGCCTACACACCCACACCCCCCACATGTGTTGAATATTACTTCCCTGACCCTCCCTCCCCCTCCCCCTCCCAGCCCAAGCCCTGTTCATGCATGACGGTGCGCTGATGGAGGAGTCACTGGCAGAGCTAAACCTTCTCCAAGGCGAGGCTCCTGCCATCCATCATGAGTTAAGTATGAGCTGCCCTGGTAGCTGTCAGAGGAGGCCCAGCTGATGTGCCGCAGCTAATTAGCATGCCTTGCGCTGCGCACCGGGATTTGGGGAGGTCTCCAGCAGCTGTGCAAACCTGTGTGGAAAAATTCCACGCCTGCAAAAGATCGAAAGGCCCTCATTTGAAGTGCAAAAGCTGTGCCGAGGATACGGGAGCTTAGCTGGAATTAGAGGCAGCAAAGCGGGGAGGGGGAGCTGCACCTGTTGGATTTTTGCCTGTTGCGCAACTGCTAAGAGGAACAGGGCTCTTGCCAGGAAAAAAAGGGACTGCAACACCCATGTTTCTATATTTTTCATTGATGCAGAGCAGATCTGCATATATATCCCCATAGGAAGATAAAGGTAAAGGTAAAGGGACCCCTGACCATTAGGTCCAGTCGAGTCCGACTCTGGGGTTGCAGCGCTCATCTCGCTTTATTGGCCAAGAGCCGACGTACAGCTTCCGGGTCATGTGTCCAGCATGACAAAGCCACTTCTGGCGAACCAGAGCAGCGCACGGAAACACCGTTTACCTTCCCACCAGAGCGGTTCCTATTTATCTACTTGCACTTTGATGTGCTTTCGAACTGCTAGGTTGGCAGGAGCTGGGACAGAGCAACGGGAGCTCACCCCGTCACAGGGATTCAAACCGCTGACCTTCTGATCAGCAAGCCCTAGGCTCAGTGGTTTAACCCACAACGCCACCTGGGTCCCTGTAGGAAGGTAAAGAAAGCCAAATTTTGATCTGTTCCAAGGACCAGGTAAATCAAAGTGGCTGGCCTGATCGTTCTGGGAAGTTTAGAAGGAAATTGGCCCCCCTCAAACCAGATAAACTGAGCGAAAAGAAATTGATGTATAGACAGGCTGTGGTCTCTGAAACCGCTATAATTCTATAGGCTGAGAGAGAGCTCTGGCTTCAGGCAATTGAAATGAGTCTTCCTTGGGTTTTTTTTTACTCAGATGCTGCTGAGTTTTAAGAGGTTTTCTGCATGCAAGGCAGAGGGTCAGAGGGGGCTGGGCACCATTGGTTGCCGATAGTTGAGCAGATGGATTTTGGGGCTAGGAACCCAATAGATCAGGTTCTACTTCCTAATGCTCGTACTTCCTGGTTGTTGGTTTGTTGGGGGAAACTGCAAGTACCGTATTTTTCGCTCTATAAGGCACACCTGACCATAGGACGCACCTAGTTTTTAGAGGGGAAAAGCCCCATTTTTTTGAGGATCAGCTCAAATTTCTGCAGCTTCTTTTGCAAAGGAGAAAAGCCCCATTTTTTGAGGATCAGCTCAAAGTTGTTGAGCTTACTTTGCAAAGGGAAAAAAACCTGTTTTATGGGTTTAACTCACGGTTCTGCAGCTTCAGGAAAGGGAGCCATTTCTACAGTTTCCAGACAGATAATCTAATCAGTCAGTCACATGTCGCTGGGGAAACAGCCTCCTTCTGCAAGGGGGCGGGGCTGGAATCTCTCTCCCTTATCTCTCTCCCTGATCGTTTGCTGAGCAGCTGCTCAGGGGCTTCCTTTCAACACCCCCTTTCTCTCTTTTTTTAAAAAAAGTACAATCTGCTTTTGCCCCTGGGCAGTTCAGCTCCAGGGACCACACATTTGCTCCATAAGACGCACAGACATTTCCTCTTACTTTTTAGGAGGAAAAAAGTGTGTCTTATGGAGCGAAAAATACGGTACTTTCAGCTGAGACATTCACAGCACAAACCAGGGGTAGCCAACATAGCGCTCTGCAAATGTTGCGTGTCGAGCTCCCGCAAGCCACCCCTCTAAATAACTCACACTACACACAGTAATTCAAGTTTAAGGTTTTTGGCATGATTTTGGCCACAACTTTATTAAAATACCAAAATGTGAGTGGTTGCATAGGCATTGGTTCCAACTAGCTGCCCCCTCCTGGGGGCAGACTGACATCCATCCGGTTAGCGGAAGTCAGTAAAGGGAAAACACTTTGGGGAGAGAATGGGGGTCAGGGGCCCGGGCCCTCGCCTCTCCCCAAATGTTCCCAGGGGCATGGCCCTGGGCCCCGACTGGAGGATACGGACAAAAGCATGATGAGCCCCTGGATTCCTTTAACGGAATTCCCTGCGCAGCAGCATTGGAGGGGCAGGCACGGCCAACCACATCCCCTCCACCAACCAATTTAATAACCAATGCCTAACCGCCAACCTTACAAGTTGTGACTAATTGCTACGCAGTAGGCGAAAACCAAATGGCAACAGCCAATCAGCCAGATGGAAAAATTCCTACCAGGCCCCTGCCCCAAAAGCAGACGACCCCATGACAGGCATAGCAAGGGCAACACACAAGCCTAAATAAAGGGAGGGAGGGTGATCTGATGCACGCAGCAAAGAGGGCCACATGCTGTGTGCACTGAGAATATATAACCTCTGAGCTGTCCATCAAAAATTGCTACATAGCATTCTCCCCAGCAACCCGCAGGGCCCAATCACTTGCTCTGGCCATCTGGTTATCTCCCGCTTGGACTACTGCAATGCGCTCTACGTGGGGGTACCTTTGAAGGTGACCCGGAAACTACAACTAATCCAGAATGCGGCAGCTAGACTGGTGACTGGGAGCGGCCGCCGAGACCACATAACACCGGTCTTGAAAGACCTACACTGGCTCCCAGTACGTTTCCGAGCACAATTCAAAGTGTTGGTGCTGACCTTTAAAGCCCTAAATGGCTTCGGTCCAGTATACCTGAAGGAGCGTCTCCACCCCCATCATTCAGCCCAGACACTGAGGTCCAGCGCTGAGGGCCTTCTGGCGGTTCCCTCCCTGTGAGAAGCCAAGTTACAGGGAACCAGGCAGAGGTCCTTCTTGGTAGTGGCGCCTGCCCTGTGGAACGCCCTCCCTTCAGATGTCAAAGAGAACAACAACTATCAGACCTTTAGAAGACATCTGAAGGCAGCCCTGTTTAGGGAGGCTTTTAACGTTTTATAGATTATTGTATTTTAATGTTCTGTTGGAAGCCGCCCAGAGTGGCTGGGGAAACCCAGCCAGATGGGCGGGGTATAAATAATAAATTATTATTATTATATTTATATTTATATTTTTATTATCCTAACCCGCCCAGCAACAGTGGGGTGACTTGTTAGCCCCCACCACAACACATGCTCTCCATGAAGGAGAACCCGCTTTGTGGGACCATATCTCCCACCACCCCTGATCTTTGGCCATGCAGGGAAACTTGGAACCTGCTCTGGTCTTCTCTAGACTTGAAGGTACCACCTGCTCTGGTGGGACTTAGAGAATTTGAATTTGTTTGCATTTGAGTGAGAAAGCAAGCTGCACTTCTGGAACCAATGCTCGAACCAAAACAGCCTTTGAAATCCATGCATTTCTGAATTTTGCAATGCAGTCCTGCAAACCACCAGTGTGTACAAAAATGCATTTTTTAAAAAGGGAAAAGTGTCCATAAAAATGCACATATGAGCGAAGGCAGCATATAAACATTCATTGCATTAGGGAAAATAAACGTACGTTTCGTCAAAGCTGAACACAAAAATGTGATTAGTAGGAAGAAATTGCACTAAAACGCTGAGGAATTTTCATGAGGATGTTTTATTTTCTTGGGGGTGGGCAGGCTGCAAATCGCTGTGAAAATGTGGAGGACCGAATTTAAGAGTTTTGAAAAATGAGAACCAAGATTGACAGATCTGCCCATCCCTATTTGGACCCCCAAGTGGTATGTGTGGGTGGCTGTGGGTGCAGAGCCTGGATAGCTCAGTTGGTAGAGCATAGGATTGTAGAATCTTAAGGGACCCCAAGGGTCATCTAGTCCAACCGCCTGCAATGCATGGTGATGATAATGTCAAGGTTGCAGGTTCGATCTCTGTATGGAAAAACTGCATATTCCTGCATTGTAGAGGGTTGGACTAGATGATCCTCAGGGTCCCTTCCAACTCTAAAATTCTATGTGCTATTAATGATCTATTAATGTGAACAGGGTAGTGTAGAAAGTAGAAGCGGAAATAGGCACATAGGAGGAAATACGCACACCTGCAAACCTTTGGAAGGTTCCATGAGCAGTGGCTAATCTGGGATTTGCTGACATTAGGTAACACACAGCCAAATTTCCCTTCAGCCTTGTCTTCTGATGCGGAGGACTGGAGTTGTTAAAGACCCCCAAAGTGCCGGATGATTGCAGAGAGGAGCCATCCATAGCTTTTGGGATGAGAAAATCCAGTTTGCCGTCCCCCGCGTTTGAAGTGACTAAGAAGGAGTGGCAGGTCCGTGGGGCAGAACATGACATTTTGATAACTAAACACTCAAAGCGAACCATGTCTAAGAGGCTGCCGAGCAGATTTCCCCCGCAGCAACACGCGAGCAGTAAGTGGAAATTAATTTAAGGACTCTACATTTTTCGGCAGAATTATTAACGGGAAGTTCTGGCTGCAAATTGGAGCTGGAGTGACTTAGCCTGCTTCCTCATCCTTGCTGAGCAGCGGGTATTGATGGGTCTGTAGCTCAGAGGCTACGCAGGTATTTTGCGCCCAGAGCACCCCCCACATTCCTGCCCCCCCTCCCAGCCAAAGGATCTCAAGCAGCAATCTTGGGAGGCCTCACAAAGACTGGGATGAATTTCCAAATTGTTGAAAGCTTGGGCTAAATAGGGAGGGGTGAATGAGGAAGCAAAACAATGTCCTCTCATTTGCATTTTTTTGGGGGGAGTAGGGAAAGGTGATTTTTGGGAGACAATTCACCAAGGGTGGTAGTCAACTAAATTATTTCAAGAAGTCCCGTTGAAATTAAGGGACCTAGCTTAGTCATTTTCATTAATTTCAGCCAGTCTGTTCTGAGTGAAACTTAATTGAATACCACTCAAATTCCCTCACAGCTCTGATCGCCTGGCAGCTGCTATCTTCTTTTTCTTCAGAACGCCAAGTTTCTGAGTGGCATTTTGTGTGTGTGTGTGTGTGTGTGTGTGTGTGTGTGTGTGTGTGTGTGTAAATGGCATCCACCACAACAAACAAACAAACAAACAAAAAAATGGTAGTTTGAGCTGCCATTCCTCCACCCCAGAATACCTTTTAGAGCAAGGCATTCTGTGAGGAAATGGGATTTATTGGAACCCAGGTGGCACTGTGGGTTAAACCACAGAGCCTAGGGCTTGCCGATCAGAAGGTTGGCGGTTCGAATCTCCGCGACGGGGTGAGCTTCCGTTGCTTGGTCCCTGCTCCTGCCCACTTAGCAGTTCGAAAGCACATCAAAGTGCAAGTAGATAAATAGGTACCGCTCCGGCAGGAAGGTAAACGGCAGGAAGGTAAACGGCCTACATGACCCGGAAGCTGTACGCCGGCTCTCGGCCAATAAAGTGAGATGAGCGCCGCAACCTCAGAGTCGGACACGACTGGACCTAATGGTCAGGAGTCCCTTTACCTTTTACCTTTAGGAAACTTATACAAAGTCAGGCCACTGGTCCATCGAGCTCAGAATCACCTGCACTGTTCGGTAGATGCTCTCCAGGGTTTCAGGCAGGGAGTGTCTCCCAGCCCTACCTGGAGATGCTATGGATTGAACCTAGATCCTTTTGTGCGCAGATGAGGTGCTCTGCCACTGAGCTATGACCGTTTCCCCCCAAATCAAGCGAGTATGTATAGGAACATAATAAGCTGCTGAGAACTGTAGAGTTGGAAGGGTCCCTGAGGGTCATCAAGTCCAGGCCCCTGCAATGTAAGAATCTCAACTAAAGCATCCATGACAGATGGCCATTCAACCTCTGCTTAGAAACCTCCAAGGAAGGAGAGTCCACAACCTCCTGAGGGAGTCCGCTCCACTGTCGAATTGCTCTTACACGAGAAAGTTCTTCCTGGTGTTGAGTCAGAATCTCCTTTCTTGTAACCTGAATCTTTTGTTTCATGTCCTGCCCTCTGGAGCAAGAGAAAACAAGCCCTTTAGATATTTGAAGGCATCTCCTCTCAGTCTCCTCTTATCCAGGCTAAATATACCCAACTCCCTCTGCCATTCCTCATATAAGTCTTGGTTTCCAGACCCTTGAACTTGGCCATCTTAGCTGCCCTCCTCTGCACACGTTCCCATTTATCAATATCCTTCTTAAATTGTGGTGCCCAGAGATGGACACAGTATTCCAGGTGTGGTCTGGCCAAGGCAAAACAGAGTGATGCTATTACTTCCCTTGATCTGGGCACTGTTGAGGATTGGTGGCTGTTCTCCGGGGTTTCAAGACAGTCGATTGCAAAAACAATGCAGATGACCCAACTAAAATATCAATATTACCCACAGGCCTGGGTGAGCAGGCATGTATTGAGTTGGATCTTGACCTGGAAGAGCTACAGGGAGACAATACTGGGCTTCATGGGTCAATGGCCTGACTCAGGGTAATGCAGCTTCTTAGATGACCTTTACACCAGGGTCATGGCTTTGCCACAAAGAATCCTGGGAACTGTAGTTTGTTAAGGCAGTACTGTCACTGTTGCTAGTGCCATACTTGTTCTGCATTTGTAAGAAGGCGATATTTACTGTGGCAGCATCCAAATTTTGGCACTCCCTTCCTATTGACATCAGCCGGGCACCTTCACTGTATGCTTTCTGGTGCCAGCTAAAAACAAATTTGTTCCAGCAAACCTGTCTAGACATGCAGAACTCTGACATGTGTTGTAATCTGGTCTTTAGCATTCATTTTAATTTTGTTTCGAATGTTTTAAACACTAGTTCTTAACTGGTTTCTACTGATAATTTTTATTATTTTTGTAACGGGCTTTGAGGATTTGCTTTTTATTTTTTATTTTTACATCCGAGCAGTGTATAAATTTTAACAGCTAACTAACTAATAAATAAAGGTGCTGAGAATTGGTAGGAGACCCTAATTTCCCTCCCAGACCTACAGAGTTCCTTGGGGAGAGGGACTGATTGTGAAACAGCCCTGGAGAGTGTAGAAGGAACAACACAGACCTGGGATCTTTATTGACACCTCCCTCCCTCCCTCCCTCCAGCCCCTGTAGCGTTTCTCTTGCTTGCAATCAGTTATCTTCCCCAAGATTGGTTGCTTTAAGAAAAAGTTCTCCGGCCGGCTCTCGCGACGCACATGCCAGTTTTATCTGAGCCCTTTTTTAATGGGGTGCCGCGGGAGGAAGCGCAGAGCTCTTGGGACTGGAGCCTAAAACAATTGTACGCAGTCAGCTTTTGCGATAAGCGCGGGAGTGATCGGAGGCTGCCGGTTCCCAGTGGACTGTCTCTGTCTCCCATCAGAGCAGATAGCAGGAGGAAGACAAATGAAGTCGTCTTGCAGTTACTTACTGAGTCAATCTGTAGCAAGAGTCTTCCTTGCAAGCCAGAAGTTGCTGGCGTGACTCCGTGATCTAAGGGAGACATAAAAATAGAACCAGCCTGTTCTCAGACACACACAGAGCTCAGAATCGGAAGTAAGGATGTAACAACAAAGAAAGGAGGGAGGGAGGCAGTGTGGTTAATTGCTGACGAAATTTGCTGGTGCAATTTTGCAAAAGCGAAATAACACAAGAAGAGCGCTGCTGAATAGGCCCATCTAGACAGCATCCTGTTCCCACCTGGGTCCAACCAGATGCCTGTGGGGAACCTGCAAGCAGAACCTGAACACAACAGCACACTCGCCGCTTCTGATTCTCTGCAACTGGTACCTCTAACAGTGAAGGCAGAACAAAGCCATTGTGGCTTGTAACCATGAATTTGCCTAATCTTCTTTCAATGCCTTCCAAGTCGCATATGGACATCCTGATTTGGGCTCCTAAGGGAATCCTAGAATCATAGAACTGTAGACTTTGAAGGGACTTTGAAGGGACCTAGAGGGTCCTCAAGTCCTCTTACAATGCAGGACTCCATTTGTAATATGCCACCGTCATAACTTTTAGCCCGCAAATGATATCCAGTTGCTTACGTTTCCCCTCGCCGTCTTCCCTTTGCACTGAAATGAATGAGATGTAATGCAGGGGTCAGGAACCTTTTTCAGCAGTGGGCCGGTCCACCATCCCTCAGACCATGTTGTGGGCCGGACTATATTTTTTGGGGGGGAGGGGGGGAATGAACGGATTCCTATGCCCCACAAATAACCCAGAGATGCATTTTAAATAAAAGGACACATTCTACTCATGTAAAACTATGCTGATTCTTGGACTGTCCGTGGGCCAAATTGAGAAGGCGATTGGGCCGTATCCAGCCCACGGGCCTTAGGTTGCCTACCCCTGACGTAATGACACTGCGACAGCGTCACTTATCGCATCATTATGCAAGATCATTGATGTAAGTTGTGCCATTTCATCACAGCCGATGAAACAGGCCACATCGGTTTCCATTTCAACAAGACCAAGGACAATTTCTCAGGTAGTTTACAGACAGCCTTTCAAAGAAGACTCTGCATATGCTCAGGTGCACCTGGATACACGCTCTCTCTCTCACACATGGTTTTATGAATCTATATTACATGTTTCCTAGGCATCAAGGGGACTGTGATGCATTCCGCCTCTCCTGGTATGCCCCGTGTAGGACCTTAAGGTCCTCAAATAATAACATTTTGGAGGTCCCGAGCCATAAGGATGCTAGGCTGGCCTCAACTAGGACCAGGGCCTTCTCAGTACTGGCCCCGACTTGGTGGAATGGTCTGTCACAAGAGACCAGGGCCCTGCAGGATTTGGCATCTTTCCGCAGGGCCTGCAAGACGGAGCTGTTCCGTCTGGCCTTTGGGTTGGTTTTAGTTTAACCCTGATGTTTCATTCCTTTATGGTTTGATTGGTGGGCTACTTAAAAATGAGGCTGCATTTTAAACTTTAAGTCGTATTTTAACCTGCATTTTAATTTATTGTTTTGTATGTTTTGTTGTGATTTTATGGGTGTTAGCCGCTCTGAGCCCGGTCTTGGCTGGGAAGGGCGGGGTATAAATAAAAATTTATTATTAATTTATTATTCGCAGTCCGCGGCACTGGCGAGCCAGACTCAGTGTGCACAGTGCCAAATGTATGAGGTGACAGGTGTTAATGAATGAAAGGGCTGTGAATCCGCTCCAGAACTCCCACGCGTTAGAGACTTAAACACTCTGACTGTTGAATACTCTAGCAGTGTGTGTGTGTGTGTGTGTGTGTGTGTGTGTGTGTGTGTGTGTGTGTTCTAGCTGGCTAGTATCAAAGATGGGCTGCTGTGATGCACTGGTGAGTTGTGGCAATTTTCTTCACGTTGCTACAGCAACATCGGGGGGTTGTAATCTAAACGAGGCTTGCTGTTTTAGGGAATGTAATTCATGCTTTGGGTGAGATTCTGGATTCAAATCCCCGGCAAGCTGATATATAACAGCAGGGAGGAGGGGGGTGGGTGAGAGGTCTATGCATGCTTCTTTTTAAAAAGGGGGAGGACCCATAGCTCAGCGCACGATCTCACGCTGCGCAAGCAGATGGCGCCAGGTTAAATCAGGGTAGATGGGTTTAAATCCAGGTGATTTTAAATCCCCGCCCTGAACCAGCTTGCGTACAGACCGGTTGCGGTGACCGTTTCAGAATTTCAGCTTGCAAATGCACAGGGCCATCATGCCATCCAGGAGAGCGATCCGAAACCACCCATCATTCCTAGAACGTATGAACCCTGCTTGGGAGGACAGGGACCAGTGTGGTGTAGTGGTTAAGAGTGGTAGACTCGTAATCTTTGCCCTCCATTAATTGGTCCAATTCCCATTTATTTATACATACGTACATACATACTCACATATATTTCACTTTTCCTCTGAAGAACTTAAGATGGTGAAGGTGGTTTTACATATCATAAATCCCTGCATATTTTACAAAAAACAAAAAACTATACCATTCAGCACTCCATTATTGCCTCCATCAAAGCTTACTTACACTGTTGAATTTACCTTAACGCTGCCAGTGTTTTCAGCTGTACACAGTTACTTCCCTTATATTCAATAACTGTTTCCCAATCTTCTCTAAGCGCATGTTCTCCAAAAACCCCCCGCATGTTTTCCAATCTTCTCTAAAGGTGGTTCTCTGCTCTCTGTTTCAGCCTGACAACCACCCTGTGAGGTAGGTTCAGTTGAGGGACCGTTGGTTGTATCCCACTAAGTCCTACTCAGAGCAGACACATGGAAAGGAACAGGTTTGAGTTAGCCGTGCCCAGCCACTTGAATAGGTCTACTCTGAGTAGGACTATAACACTGGCTAAGCAAGCCTTGGAGCAGACTGAGCTCACCATGCGAGCTTCGTGACTGAGTGGGGAACCGAACCCTAGTTTCCCGGGGCCTAGCCCTACCCGCAAACCACACTGACTCTCTCTGTTAAAGCTGTCAAAATTATTACATCTTGTGGCAGTGAATTCCAAAGGCTTAACTCTGCATATGAGGCAGGTTTCAGTTTCTCTGTGCACGTGCGAAGCTAGTAAGGAACATTAAAGGGGTTGGACTAGATGGCTCTTGGGGTCCCCTCCAACAGTGCACTTCCACGATCTGTCACTCGATAGCAATGCCGCTATCCTGTGCACACATGGTTAGAAGTAAGTTCCTTTGCACAAAGTGGGGTTTTTACATCTGGTTAAACCACAGAGTCTAGGGCTTGCTGATCAGAAGGTCGGCGGTTCGAATCCCTGCGACGGGGTGAGCTCCCATTGCTCGGTCCCTGCTCCTGCCCACCTAGCAGTTCGAATGCACGTCAAAGTGCAAGTAGATAAATAGGTACCACTCCAGCGGGAAGGTAAGCGGCGTTTCCGTGTGCTGCTCTGGTTCGCCAGAAGCGGCTTTGTCATGCTGGCCACAGAACTTGGAAGCTGTATGCCGGCTCTCGGCCAATAAAGCGAGATGAGCGCCGCAACCCCAGAGTCGGACATGACTGGACCTAATGGTCAGGGGTCCCTTTACCTTTACCTTTAAACACGCAATGGATGATCTTGTTAGTGTTCAGCATATTTCATAACCCAGGACTGGTTCCTACTGGACATAATAGTGTTTCTTCATGAAATGAAAAGTAAATGTCTTTGATGTTTGTTTAGCAGAGGCCTTAAATATTCAAAATTTGAAAAGCGGAAGCACTGCAGAGCTCAGAGAGCTGAGTCGGGGTGAGAGGAGCAGAAAACAGCATCAGCCGTCTGGGTTCTGTGAATGAGCCTGGTGAACTGGTGCCTGCCTGGCAGTGTAGTGTAGTGGTCAGAGTGTGGCACGAGGTCTGGGGAGGCCAGGGTTCAAATCCTCACTTGGCCACAAAGCTCACCGGGTGGCCTTGGGTCACGACAAGGGATGTGGAGAAATGCGGTTCCATTCCCATAAAGAGGCGAACTTACCTAATTTACACCTTGCGAAAAACAATATGCAAACCGAAACACAGCCATTCGTCAAGATTCACGCTTCTTTGAATATTGCAATGCACTTTGCCAGCCAAGGAATGTCTGCCAAAAAGCATAGAGCAGGGGGGAAAGTAGGAAAGCAAATGCATATATTGGTGAAAATAGGGCTACACTGTATTCTGTTAGTGAAAATTGCTTTGCAAAAAAATAATAATGTGTGTATTAGGCAACGTTGCATACAAAATGTGTAGATTAAGAGAAATTCAAACTAATATGCTGACAAATATTTAATGCTGACTTTAGAAACAACAGCAAAATGATGTGGAAATGTGGAGAAGTGAACTTAAAACTGGAAAAAATAAGAAACTGGGAGAAACAAAAATCAGTAAATTTGCTCATCTCCAGCCCTGGCTAACTGTGGCCCATTAATTTCAATGGATCAGCCCTGAGTAGAACGTAGTTGTACATAACCCACAGTCCTTCAGCCTAATCTACCTTACAGGATTGTTGTGAGGGTGAAACAGAAAGAGGAAGGAACAATGTATGTTGTTTGAACTCCTTGGAGGACAGGTGTGCCATAAATAAAATAAGTGAAATATTCAGTTTTCAAACCATTTCTTTACATTCCGAACCATAGTTTGGAAAAATCTAATTGCCCTCTTGTGCATGTAGCTGAATTTCATTGCTTTCCCATTTGATCAAATCATACTCTGTCATTACATCTGAAGCAGCAAAACAACATTGGAGTGATCCACCCAAACGTTTGGACGGTTGGATATTTTATTCTCATTGATCTTTTTTTTAAGGAAGCCCCACACAGAGAAAAGTGGTCCTTAATTCAGTGTACTGTGCATGGTTATGGTTTAAGAGATTGTTAGGCTTTAACATGGTTCTTTTCATTAAAGGCAGATTTCTTCTTCTTGTTGTTGTTGTTGTTGTTTAGTCGTTTAGTTGTGTCCGACTCTTTGTGACCCCATGGACCAGAGCACCCCAGGCACTCCTGTCTTCCACTGCCTCCCGCAGTTTGGTCAGACTGATGTTGGTAGCTTCGAGAACACTGTCCAACCATCTCATCCTCTGTCGTCCCCTTCTCCTTGTGCCCTCCATCTTTCCCAACATCAGGGTCTTTTCCAGGGAGTCTTCTCTTCTCATGAGGTGGCCAAAGTACTGGAGCCTCAGCTTCAGGATCTGTCCTTCTAGTGAGCACTCAGGGCTGATTTCCTTCAGAATGGATAGGTTTGATCTTCTTGCAGTCCATGGGACTCTCAAGAGTCTCCTCCAGCACCATAATTCAAAAGCATAAATTCTTTGGCGATCAGCCTTCTTTTTTAAGCCAGGTTATTAATCATATGACCACAACTGCTATATTGATCTTTTAAGTCATTGATTTAAAATTTCAGGCCAGTATTCAACTAACTAGCTTTGTCAGCACTAGGATTGTTGCTTGTGCAATGGAACTGCTCCCCTCTCCACCCCTGCCCCCCACAAAATCTGTCCTTAACCCCCCAAAGCAGATTGGGAAGGATGAGGGGATGTGCACCCTCAGTTTAAAGGATCTCAAGTTGGAATGTGCAGTATATAGAAGGTCATAGGGTTTGTTCCTGAAAAATGTAAGTTTCTAGTCTTCAGGGTTGTGCAGAGGAAAAAAGAAATCAGAAACACATGCCCACAGTCTTCTGGAAGGTTAGGGCTAAAACAGCAAGGGGAAGGGCCATCGCTGAATGGGAGTGATGCCTGTTGGAAGTCTGAACGGAGTTTGCAAGGACATTTGCTTGAATGCACTTACAAGCGTTCTCGTGTTCAAAACGGAAATGAGCCAAGGGCGTGTGGCTAACATACATACTCCCACCCCTCCACACATGTTTGCCCTCACTGTGTCAAGGCTGAGCGCCCAAAGGGGGCTTTTTTATGACAACGTCACAAATCCAGTTCAGAGCGAGGGTCGTGCTTCCGGCCCTCACTCTGAATGGGCAAATGGCTTTCGCTTCCATTCGCAGCCATCGCCGGATGGTAATATAATAATAATAATAATAACAACAACAACAATAATAATAATTTTTTATTTGTACCCCGCCCATCTGGCTGGGTCTCCCCAGCCACTCTGGGTGGCCTCCAACAGATATTAAAATGCATCAAAATATCACAGGTTAAAAACTTCCCTAAACAGGGCTGCCTTCAGGTATTTTCTGAATGTAGGATAGTTGTTTATCACTTTAACCTCTGCTGGGAGGGCGTTCCACAGGGCGGGCGCCACTACCGAGAAGGCCCTCTGCCTGGTTCTCTGTAGCTTTGCTTCTCGCAGCAAGGGAACCACCAGAAGGCCCTCGGCGCTAGATCTCAGAGTCCGGGCTGAACGGTGGGGGTGGAGACGCTCCTTCAGGTATACAGGACCGAGGCCGTTTAGGGCTTTAAAGGTCAGCACCAACAATTTGAATTGTGCTCGGAAACGTACTGGGAGCCAATGTAGGTCTCTCAGGACCAGTGTTATATGGGCTCGGTGGCCGCTCCCAGTCACCAGTCTAGCTGCCGCATTCTGGATTAATTGTAGTTTCCGGGTCACCTTCAAAGGTAGCCCCACGTAGAACGCATTGCAGTAGTCCAAGCGAGAGATAACTAGAGCATGCACCACTCTGGCGAGACAGTCTGCGGGCAGGGAGGGTCTTAGCCTGCATACCAGATGGAGCTGGTAGACAGCCGCCCTGGACACAGAATTCACCTGTGCCTCCATGTACAGCTGTGAGTCCAAAATGACTCCCAGGCTGCGCACCTGGTCCTTCAGGGGCACGGTTACCCCATTCAGGACCAGGGAGTCCCCCACACCTGCCCGCCCCCTGTCCCCCAAAAACAGTACTTCTGTCTTGTCAGGATTCAACCTCAATCTGTTAGCCGCCATCCATCCTCCAATGCTAGAGAGCAGTAGAGACGCTTGTGTTGCAATGGGGCAAAAGTGTTAAGTGAAAAGCTCCCTCCCCTACACTGATATTCGGTAGCAGATGATGGAAAAAATCTCTTTCCTTGAGACCCTGCAGAATCCATCAGACAGTTGTGAGCTAGATGGACCAGTGGTCCAGCTTCCCATAAGACAGCTGCCTACACCCCCATCCTTTAAGACTTTCCTTTGCCTGCAAAAAGAGATTTTCTTCCAAGGCCGCAGCAATGCAGCATCTCCCCGGCGTGAAACAGCATCACGAGGCAAGCAGCGGGAGAACATTTGATATTCAGTCCCCAATTAGGGCTCTCTTCTCTCCACTTTTTTTTGGCATGCAGCTGAACAATTCCTGAGTGCTGCCCTTCCCCTGGTAGCTTCAGAGAGGTGGCTTGAAGGGAAAGGGATTTTTAAAACGTTCAGTGTGCGAAACCAGGAGGGAGAGCGGGGAGGGAGACCGGATCATCAGCACCCTCCTGGCCCTGTACTTTGCATGTTCTTGTCCCTCAGGAGGGAGGCAGGCCAAATGGAATGAGGTGGCCATTAGCTAGAGGTGCTCCTGCATCGGGTCTGAATGAATAAGATACAGACAGAGCCCTTCGCTTTGTGCAATACCTAGGCTTGAGTATGGTCCAGTTCTCATCGCAGGGCTAAGTGTGGAGGCGAGGACTCACAAGAGTTAATGCAATTCTGCAAAACTAAAACAACACCCAAATCTCTGCATATAGAAAACTAGCGTGTAAGGAAGACGAGCCCTAGCCTTGCTTTCTCACTGACAAGCTAGATTTCTCAGTGCAGGGGCTTTTCTTGGATGGGGGAGCATTCAGTGAGGTGAACCACCACCACCCCTTCTGGCAATCTTACTTTAATCACCCAAGTAAGAGCTACGCCAGCATAGGCAACCGTGGCTCTCCAGATGTTTTGGGACTACAAATCCCATCATCCCTAGCTAACAGGACCAGTGGTCAGGGATGATGGGAATTGTAGCCCCAAAACATCTGGAGAGCCAAGGTTGCCTATTCCTGAGCTAGGCCTTAGCATCACCAGCAATTTAGTGCAAGGGGATGGAGAAGTGAAGAGAATATATAACATTTCTTGGTGGCTCCTTACCTAATTTCACTTTCTATACAGATTAAAGCTATATTCCCTGATTCCAGGTGTCTGGAGGGTGTCCATGGTACTTGGTGGCCATTGTAGCGCACTGCACATGCTCAGAGGTGCCCCATCTTTATTGTACTCTCACCTCAATCTCCTCCTAATCTTCAGTTAGGAGAGGTACCCATCTGAAAGCTGAGTGGAAGGAAGCAGGTAATAATGGGAGGAAATGGGCAAAGTTTCACCTGGCAGGTTGCCCCCTCTCTGATGCTCTTGCTCTGGGAAATGCCTTATTTCTTCCAGTGTGGTGGGAGCCAGTGTGGTGTAGTGGTTAAGAGCGGTAGACTCATAATCTGGGGAACCGGGTTCGCGTCTCCTCTCCTCCACATGCAGCTGCTGGGTGACCTTGGGCTAGTCACACTTCTTTGAAGTCTCTCAGCCCCACTCACCTCACAGACCTCCTTGGGGCAGAAGCCTAGGCAGTGTGTATGGAGGTCCTGGGCTGCCCAGACAAAAAGACCTTACTGATGTGGTCCAAAGGAAAGCAGAGCAATACGTTTGGCACCAGCTTGGCTGCAGAAGTTGCCGGAAGGAGGCCAACAAGGCGCCATCCAACCATCTTAGGGACTCCACTCCAGATTTGTGTAGGGTTTACTCCAGTGGTTAAGAGCGGTGGACTCGAAATCTGGGATCGTACGGAGATGAGCAACTACGGAGATGAGGAAACAGGAATGTACTCTCCAAAGTTTAGACTAGGTTTGAACCTACCCGATCGACCCACATTTTCTGAAACAATATGAGATTGGAAACATGGGCACCCTTCGGAATTTGCACTACTCTGAATTTTGCAGCACAGTTCTCTACTCAAGTAATGGGTACAAAAATGCCTACATTAGTGAAAATGACATTGAAAAACACATTATTTTCCAGGAAATTGCATTGAAAAAATGTGTATATTGGGTAAAATCGCGTACAAAAGTGTGTGCATCAAGGAGAAATTCACACTAAAATGCAGGTGACATTTCATGAGGATTAAATATATATTTATCCATAAACTGAAGTGGAAATATGGAGGAGAGAAAGAGAGAGGAACAAAAATTGATAAATTTACCCATTTCCCCCAATATCTCATCTGGCCAGGAGGAGGAAGTTATTCTCCTGATGCAGGCAGGTCCTGCTTGGTTTAATTTAGGCTTAATGGGAGGTTATGCAAAGGTTACCTGGAGGCTGAATGAGATTAGGACCACCCAAGAGGTGTCAAGCCTCTTGAGACTTTCTGAGTAAGGATTCCTTAAAACTAAGCCAGGGAAATGGGGGACTGGAGATTTATGTATGGAGCCTAACAGGGATTATGGACACCTGCATCTTTTTGTCTCAATAAATTTAGGGGCTTTAGCAAGGCCATTTGTTTGCTGTCTTTAATAAAAACTTAAGATTGAAAGCGAAGCTTACTAGACTCCTGGAACAATCCTCTGCAATGCTGGAATCCCAGCAAAAGAATCCCTGGCAGATGGCCGTCCAAACCTCCGAAGGAGGAGAGCCCACCACCTCCCAGGGTAGTCCATTCCACTGTCAAACAGCTCTTACCATCAGAAAGTTCTTCCTAATGGTTCATCTCGTAACTTGGGGGTTGGGAGTCCCACCCTCTGGAGCAGCAAAAGAACAAACAAGCCATCTTCCTTGTGACAGCCCTTCAGATATTTAAAATGGTCACTGCACCTGTTGGGCAAAATCAAGGTGGTTACAAGCCCTGGTTTACTTTACTTGAAAGAACCCTGTATTTGAAGGAAAGTCCGGAATGATGATGATGATGATAATAATAATAATAATAATAATAATAATAATAATAATAATTTATTATTTGTACCCCTCCCATCTGGCTGAGTTTCCCCAGCCACTCTGGGCGGCTCCCAATCAAGTGTTAAAAACAATACAGCATTAAATATAAAAAACTTCCCTGAATAGGGCTGCCTTCAGATGTCTTTTAAAAATAGCATAGCTGCTTATTTCCTTGACCTCTGCTGGAAGGGCATTCCACAGGGCGGGCGCCACTACCGAGAAGGCCCTCCGTCTGGTTTCCTGTAATCTTACTTCTTGAAATGAGGGAACCGCCAGAAGGCCCTCGGCGCTGGATCTCAGTGTCCGGGCTGAACGATAGGGGTGGAGACGCTCCTTCAGGTATACAGGACCTGAAGGACTGAATGAGTCTGATTTATGTATAAAGAACCCTGAAAAGTGAAAGCGGGCATGCGTGTGTGCTGGTTTGTCAACTACAGGGGGCCGAGGTGTCTTCAGCCTCCTCAATATTTGTTTGAAGGGGGCTTGGCCCCTTCAATGTTGAGGGGGCCAGGCATGAGCACTCGGTCTCCTGCAGAGGATGTGACATCATTGAAGGCTGCACTGGCCTATCAGGAGACGCCGAGGGGCTGGCCTGGCCTGGCAGAAGGTCGCACCATCCTGTATGGTGTCGGGAGACCAGCGCGACATCACATGTTACACAAGTGACATCATCCCCCACACAGCGCATGCTAGGCCCCCTCAATCTTGTGGGCAGTCTGGCGCCTCTGGTTTTCTTTTTTAAAGTAATTTTTATTGGGTTTTCACCACAAACAACACATAAAGTAAACAAAAACATAACAAAAACAAACATAATGCAAAATACATCATTCAAATACAATGAAAACATGCATCATAATTTCCCCTTGCTTTTGCCTTATCAAGTTAGGGTGACTTCCTCCAGTCTCCCTTGCTGCGTTCCCATGTCTTTCGTCTTTAGTAATTTCCTCTCATCTTCCATTATTTTCCCTTATTTTCCTTATGTTCTTATCTTATATTTAACTTAATCATATTTCATACATTTTTATTACTTAATCCTAATTCTAATCTGTAAGCAAGCATTCCTTCCAGCTGTTTTCTAACTTTTAATCTTACTATAATTCTTTAAGTATACTTTAAATTTTGTCCAGTCTTTTCCCACCGTCTCCTCCCTCTGTGCGCCTCTGGTTTTCATCCCTTTCCTGTGGAGATGTCCTGGAAAGGCTGGTCAGACCAAGAAGAGCGGTAGGAGGAACTGGAATCTAAGGCAGGCCCTAGACATTTTGGCCCCTGAGGCGAACCACAAAATGGCGCCTCCCCTCCCCTACCAAGGAATAAGGGGTGAATGAAGAGCGACATCAGAAACAAGGCTGGAAATAATTGGGAAGCATTGGGATCTGCTGCCTGGGGTGGCTGTCTCACCTTACCTCATGGTTGGGCTTATCCCCAATAAATCTTGGCGTTGCCTGGGAAGGAACCTGAAGCAATGAATCAGATCCTGGAGAGGAGCCCTGTAGTTTGCCAAAAGGGAAAGCTACCTGGGCAACGCTAGGCAGACCTGTTCCTTCTCTTTCCCCACAGAGCCCAACCCTCCCTCCTGCCCCTGTTGGCGAGCCTCTGCCCACAGGAGAGGCACGGAAGGACATGTCAGCATGGTCTTCTCCCCTCTTGCCTTGGTCACTCAGATGCCAGCACTGGCACAAACAGACGGCTCAAGCCCAACCCACTCGAAGAAGGGCCTGTTTGCTTACCCAGTCCAAAGATGCCATGCTAAAGCTGTGCCCGCCTTAAAGTTTGTGGCAGAAGTCATAATTCAAATTCAAGTGCTTAATCGAGAGAGAGGCAGGATGCTGGGCTTAAAGTTGGCTATCGGCACGGGGGCATTGCGTCTTTTGTTGGCACCCAGGGCATGTGTGTGCACAAGGCAGGACCAGGGGCTTGGCACGGAGGGTGAACAAAACCCACTGCGCCAGCCCAACCCTCACCGCCACTGCTGGGTGGGTGTGGGGCACAGAGGGTTCACAAGGCCACACTGTGCCACCTGCCTGCCTGCCCATGCAAGGGGGAGCCTGGTCAGCTGATGTGCCCTTTGACGGGCGCACTCCCCAACACTGACCGGATAACCATTCAGTGAGGGGGCAGGGGGCGCGGTGGCAAGGCCAGGCTGGGCTCCGGGGCCCAGAGGCTTCCGGCGGAAATCAGGGTGGGGATCCGGGGACGACAACATCTATCTCGCACCCCCTTCAAATCATGCGCCCGGGGCAACGGGCCCCCATGCTACGGCCCTACATAAGCATTTAGCAGAAGCTGTACAGCAGACTGAGTAGCTTTGCCCCCCCCTATGATAAGATAAGATAAGATTTCTTTATTGTCATTGTACACGTACAACATTGTACAAGTGCAACGAAATTGAATGCCATCCCATAAAAACAAAACAAAAAACAGCACAAAAAACCAAAACAAAAACCAAAAACACACATTTTCAGCCACACATGCACATATGTACACACCCATCACAACTCTCCAAGGTCATATTATCTAGTTACAGCATTTAAAATGGTTATAGCTCTTGGGTAGAAACTATTCTTCAATCTATTTGTTCTTGATCTAATTGTTCTATATCTCTTGCCCAAAGGCAGTGGTGCAAAAAGAATATATCCCGGATGAGATGGATCCTGTAAAATATTGTTTACTTTTTTAAGGCAACAGTGAGACGTATTGAGTTTCTGTTCAAAGTGAGTCACTCTTTCACGAGTGTACCCTCTCTCGCACCAGCACTTGTGCAAAGCTTGTACCTGGGCTCAGCACGACGTGTGAACAAGCCTTGGGTTGCACAGAGCACCTCTGACCGTCCTCCCACCTTTTCCCTTCCAGGCGCTCCTTTTCAAAGGTCTCAGCATCCTCATGCTACCTCCTGCCGGCACTTCCACCTGGGCCCCCAGCCACAGATTTCCACAGACTTCCCCCTGCCTCACGCCGTCCAGCCTCACATGGCAACCGCGCACCAGCACGGAGGCCCCCTGCACCCGCCCTTGCCGCCTCTGCCTGCCCTGCCATTCCAGGAAGTGACGGGACCCTCTTTCCTACCTCAGGCCCTTCACCAGCAATACCTCCTCCAGCAGCAGCTCCTCGAGGCCCAGCACCGCAGACTCATGCCTCATCCCAGGTGAGCAGCATCTCCACCATCAGCCAAGATAATGAATGGGACCAGTTTGGGACATTCTAACAGCCAATGGCTTCCACATGCTGTTGGACTCTTCTGAGCCCAGTAGCCCCAGCCAACATGGCCAATGGATTGTGCTAGTTGCAGTTCTGCTTTTGCAAAAAACCAAACAAATATCCCTGCATGCAGAAAGCTAGCACACCAGGGACATTATTTCTACTGCGGCCTTCTTCCTGATGCCTTAGCTCTCCATGGCACCCTGCTTCCCCACCAGGGAAGAATGGGTGAGAGAAGATCTACAGGAAAGAAAAAACAAAATAAAAATAAAAAAATTCCTTCCAGTAGCACCTTAGAGACCAACTAAGTTTGTTCTTGGTATGAGCTTTTGTGTGCATGCACACTTCTTCAGATACACTGAAACAGAAGCCACCAGACCCTTATATATAGTAAGAGGGTGAGGAGGGGTATTACTCAGAAGGGTGGTGGGAATGGGTGATAGACTGATAGCTGTGGTAAACCTGTTGACGACTGTTAACGACTGCAATTAGTCTTACAGGAAAAAGCAAGGGGTGTGAAGGTTAAAAATAGCTTTGTCATGTATAATGAGATAAGAATCCAATGTCTCAATTCAGACCAGGTCTCTCCATGGTTTTAAGCTTGGTAATGAGTTGCAATTCAGCAACTTCTCTTTCCAGTCTATTTCTGAAATTCCTTTGCAATAAGATAGCTACTTTGAGATCTTGTATAGAGTGTCCTGGGAGATTGAAGTGCTCTCCTACTGGTTTCTCTGTCTTGTGATTCCTGATGTCAGATTTATGTCCATTTATCCTTTGGCGTAGGGTTTGGCCTGTTTGTCCAATATAGAGAGCTGAAGGGCACTGTTGGCATTTGATGGCATACACAATGTTAGATGATGAGCAATTAAATAGTCCTGAGATGGTATGTTTGATGTTGAATGGAAGTCAGTGTAAAGCTCATACCAAGAACAAATTTAGTTGGTCTCTAAGGTGCTACTGGATGACAGACCAACACGGCTACCTACCTGTACGGGAAATCTCCTGCCCTGGTGGATATTGCCGCCTGAGGCAGTTGCCTCACCTTGCTTCATGAGTGGGACGGCCCTGACTACAGCTCCTATCAATCCGTACCACTAACTAAGCTGGGGGGGGGGGGCGTTTTGCAGTGTCACAAAATCTGGGGACCTAAGGTTGAAGAACACTATTTTAGTCCAATCCCCTGCCAAGGCAGGAAATGCACAGCTGTTGCATCCTTTCTTCCACTCAAAAACCTTTAGCAAAGGTGGGTGGATTTCAAAGGCTATAAGTTAAATCAGTGGATGATGGGCTTATGAATGGCTGCCTACCATAATAACTAAGCATTGTTAGTTTTATGACTGACACCCAATTTGCGTGTCATTCCCACTCCCCACCCACATGGGGCAGCATCCTCCAAATGGTCAATTGATATTTGTTTTTAATTTATTTTTGCTTTTGAGTTGTTTTTAACATTTCATGATTTTATTGCTTGGTTTTCTATTTTTATGTTGTTGCTAATCCCTGCAATTTTTTTTATATAATAAAGTGAGATATAAATAGTTCTATAAATAAATAAAATAAATAAACCTAGGCATGCAACATCCTGCCTTTTCCCTGCTTCTGCGGGCTGAAGTGGTACCATCTAGAAAAAACGCTTTACTACTTAATTCTGGTATATAGCAGGTCTGGGAGGAACTTGTTGCCTTCCAGAAACTGATGGACTCTCATCAACCACAGTCAGTATGGACAACAGTCAGGAAAGATGGGAGATGTTCTCCAACAACATCTGGAAGGCCATAAGTTCCTCATCCCTGGCCTAAAATCTCGAACCTCTATGCAAAGCAACAGTATACATAAAATGGGGTCTCTAGAGCAGTGGTTGCCAATCTTTTTTGGGCCATGCCCCACCTAAGCATCTCTAAAATCCTGATGCCACCCCCCCTGTGACATATAATTCTTATTATTCAAAAAGGGAACTCCTACTCACGTGGAAGAAGCCTAAAAGGCCATTAACTTGGTCTTTAACAAGCTTCCAAATCGCCCCCCTTAAAAATCAAATTGCCCCCCCGTGGGGGTGTGCCCCACATTGGGAACCACGGCTCTAGAGTGTCCCTGCTTGTGTGAGCTTTGAAGAGGCATCTGCTTGGCCAACCTTGAAACCACTGTCTTGCTCGAGTACCTGGACCTTCTGTGTAAGCAATTCATATGTATTGCAGCCCCCCCCAATTTCCAAATGTTGTCAGACTACAACTCCCAGCATCCCCAGCCAGCATGGCACAATGGTCAGGGTTTCCGGACGCCATAGTCCAGAACGTTGGGAGGACACTAGCTTAAGAAAAGCTGTCGTTAATACTTTGTCCAATCTGTGAATACACTCTATTGACTCGGATGCTTTGTCTGCAGGTCACCATTAAGCTCTGTGCAGGCAACTGATCCAGGGTGAGTGAACATGCGTGTGCATGCACGTGTGCATGCGTGAGTTGGCGAGGAGGGTGACTAAATCTGCAGGCATGGCCCTATTTGCATTCAGTACACTCAGAACATCAGAAGACACCCTGTGCATGGACCAGCCATGCATTTTGCCTTCTGCTGTTTCTGCAGAAACTCACTGCAAGCTGAGTTAATGGTATAGCATCCCACTGCGCTTTGAATATAGGCTTGTGCATGCTTGACAGCCCTCCATTTCACAGGGTTCCTGAGCGCATGATCAGAGCCAGTGTTCACACCATTGGGTTTGTTTTCACAGGCTGAATGTGTGTAGCTCATGAAGCATGGGGAGAGGCAATATCTCAATAGTAGAGCGCATGCTTATCATGCAGAAGATCACATGTTCAATTCTGGGCATCTCCAGTTATTTCTTTTTTTAAATCCAGAAGCATCTCTCTCTCTCTCCCCTGCTGCCCCCCCCGGAAAGTCATTGCCAGTCAGAACAGACCAACCTTCACCAACTGTACTCTAGTTGTTATTAAAATCCATCTCCCATCACCCTGACCAGCCTGGTCAAATTGTAGTCCAAGGGCACCCAGTTGAGGGAAGGCTAGAGGGCTAGACAATACTGGACAAGGGATGCAAGAACATAAGAATAGCCTGCTGGATCAGCCCAATGGCTCAATGAGTCCAGCATCTTGTTCTCACAGAGGCCAATCAGATGCCTGTAGGAAGCCTGCAAGCTGGACCCAAACATTTCCCCTCCTGCAGTTTCTGGCAACTGATATGCAGAAGCACATAGTCTGGATGATGAGCATAGCCATCATAGCTAGTAGCCACCAATAGCCTTTTCCATGAATTTGTCATGGCCATAACTGCCTCCCATGAGAGCAAATTCCATAGTTTTGACCCGGCTGCTTCCTATGACCCTGATCCCCCAACCCCATGCATTCATGGACCCTGAATCAGTTGTCTGAACAGGGTTATCAGTGTTGCTTTGGATGCAGGATTCAGAACTGTGGGGGTGGGTGTCAAACATCAGCCTCTTTCGCTCACCTTTCTTCCTCAACCCTGCAGGCGGACTCAGGAGCGTATCTCTGTCCAACCTCATCGGTTACACCCAAGCTTCGAATTTGGCCATCAACTGCAGACGCCTCAACCCATGGGCCCCCAGCCCAGATATTTAGCAGAAGGAACAGACTGGTAAGACATTCAATGCTGTGACAACTGGGGTGAAATAGAAGTCTTGTGGTACCAGTTTCCATGAGCAACGGTTGAAAGAGCTGGGCGTGTGTATAGCATGGCGAATGGAAGACTAACAGGAAACAAGATGGCAATGTTCAAATATCTGAAGGGTGTCATGCAGACAGTAGTTTAGTGGCAAATTCAGAAGTGCAAGATCCCTTAATGAGAGTCACACAACAACACCCCCTCACAGTCACACACCCTTCTAAGATCATGCAACTTTCTAAGATTATACAGTGTAATAATAATAATAATAATAATAATAATAATGCATTACCATAATCAGTGCAAAGCACCATGTATTGCCTTTCAGCAAGATCTATTATTTGCACATACATTGGCAAATTATTTGGAGTGCTCGAGTATCTTCGTTTGGAGTGACTTAAGTTGTCATTTTCTTGAAGGTCCATTGTACATGACAGAACTTGCATACCATTGTCTTGAAATGGAAGCACCGTGTGTTCTCAGTGCCCCATAATGCTTAGTTTTGGAGCATCAGAGCTCTCCCTAAATATTCTTCCAGTGTTCCTTCTTCTGAATTACCCTAGGAGCCAATCCACAGTGGCCGATTCACTTCCTTTTACTCTTAAAAAAATACAAAGTCATTTTTTAAGCCCCAGAGACTCAAAAGCTCCCCTTTGATGCTGCTTGGGCTATGGAGACAGGGACCCTGCTGCAGAAATAGTATAAAAAAATTCCTTCCAGTAGCACCTTAGAGACCAACTAAGTTTGTTCTTGGTATGAGCTTTCGTGTGTGCAAGCACACTTCTTCAGATACACTGAAACAGAAGTCACCAGTGTATCTGAAGAAGTGTGCATGCACACGAAAACGCATAATAATAATAATAATAATAATAATAATAATTTATTATTTGTACCCCGCCCATCTGGCTGGGTCTCCCCAGCCACTCTGGGCGGCTTCCAACAAAAATAAAAAATACATTAAAATATCACATATTAAAAGCTTCCTTCAGATGTCTTCTGAATGTCAAGTGGTTGTTTATCTCTTTGACATCTGAAGGGAGGGCGTTCCACAGGGCAGGCGCCACTACCGAGAAGGCCCTCTGCCTGGTTCCCTGTAGCTTTGCTTCTCGCTGTGAGGGAACCGTCACCTTAGTTGGTCTCTAAGGTGCTACTGGAAGGAATATTTTTATTTTGTTTCGACTACGGCAGATCAACACGGCTACCTACCTGTAGCAGAAATAGTAAGGAGTCTTCCACCTCTCGCAACCCTGAACCACCACACCTTTGCCTGCAGAAGATGGAGCCGACTAAGTTCTGTGTTGTTTCAAATAGCAGAGTGGCTTAACTATCAACCCCTCTTCCCAGGGAACTCTGGGAATTGTAGCTCTGGGAGGGGGAATCTGAGTCTTCTAACAACTCTCAGCACCCATTAACAAACCACAGCTCCCAGGATTCTGTGGCTCTTTAAAGAGTTATCATAGTTCTTTAAATGTATGGTATGAATGTGGCCTTCATGTTGCCTTTGTGGAAGTTCATAGGGAGGAAGATGGGGATAAAAACAGAATTGGCTGGCTCCACCTATGGTTGGCATCTTTCTTTTCTGCCCTACCAGTCCCAATGGGCATCAGACACCACTGGGAGGGAGAGGAGATAGAGGAGGAAAAGACTATTGGCACGCCTTTTACACTAATTTGAGCTTGTTTTGCACAGGATCTCAGAGTCCTTTCCACACAAGGAAAGTGGATTTTGTGGAAAAGGCCAACAAGCAGAGAAGTTTGATGTTCAGTGGAGAATATCAACATCCTGTTTTATGCTAAAGCGGTGATCACTCAGAGATTGGGGGATATCGCCAGACATGAGGACATAGCCCGCGTGAAACCTGGGATGTTTCTGGGGGAGCAGGTGTATCGGGCTGCACCAGCCCGTTACCTGGCGGATATCCACTATGTGGAATACCGCAGACTACTCACTGCGGCCAGACTGAACGTTCTTGACTCGGCGGTTTTGAGGGGAAGATTTAGAGGAGTTCCATATGATCAGAGAACGTGCCATTGTGCTTTGGGAGAGGTAGAATCCACACATTCTGCTGAGTTGTCCCTTTTATAACGACTTAAGGCAATATCTCATAGCCCCATATTTATCTCAGTTTAGTTCCCGATTAAGAGAAAGGCAGGTAGCATATCTGCTAAATAAGCCCACTGGGAAAACAACCTTATCGGTGGCTAAATTCCTCTTCCTGGCGCTCAAGTGTCGGAAGCGTAAAATCGAATGCCTCGATGTGGGTTATCTGTATGAGGTTCAGTAGTGCTGTCCTATTTTATTTGTGTACCCCTCTGATGTTTTTAGTTTTATAATTTTGTATTGAGAAATGTTTTTCTTTCTGACTATCGGTCGAATAAAGGATATGTATGTATGTACATCCTGTTTTAATTTAACAATTGCACTTTTGTTTTTTTTTACATTTAATTGGCTGCTCTGTTTTCTCTTTCTCTTGACCACCGGTGCTTCGAAACTCCACAGGGTTAATGTATATACCATCCAAACTCTGAACTATTTGGATGAATCACTATGCCTCCGGGCTCATGTTCCTTCTATCCGGTGAAAGATATAAAAAAATAGCGTTAGCCATTGGGTTGAACTCAAAGTGTATGTGTGTCGGGAAGGGGGTGGCGGAATGGGACACTTTTTTATAAAAACGTTGCACAACACTTGAAAGCAATTCGTATTTCTGCATCCTTCCAGGGATCTCAGCGTCGATGCTGGCCTAACTCACAACCAGTTCCAGGTCAGGCCAGTTCCACAGCATTATCAGCATTACTTAGCGACACAACGAATGCAGCATTTTCCCCGGAACACGTCCTCAACGCAGATGGTAAGCGAAGCTGGGGTTGCTGGGGGCCAGCTTGAAGCCTGGCTTAGACTAACAGCATGGTAACCAGAGCTTGGTGATGGAGTACATCCTCTGCGTGCAGAAAGCCCCAAATTCTATCCCTAGCATTTCCAGCTCAATGCTCATGTGATCCTTGAGAGCCATTGCCAGTCAGAGTAGGCGACACCAGCCTTTAAGGGCCAGTGGTCTGACTCTGCTTAAGGGAGCTTAATGAGTCCACATCTGTTCCTGGACTGCTTGAATGAATGATGCTTCCCAGCTTGGAAATACAAAACTTGGCAGTGCATAGTGCTAGCATCTGAATGTTCTTACCCGGCTCAGATTTCTGCCTCTCTCCTGCCCAAATCCCCACTTTCCTCTCACCCAATCTTCTCTTTTTGCTGCTTTGGTAATAGTGTTGGGATGGCAGGAGATACCACCCATGCATTCTCCCTCTGACACCTGGCATACAAGATTGGGCTGCTCACAAGGCTCACCTCTGAGTTCTTCTCTGGCTCAGATTTTAATCTGTGCTGGAGAAGTAGTCAACGTCTTTCTCCTACCCACCTCCCTTGTGGGAGTGCCCGGTCCCCTCTTTCCATCTCTGGCACTGGGCATGCCCCAATGCTTGGGAACTAGGCAACAGTAGCGTTGGGAAACATAGTTTCCCCAGTGCTACTGACTCATTCCCATGAGGAAAATGCTCTGTGCCTTAAAAACCTAGCATATCAGGAAAAAGGCTATGCCAGAACCCTTCTTCCTGACATGTTAGTTTTCTATGCGGAGGTGACAGGAACATTTAATCATGTGATTTCTCCATCTGCCATTTGGAGTGGTACAGTCCAGGGATAGTTTTACGACACAATCTGCTGTCTGTGCAGACCGGGCCTGAGTCACTGTCTGGGGGAAGGCAGTCAAAATACAGGCGTCTATCATTCCTGTCAGCTGATTGCTAGTTAGGAGCCGGCACTGTGGGAGGCAATTCTTTCTGAATGGATAATCTGACAGCTTTAACAGAAATGATTGCTACAGCTGGTTGGGTTCTTTTACACACGTGCTTGAAGAACAACTTGCATCGCTGACTGCAGAATTGTACCCTAATAATCTGAAATAAGAGGGACGCGGGTGGCGCTGTGGTCTAAACCACAGAGCCTAGGGCTTGCCGATCAGAAGGTCGGCGGTTCGAATCCCCGTGACGGGGTGAGCTCCCGTTGCTCGGTCCCAGCTCCTGCCAACCTAGCAGTTCGAAAGCATGTCAAAGTGCAAGTAGATAAATAGGTACCGCTCAGGCGGGAAGGTAAACGGCGTTTCTGTGCGCTGCTCTGGCTCGCCAGAAGCGGCTTAGTCATGCTGGCCACATGACCCGGAAGCTGTACGCCGACTCCCTCGGCCAGTAAAGCGCGATGAGCGCAGCAACCCCAGAGTTATCCACGACTGGACCTAACGGCGCGGGATCCCTTTTAATCTGAAATAATGTTGGGTGCTCCAATCTAGCAGATAATTTTCCTTTGAATTAACCCTTTTCAAAGGCCATTAAGTCTTATATTGAATACTACTACTAGAAAACTCTTTTTTCTTTTCTTTTCTTCCCTTCCCTTCCCTTCCCTTCCCTTCCCTTCCCTTCCCTTCCCTTCCCTTCCTTCCTTTTTCTTTCCACAATGCCTCACAGGTTGTTCATGAAATTAGAAACTACCCATATCCTCAGCTCCAGCTACTTGCTCTTCAGGGACTGAATCCAAACAGACACACGTCCGCTGTGAGGGAAAGTTACGAAGTAAGTGCTCCCAGCTTGAATGAGCCTCTGGACCTTTCCCCCTGCAGGTTCTGTATCCGTTTACTTGTTCAGCCACTATGGCCTTACTCTCATGTAACAGTAAGCCATAAACAGGGCCGGCCCTATGATGAAGCAGAGTGAGGCAGCTGCCTCAGGTGACAGGCGCTGGGGTGTGGGGAGTGGCCAGAGCTGTGAGTCCCCCATGGCTGCCCTGTACCCTCTAGATTAGCCCGATGCCCTCAAGTAAAGTGGAAGACGTGTCCTTTCACCAGTACTGGAATAAAATTCAGCTCCCAGTCCAATTAGTTTCTGTATGTGCTTTTGGGGTTGGGCGCCATCTTGTCTTTTCCCTCAGGCAGCAAAATGTTTTGAGCAGGCCCTACCAATAAATGATGGCTTACTGCAAACAAGCCGTGTGCTGATGTGCACTGCTGAATCACATCCATCCCTTTCTTCCTTGTGCCATTCTGGGAAGACACAAGTCAGAGTTAGGTGTAAACCAGCACTTGTGATTTGCTCGTTCAAAGCAAGCCACAGGCAGAAGTTCAGATTTGTTCTTGGCTTATCTCTCCTGGTTTGGTTTTTTTTTGGGGGGGGGTGTCGAATGCCAAAGTGGGCATGATCAAAGTATAAAAGTGGCCATGGGGAGAACTGCCACTCTTAACAGCTGCCTTCCCAAAGACTTTGCAGCCAGCTATTCTACACTATTTTGAAAAGTTTTAAAAATTAAATGGGCAATTTGAGGAGGAGTTTGGAGAGCCCCTCCCTCACAGTATCACAGGGTCAGTCAAGAACATATAGAGGGAGGGAGGGACAGGGGAGAGAGAAAGATTTGGAGGGGCTTTGGGGCAATTAAACCTTTTTGGCATTACAGTATCACAGCAAGGGATCTAGAAGAGCAGTCAGTATTACACACACACACACACACACACACACACACACACACACACACCCCTGATGCAAAAAATGTGGGAGATGAGTGGGAATATGGATGAGGGAATATTGTTTAATATTTCCTATCCCAGCTTGTGTTAACAAGCTCCAAACTAGCAGAGATTCTCATCCCCAATTAAGCGCAGCAAAACGTGGCGATTAAGTTCTTTTGAACTTCTAGAACAAGGCAGATTCCTGGCAGATATTTCCCCTGGTTCCCCCTTAAAAGTAAATACACAACACATAGCTCTTTAAAAGTAAAAAGGTTTACTCACAGACATTCCAAGGTTCTACAAGGCTCAGAAAGGCAGGCTAGCTTAGATTAAATATGTACACATGGAGACTCTCCTTAAGGGAGGAGGCTCCATCTGGGCTCTCTTGGCTGGAAGCCAAGAGTGCATCTTCTCTTGAGATGTTGCTTGCTTGAAGATCCGATGAGGAAGAGGGAGAATGGCAGCTGACCTGTAACTTTGAATAACTGCAGGTAAGGCCACTCCCACCTCTGGTCACACAGAGGAAGTGGTCTCAGTCCAGGTACAGGAAACTCTAACTGGAGGACTGAGGCCCCTTGTGTACATTCTAGGAATGTTGTGATTGACTGCACCAGTGTTATACATCCCATAAAAAATACTGAGTGAGATAAGACCAATTGTTTGACTTCATATAAGTCAAGATTCCTGTATATTCCCTTTTTGAAAGTCATTTTATTTCCTGTGACTTTAAAAATAAACCTGATTAAAAGAAAACCTTCTTTGGACCAGTACGGGACAGGGAAAGGGTGGAGAGATGAGGACTACTGGTCTGCCATCTCAGATGGCTAATAGGTGGCTATTTGAAAGGTCTCCTCTTCATTCCTTGCTCTTTCCTCCCTCTTTTCAGGAGCTTTTGCAACTGGAAGACAGGCTGGGCAGTGTGAACAGGGGGGCCGTCCAGAACACCATTGAACGGTTCACTTTCCCACACAAATACAAGAAGGTAAGAGTTGGAAGAACATCTCGTCCTACCAGAATTGACACTCGGGGCTGACCATTCTTGGAGGCAAGGCTGATGCTGGCTGCAACTTTTTAAATTGCAAAAGTAGATGAAATTTGCAGGCATAACAGCCTCCTTACCATCACTGGATTAATCTTGACAAATCGTAGGTAGATACAACCAGGATTCTTTTTTCCATACAGGGCATCTTCAAAACTTGATTTATTTTTTGAAAAAAGTACAATCAACAAGTCTTTAACTTTTCATTTTAAGAATGAATGGACAGATGTGGATGCAACACAATATTTGCCCTCTATGAAATTGCCTAATATCAGTGGCTACCACATCTTGTGGTAATAAATTCTATACATTAATTGTAAGCGTGTAAAAACAAGTACTGCCAAACGGTTTAATGCTGGATGACTCTGAATTCGAATATTCTGAAGGAAAGAGACTAAAATGTATTTTTCTGCCTACTTTATCTGCACCATCTATTTGTTCTGTGGGTTCATATGTGCAAATCTGGGCTGCTTGGAAAGGAATAGTAGTAGTGGTAGTGTTATATATGTTATGTATAATGTAGTTGTAGTAGTAGTAATTTATTTTTAGTATTCACATAAACTCCTGCACTGACTGGTATTTTGTTATGAGCAATGGGTCTTACTGGAGGCCTAAGCTTCCAAGAGAACCGGTGATGTCTTTGACATGTTACCTGTGTGTGACCTTAAAACTCTTCGCTCCAGGTGAGAGGTTGCGACACACACATCCATCAACCTCTCTTTCCCACGGAGACAGACGGAGTGCTAACTAGATTCGGCATCCGTAGAGTTTTCAACAGGGCAGGTTTCCCTAAACTGAATGTGTCCAGTGAGGGCATTGGTTAAGCCAGGCATCCCCAACCTTCGGCCCTCCAGGTGTTTTGGACTACAATTCCCATCATCCCTGACCACTGGTCCTGTTAGCTAGGGATCATGGGAGTTGTAGGCCAAAACATCTGGAGGGCCGCAGGTTGGGGAGGCCTGGGTTAAGCTCTTTGCCATCTAAATCCCCACCCGCTCCTGAAGGCCTTTAGGCGGCCATCTTGTGTAATGCTGTGATCTTTCCTTGACCTTCTTGACAGAGGAGACCGCAGGAAATCAAAGCAGTAAAGGAAGATGGGGAGGAGTCAGACACCGATGAGAAATGCACAATCTGTCTCTCTATGCTCGAAGACGGAGAGGATGTGAGGTATAACTATTCTCCAAAGGGATTCTGAGTGAAATCTTTCTTATGTTCCTTCTCCATCCACCTCACCCCACCTCAAAGTTTCATCACTTTCATTCTTTGCTTGCTGGTCTGTTCTATCGCAAACTCCCCCTCCACCACACAGATATATATTGCCTCCGAGCAAATCAAGACGTAAGTCCTCATGAACTAAACAGCCAGAGGTTTGTAACTAGGGCTGCTGATGGGGTTGTGTAAGGCCTTACAGCACACCAGGGATTTTCTCTCCCCTAAACCACCCACTAATTGCTGTTGAGCTTAAAGGATGCTGCACTGATACCTCCCGGTTTTTGTTTTTTTAGAAAAGATTCTTAATTGGTATTTCTCCATGAGGACTAGCACCATAACATTTCAAAAATGCAAATGCTCAGCCAGATCATGTGGCACGCAGCTAAAATGGCAACCATGCTATCTGATAACTGGGCACCACCAATATCCCTTTCCTAAACGCAGTTCTTTTTTTCTTAAAAAATGTTTAGGGGTACTCTCATTTTCCTACTCATATTGAAATACTGCCCCTCAATGAGGCCAAACTTAGATTCAGAAAATGTTTAGGGGTATGCGCACCCCTGCATCCCCCCCAGGAAAAAAGCACTGCCTAAACTTTTTTGCATAGAGAATCCCGTGTGTGCCCTGAGGCACTCTTTGACACAGCCACAGTCATCCTCTTCTTTTTAGTATTATTATCCCGGCCTCCTCCTGCTTACAGTCAGGCTGAACTCCAATCATGTTCAAAATGAGGAATGGCAAAGCAGAGATCAAGTGAGACCTGGGGAATGAAGACCGAAGCGGCAAGACACCTCAAGTTGCTCAGCTCAGTCTTAACAGCTGGGTAGTTCAGTTGATTTGAGTGTGGTGCTTTTAACGCCAAAGTTGCAGGTTCGATCCCTGTATGGGACAGTTGCATATTCCTGCATTGCAGGGGGTAGGACTAGATCAGGGGTCAGCAACCTTTTTCAGCCGTGGGCCGGTCCACCATCCCTCAGACCATGTTGTGGGCTGGACTATATATATATATAAGTATATATATTGGGGTGGGGTGGGGAAATGAACGAATTCCTATGTCCCAAAAATAACCCAGAGATGCATTTTAAATAAAAGCACACATTCTACTCATGTAAAAACACCAGGCAGCCCCACAAATAACCCAGAGATGCATTTTAAATAAAAGGACACATTCTACTCATGTAAAAACACACCGATTCCCAGACCGTCCGTGGGCCGGATTGAGAAGGCGATTGGGCCGCATCCGGCCCACAGGCCTTAGGTTGCCTACCCCTGGACTAGATGATCCTCAGGGTCCCTTCCAACTCTACAATTCTATGATTCCTGGATCCCCATCCTTAATGAGGATCCAGTAGCCCTCCAGAGGTTGCTGGACTGCAGTTTCCACCATCCCTTATCACTGGCTGGGGACTGACAGGTGTTGGAGCCAACAACATCTGGAGCGAGTCACAGGCTCCCCATTCCTACTTTACCTGCCTCAAGTACCATCACCTGACCCACGCTGGCCCATTGTTGTAAGTCGCTTCCTTGCTGCTCTGGCTTGTCATCCTGCACTCTTCTCTGTTAGCCAGAGCTAGGTGAGCGTGCTGAGGCTGAATCCATACCTCTAAGAACCACCCGCCTCCAATTCTGTATCCATTTTGAGCAGGGCCGGATCCAGGTTTAAAGGAATGGGATTTGTCTTGCGTCAGTAGGCACCTCGCTACCTTACCCAGTGACAGGAAGGCCTGAACAAGTGCTGGAGAGCCGCCATTTTCATTCCCCACAATTCCCCTGGAAACAATGGCACTCCTATGCATTGTGGGAAAATCAGACGGTAGTCCTTGACTAGAGCACCAGTTTTAAGGAGGGGGACGCGAGTGGCGCTGTGGTCTAAACCACTGAGCCTCTTGGGCTTGCTGATCAGAAGGTCGGCGGTTCGAATCTCCGTGACGGGGTGAGCTCCAGTTGCTCTGTCCCAGCTCCTGCCAACCTAGCAGTTTGAAAGCATGCCAGTGCAAGCAGATAAATAGGTATCACTGTGGCGGAAACTATATGGCATTTCCCTACACTCTGGTTTCCATCACGGTGTCCTGTTGCACCAGAAGCAGTTTAGTCCTGCTGGCCACATGACCCAGAAAGCTGTCTGTGGACAAATGCCAGCTCCCTCGGCTTGAAAGAGAGATGAGCACCACAACCCCATAGTCGCCTTTGACTGGACTTAACCGTCCGGGGTCCTTTACCTTTACCTTTAAGGAGGAGCTCAGGGCAGGCATCAGCAGTGGGCATCAGCCATTGGGCTGAGACCTCAGCCATTGCACAAAGGTCCTGCATGATGGTGCCAGGCTCAGTCTTGACCTCTTGCTCAGATAACAAAAAGCCTGGGTGTTATGTACTGAGCTGAATCCTAGAGCAATAGGATCCAAAATGCAGCAGTCTGGTTGGTCCTAGAACAATAGTATCTAGAATGCAGCAGTCTGACTGGTCTGCAGGAGCTACCCAATCCAGCTCCAGGTGGAAGTGAATCAGCGACCTGATTGGCCTGCAAGAGCAGCCAATCAGGCTCCTGGATGAAGTGAATCAGCAACCTGATTGGCCTGCAGGAGCAGCCAATCAGGCTGCTGGAGAAAGTGAATCCGCAACCTGATTGGCCTACAGGAGTAGTCCGGAATTAGCCAATCACGTGGGGCCCATTGTGTAAATAATGTACTGTATTTTTCGCTCCATAAGACACACTTTTTTCCTCCTAAAAAGTAAGGGGAAATGTCTGTGCGTCTTATGGAGCGAATGTGTGGTCCCTGGAGCTGAACTGCCCAGGGGCAAAAGCAGATCGTGCTTTTTAAAAAAAAAAAAGAGAGAAGGGGGTGTTGAAAGGAAGCCCGCTGAGCAGCTGCTCAGCAAAAGATTGGCGGGTCGGGAGAGATAAGGGAGAGAGATTCCAGCCCCGCCCCCTTGCAGATGGAGGCTTTCCCCAGTGACATGTGACTGGCTGATTAGATTATCTGTCTGGAAACTGTAGAAATGGCTTCCTGTAGTTGCAGAACTGTGAGTTAAACCCCATAAAACAGAGTTTTTTCCCTTTGCAAAGTAAGCTCAACAACTTTGAGCTGATCCTCAAAAAATGGGGCTTTTCTCCTTTGCAAAAGAAGCTGCAGAAATTTGAGCTGATCCTCAAAAAAATGGGGCTTTTCCCCTCTAAAAACTAGGTGCGTCCTATGGTCAGGTGCGCATTATAGAGCGAAAAATACGGTATATAGCAGACGTTTTGGGGAAAGAGTCATTCCTTGCTACTATGAGCTGAATAAGAGCATGAAATTCACACTTGACTCTGAGTATATTTCACTGACCTTCTGTCTTCCAGGCGTTTACCGTGTATGCATCTGTTTCACCAAGTGTGTGTGGACCAGTGGCTCGCGACCAGCAAGAAATGCCCCATCTGCCGAGTGGACATTGAAACACAGCTCGGGTCTGACAGCTGAGAGGAGAGCCAGCTCTGGGGATGTGTCCTCTTTTCCTTTCCTTTTCTTGGTCCTTCCTGGGGCGCCGCAGCCCCTTTGCAGCAAACGTTTTGCCTTTCTGAGCCATTTGATTTTGTGTGTGTGTGTGAAGAACGCCTGCAAGCACATTCACAGATTATTTAAAAAAGAAAAAAATTAAATTAATTTTTAAAAAGAAGAAGAAGAAGAGGAAGACGAAAATGAGGAAGACAGAAAAGATGAAGAAGAAGAGTTGGTGGTTTATAATATCTAGAGGTAGGAGAAGATCCATGCCACCTTGTTGACTGCGAAGCATGGGATGCGCAGCTGGAAAGCCGGCGGGAAGAGTTAGTTGTGGGAAGGACGGTACATAATGTTCCTTGTTATGGCCTCTCAATCCTGCTTCTCAAAAGGATTGTATATAATATACCTCTTGAATAAGTAGAAACACATTAGGGGTTCTTTAGCTATTTCTATGGATGGCTTCCGGAGCATGTGCGCTTAAAGAAATGCCGTCTTTTGATGCCCTGTCATCTTGTGGTGGGTATGTTGCTATTAACCTAATCTGCGCCAAACATCGCATTGGGGGTTTTGCTTTTCGTTTCGTTTTTTCCATAAGGTTCCTTACTTTGGTGCCTGGCTGAAACATTATTGGGGGTGGGGAGGGAATGGGGAGGTGGGGGGGGACACAAAGACACAAGAGTAAAGTTCTTTTCTTGCTTGGGTGAAAACAGGAAGAAAAAAAATCCCGTTTACACGGAAGAAAAACAAAAGAAATATATATATATTTCTTTTCCCTTAGCAGCATTTGATTCGGGAAAAGTTTGCGGTGAGGTAGGAAATGAAAGAAAATGAGGGAAAGTGGAAATTGGAAGGAAATTTGGGGGTTGGAGAAACGAGCGGGAAACTGTCTTCCTGCTTATCTGCTGGTGCTGGATATGATACTTAGGGCATAAGCCCAGGATGAATTTTGCTTCCATTTCCTGGATCTGAACGATGGGTCTCCCAAGGAAGGATTAGAACATCTCTCCACAAGCCACAGGCTTAGCCTCCTTCTCCTTCAGAAAAAGACATATGAGGTGTTATTAATTTGACACTCTCCCTTTGGGAGCAATGGAACCATTTTCTGCCTCTTTTAAAAACAACATGGCAGCTTGCTTTTGGGGGGCAGTGACAAGGTGACCTTTAACCGTGGAGGGCTCCATGTCTTGTGACTGGGAGGAGGAAGTGATCTTCATCTGGTCTTGTGCATGAGTTGGATAGATGGTTAAGCTCCTAGTTTTGCTAGTAGAATACACTGTCTTTGGTAACTGGTCGGGGTGAGTCTAAAAGGCCACAGGAAATAGATTCTGCCATCTCTTGGCAACACAATAAGCACAAGCCCTGCTCTCCAAAGCATGGAGAACGGGGCCAAAGACCACATCTTGCCTGTTCTACCTTAAATTCTTGCACAAAAGCAACATGGGAAGTTTCTCATCAAATCCCATTGAACTCTTCCAGAAATATCCCCCCACCTCGCTCTCTCAGGATCCCAGAGACTGAAGGAACAGCAGGGGCTGACTGTGCAAAATCTTCCACTTTTCTTCCAGATCTTTGAGCTGTCTACCGTGTGTGTGTGTGTGTGTGTGTGTGTGTGTGTGTGTGTGTGTGTGTGTGTAGAGAGAGGTTTTAGCACTCAAGACAAACCCTGCAATACTTATTTTTCAAGTGGCTGGCTCTTTGGCTGTGTTCTTCCAAAAGAGCCTTATAGCTGCAAATTAATTAAAGGGGAGGGGTGGAAACTTCAGTCCAAATTTACATAATGAAAGTCTTTTGATACATGGAATATTTTGAACACAAACAACATTTCAGGTTCCTGGAAAACATTAGAATGATGCTCTGATCTTGGGAGGCCACTGAAGGAGCGTTCCACATCCTTAGCAGAACGGGGAGTGATGTGTGCAGTCTGTTGTTCAGGAAGAGGAACGAGGGTCAGGACGAATCCAGCCTTTCCCGATCTCTTTTCCTCACCAAGCAGCTGACCAGTGGAATGACAGCTTCCTTTACAAAACTTACACCGCCAGGGCCATCTTAAGCATATCTGGCGCTGTGGTGCAAAGATCCCTCCGGCGCCCCACCCCCCGTTTCCCAGAGTTGTCGACCTTTCCCCAAGCCTCTGCTGGGATTGCTCTCCTCCCATGGGGGCTTGGGAAGGAAGCTGCACACCCGCTAGCCATATAGTTGGCGGGGCGCAGCTTCCATCCTAAGCCTCTGCAGGGATCGCTCTCCTCCCGCGGAGGCTTGGGAAGGAAACTGCACGCCCACCAGCCATATAGTTGGCAAGGCGCAGCTGGCAGGCGTGCAGGAAGGAAAGGGGAGGCCGCCGGCAAAGCCGCGCAGCTCCTCCACTCGTTGGGGCGCCCCTGAGAGGCCGGCGCCCTGGTGCAATGCGCCAGTAAACTCAATGGGAAAGACGGCTCTGTACACCGCACAGCAGAGGAACCAACACTTAGGGGCCATGGGGGCTTCAGCCCCCACAATAAAATGTTTGCGGGGGCTAGGCTCCCGCAAAGTTAATGGGCATTCCCATTTAAATGGTCTGTGTGCACTGCTTCATGTGATCAATTATGCGGGATGGGGCTGTCCTGGGCCCCCACAATATTTAATTCAAGTTGGCACCCCTGCCCCACAGCCCCACATACTGCAAACACTCGGTTGGTTTTTGACCTGTATAGTTAAACTGGTCTCAAACTGGTTTAAAACAGATAAATGGTAAAATTACTTTTGCATGCCTGTTCAATATTCTTTGTTGGAGAGTCCTTGGCCCATACATTCATGACAGTGGTTCCTGGGGGCTCCTTGAGCGGGGACCATCATAGGTATTTTATGCCCTTCCATCTTAGGCCTGAACCCAGTATGGGCTATAGCAGAAAACATACAAAACAAGTGAAGATCATTAAAAAAAAATTCTATATAGAAATTTATTATTATTTTTTTAAGCGAAAACAACATTGTGAAAACTGGTCCTTTGAATCAGGCGGCTTACTTGAGGGTTCAGAAGTGAGAGAGGCTGATGGCCCGGTTCGTAAGCTCATTTTTGTGTGCTATTTTTACTACGTTGCATTTTTCTCATCCGCTGACCTTTACAGATAAAGCTAGCTATAGAGCGATCTTTTCTTCCTGCTTGGCCAGAAGCATCAGTATTTTAAAAGGTTTGCTAGATGCGCAATCCATTGAGGATGAAAACAGCCCCCTGGACCAGTTTGCAAAAGTACAAATATACATATATACCGGTATACAAATGGGAAACACCCCACCTCCAAAAAGAAAAAGAAAAAGCTTGGGATGCTTTCTAACTGTGAGTGGGTGGAAGCAGAGAGGTTGGAATCCTGAGCAGCTGCCCTCCGCACTGGTTCCCGGGAAAAACTTGGCTGCGAATGAGCCATTTGCCCATGCAGCCTTTAAATCTGAAAAGGGCGGTTGGACTGCAACATTTAATTGATCAATCGGTCAGATTAATCAGTCAAAAGTGTTTGATCAGATTAAAAGTTGCAGCTTCATTAATGGAGCACCCGATGACGATGATAGCCACTTAATTATTTAATTATCCATTTGAATCATTTCTACAGAAATTGGGAGTAGCAGGGACCACCTTAGATTAGGTACCGTATATTCTGGCGTATAAGACGACTGGGCGTATAAGACGACCACCAACTTTTCCAGTTAAAATATAGAGTTTGGGATATACTTGCCGTATAAGAAATGCGACCCGGCGTATAAGACGATCCCCGACTTTTGAGAAGATTTTCCTGGGTTAAAAAGTAGTCTTATACGCAGGAATATACTGTATATCCTTTCGTAAGATGCTTCTACTGCCTCCTGTGACAAGTGAGGGGAAAACATAAACTATTGATAAAAATGGCATAGTTTTATTTGCAAACAACTTTTTTATTTTTTTGCAGATTGCAATGATAAACGAATTGATTAAGTTGTCTAGAACTCACATGGTGATTAAACCAATTTTGCTTTTATTGGGTGACAACCTAAAAACAACAGTGATAATTACATTCTCCCCTGAAAATGTAAAGTTCAGTTCGAGAGTACAATTTTTGCAGTAATAAATATTTCAATTCCCTTGTCACAAGAGGCAGTGATTTAAGCGAAGGCTCGCGCCCTCTCAGTCTTTTGCCTGGCAGTCCTCTGGAGGATCAAAAGAAACAAGCATGATCCCACTTGCCTTTATACATTTTTAATACTCTGAGGCAACAAAGGAAAAATAACAAGCTCCCCCCCCCGCACATTTTTCTATTACCAAATGGACTTCAGTACAAGTGGGATCCCACAAACGTTTGCAGAAATATTTGTTCTCAGTTCAGACCTTCTTGCCATTTTGCCCCCGTCCCTTCGTGACAACCAAACATTGCCTCTTCTGTCTTTAGCTCCTATGTGCTGGTGCCTTTTTTGTTTTAGCAGTTAGAATAGACTTATTCTGTGACCTCACAGCAGCTCAGCCAATGGCTAGGAATGGCTTGCAGGTAACTGCCAAATTGTGTTTAATCCCTCAGGTTTTATTGCTGGTATTTGTTCCTGACAAGGTTTGTTGGTTTTTTTAAAAAGGGGTCTTGTAGAACTACTATTTCCCAGCAAAACTTCACATTCTCTCTTTAAACTATATATATATATATCGTTTTATTAGCATTCCTCTAACAGTGGTAAGGGCCCTCAGCCCAAAATGCCAAGCAGGGACTAAGGATGAATGAAAAGTATAAATGTGGGCATGGAAACTCTTCTCCATCATGGGTTCTTCCTCCTTTCCTTGGAAAGGGTGAGGCAGTGGGATGTAATATTTGCACACAGTTTCTCTCTACCTTAGCTTCTTTCCCCATTGAAACAAGTGAGGAAAGCTCTTGCAGTGGATTCAGAGACAGTGATTGGCTGACATGAGTCCCACCCTCTTTGCTACTTCTGTCTGGCCATGCTATTTAGAGAAGAAGCTCATCGCAGTTGCCTAGCTAGAGCCAGAAGTGCTCCCTCAACAGAACCCAGGGGGGAAGGAACTGAGGCATAAAACCAGCAGAGCAAGCCACAGTTGGACCCTGTTCCAGAGAGCCCATTCATTTGGTTCTACTAATCTGTGATTGACACCTGCATCCAACCCAAGTTCTACTCCTGCTGAAAGGAGTAGATCTGAGTTAGTCACGTACATTAATGTAAATGGATCTGTTTTGAAGAGAACTGGCATTGGGTTTTAGACCCTACTCAGAGTTGACCCATTGATGTTACTCGGCATGACTCACTTAGGAAGCTAAATAGGAAGCTAAATAGCTGAGTCAGTAGAGCGTAAGAATCTTAATCTCAGGGCTGTGGGTTCAAGCCCCACATTGGGCAAAAAAGGTTCCTGCATTTCAGGGGGTTGACCTAGATGACTCTATAATTATATTATTCTAACAGGTCTTCTCTGAGTAGAATTTAGTTGCATGCAGCCCATAATGTGCCACCAAACTTTGACCAAAAACAGCACTGTCCGTTCTGGAAAACAGAGTTGATCCCAAGATGCGAGTGAGAATGCATTGCAGGGGGTGGAACTAGATGAGCGGATGGGTCCCTTCTATGATTCTATGAATGGTTTTCTTAACCAGACACGTCTGCTTAAATGAACGGGCTGTGTTCAGTGATGCAACTCTGCCGGTTCCAGGAACTTCTGTGCACATAACAGAACTTCCTCTCCCTTTGTGCCCTCAAAAACAGCTCTGGAGGATTGGGGGACCCTCCGAAGCATTTGCAGGGGCACACAGGGAGACGAGGAAAGGAAATTCTTGTTGCGCAGAGGAACCCTGCTGGCATGACACTGGATACAACCCTATGATTCCTCATATGTCACCGTCTTGTTTTGCTGCGAACGGAGGAAGAGAGAGTGTAGTGGCAACCAGAGAAGGCAAAGTTTGGAAAGATTCACTTCACACGATCTTTTTTGTCTTCTGAGGGAAGAACAGGCATCCATTCATCTCCTTTCAAAACAATTAAAAACCCTCTTTGCGAGGAAAAAATCCAAGGGTCGCTTACTTTTGCCGGAAGGTGGCGCTAGAAATCGGTAGCCATCTTCCAATTTGCTTTGCTAAACTTTAGGGTTGAAGCCCAACGTCAAGAAGAGTTGAGTGCCTTGGGACTAAAAACAAACAAACAAATAGAAAACATTGCCCAACGATACGGCTTGGGCCTACTTCCAGCAGCAGCAGATTATACTGTTAATAGCATTTAATAATCATAGTAATTAATAATAGCAAGCAAAAACAAGAGTGATATGGGATATCGGTAATGGGTTTTGGTTGTGTCAAGTTCTAAGCAAATGTAGAGAGAAATGTTGGCCAAACTTCAACGAAGGGGCAGCTTGCAATATGGTTTTCTTCCAGAGATGGTTCTTGACTTACATAGTTGGGCAACCAACAGCTGTTTCCATGACTGACTAGGCTGGGATTGAGCTACAGAAACTATTTACGAGTTGAAAACTTCCATCCTGGTTCTTTCCAAAAGAGTTGGCATATTTTTATGTACAGGGTGCTTTCACTCAGAAATGGCATCCACTGCTCCCTTTAAACTGCTAAGCACAGGAAGAAGAATTGACCTCAGGGCATCCTAATTCTTCATTTGTGTTGTGCTATCTGCAATGATCCTAGTTACGCTTGTTCCCGAATGTAGCTGCTCAAGCGTCAGTAACTGGCTGGGTTTCCGCCTCCCAGGACAGAGGTCTATGAAGAGGTCTACCAAGAAGGAGAGCTGCCATCTTTGTTCTTGTTCTGTTTTCTTCGTGGGACCCATTGGTTTGAAAGTGGTGCGTGTTGATTTCCGAGTCCTCCTTGGATTTCCTGCTTCTAAGGAAGAAGGCACCCACCACCCCAGTTGGGGGTCTCCCTTGCTTCTGCCTCTTATGGGACAACTATGGAGACCTGCTAGCCCATCTCATTCTGGGGCCTACAAAACTCCTGGGGCTTTACTGAGATCACAGCAAGAATGGAATGGGAATTGGTGTGGCATTTGGTACCAATGAAGAGGGGGAGATTCCCTCCCTCAAAGCAAATGCCACCTTCAGAGGAGAGGTTATCCTAAGGGTTAAACGCCCTCTGCCAGCTGCAATCCCAGTAATTAACAGCAACACCCCCCAACTGATGCTATTTGCATTCTTCAAAACCCGCAGTTGGATGCATTTGATGTCGCACCTAGTTTGACCCTTTGTGTCTTGCAGGAAGTGCTTAGACCTTGACAAAGCCAAACTCTTACTTGGGAAATATTTTTAATGGGGAGGAAAAGGGGCTCTTTTTAGCCCTGTCCGAAAAGCAACCATTCTTTGTGGGAGTAAGCAAGCGCTTCCAATCCAAGTGCTTAAAAGCCTATGCGAAAGTATTAATATATATACATACATGCATACATACATATATATATTATATTATTTGCCTAATGAATAATAAGCACAGTTTTAAAAAAAATGATGAAGCAAAGCACCAAACCCTAATTGGTTTTTAAAAAAATATTATTATTATTATTATTATTATTTGGAGTGAATGGGTGAGGGACGGCGACTTGTACAAGCGAATGCATGTGAACCGCCAGAACTGCATTAGATGATATTCAGTGGCTTTGCAGTTAAACGACTTGTGTGAATGAGGACATTGAATGATATTTCAAAAAGAAATCTCTAGAAACACACACAAATAACACATTGATAGTTTACAGGGTTTTGTGAGTTTAAATGCCTTATATTTAACAATCATAATTTATGACTAACTTGTAGATATTGTGGGTTCTTATTTAATTATTTTTATAGTTGGATCGTTTGTTCTTTTGCATTTTTAATTATAATTTATTTATTTAGAAATGGAATACTAATTTTTTTTAATTGCTCCTCTATTACCTCATAATATTTTTTTGACATAATTTCTGGGAATGGAATGCTTTGCATGCGTCGGTACTTTCAAAGAATAATAATTTAAAAAAAATAAATGATAAAATGGGCGGGGCACATTTATCGTTTCAAAAACAAAAACACAAAAAAATATTCAGGGTGTGTGATGACAAACTGTATTACTTGTGGTGCTGTTACCTTGGAGACATTCCATACAAAAAAAAATGCAAAACTTTGATTCTGTATGCTGTGACATAGTGGAAAATCTGCAATATAGTGGCCGTGTTTTAGCCCACACAAACACACATTTAAAACATATATAGATATATAAATATATAGATATATATGAATATTATTTGCACTCATGATCAAACTGCGATGATCCACTCGCTCCTGCCTTTTTGTGTGTGTGTGTGTGTGTGTTGAGGGGAAATTGCCACCCTCAAAAACCAAACAGAAGGAATGTCTCCCTTTTCTGAAAGCTTTGGATGAATTGCCAAAAAAGGGGTCTTCCTTCCCTTGGGGATTTATGCAGAAACAAAGCATGGCCACGAGAGCTGATCCACGTACGGTGGTGGCTGAGTGTACCTCTGGCCATGGGGAGCTGTGCCGCTAGAGATATCAAGCCCTGGGCTTCTGTACCACCCAGCTCTCACCAAGCGCAGAGTCCTTTGTGGAAACTGTCCTCTAGTTTCAGCTCTGCTTGGCTTCCATTTTTGGCTTCCTGACTAGGCCTTGCCAGTGGGATCCGCCAGCTATATAAAAGGGGTGTGGATATCACACAAGCAAGGCTTACTCATGTAAGATCTTAGGGTGCCCACTAAAGGTTTTGCCATGTGGTTGGAAAGGGTGTGTCTGAGCTCCTGCATCCCCAGCCCACCCACCGAAGTCGTGTGCGAACCAGTCTCAAATCTCCCAAATATTACAAGCAAACCCCAGGCTGGTGCATCTTAAGGAAAGAATCATTTGGAGAGGTGTTTCATCCCAGCTGGATAGATGTGCTAGTCCAAATTCCTTGGGCAAATTCCTTGGAGCAACGACGATAGCTTAATACACAGAACCTGCATTTTTTTTCCTGGGTGGTGATGGTATGTCCAGAAGGTCTCTTCACAGTTGCCATTGCATGCATGTCCAGAGATAACCAGCAACAGTTTTTTCCTGTGTATTCCAACCTCGTACGCTCCAATGTGACGGGACCCAAGCGAGATCGTGGACCTGGAAAAGTGCTTTGCGTGTCGAGGTTCCCAAGCCACCCCCAGAATAAATTCACACTTCAGACATAATTTTTGGCATAATTTAGGCCACAACTTTATTAAGATACAAATCATGTGAGTGGTTGCGTAGGCATTGGTTCAGACTAGCTGTCCGATGGGACAGAGCTGACCACGTGCCAGCAAAGGGAAATCCCATCTGGGGAGAGTTATGGAGGCTGGGAGCAGAGCCATCCCTCTCCCCAGAGGTTCCCAGGGGCTCTTGCGTGGCCCTGTCCCCCGACCGGGGGTTCGGACAAAAGCGTGTCGAGACCCTGGATTCCTTTAACGGAATTCCCATCACACCATCATCACTTTGGAGGGTGACCGCCCTTCCAGCAACCAACATAACCAATGCCTAACCGCCAACCTTACAAGTTGTGACTAGTTGCTATGTAGTAGGCGAAAACCAGATGGCACCAGCCAATCCGCCAGATGGAAAAATTCCTACTAGGCCCCTGCCCAACAGCAGACGACCCCATGACAGGCAATAGCAAGGTCAATGCAGAGGCCTAATAAAACAGGGAGGGAGGGTGATCCGAAGCATGCAGCCAAGAGGAAGGTCGCACCACGTGCTGACCAATATATAGGATGCTGGGCTGTCCATCATAAATTGCAACATATAAATCTCCCCAGCAACACCACCAGGTCTAATCCAAGCTGTGGCCATCTACCAACTCACCCCAGCTACAGGGGAGTTGTAGCTTGCTAGCCCCCACCACAACACGTGCTCTCCGAGAGGGAGAACACGCTTTTCCAGGCACGATGCCCCCAAAATGCAGGTTTTGGGGTGCCGTGTGAGATCACAGACCCACAAAACAGTTTTTTGGGGGGAGGGGGAGAGATCTTGGCCCCAAATCTCGTGAGAGCAAGCTGCCCCAATGGCTGCTGTGCCCTCGGGGGACGGGGGGACGGGGACGGAATGCCCTGGTTTTTCCAGGGCAGTTGGTGGGTATGCAACTTATCTGCTGAAAGTGGAATCATCAATCATGGGATGGGGTGGGAGCAAAATTTGCTTCGCGTCTTAAGTGGGATCCCACTCCCTCTTAGAATCATAGAATAGAATCATAGAATCATAGAGTTGGAAGAGACCACAAGGGCCATCCAGTCCAACCCCTTCCAGGTCGTTGCACTGACTTGTACATACATGCAACATGTATGCAACCTTCCTGGAGCAGAACAGTAAGGGCAGGCATTAATAAGGGAATATTATGATTGATTGTGATTATTGATGGCTGACCTCTCCTGGATTTTCCTAACATGCACCAGCTATGGCAACCTTTGTTTTTGTAAAACCTTTGTTTTTGTAAAAACCCCACCAGGGCAGCACGATCACACAGTTTTTCCCTTAATGGCAGAAGAAAGTGAATGGATCATCCACTTTTTTTTTTTTTACTCCTACTGCTGTTCTGTTGTGCTGTGCAACATTTTGCTACATAGACTATTTTATAGGAGAAAGCTAGAAAAAAAATATTTATTATTAATATTAAAGCAATAGTGCATTTTGGGAGGGGGGTGGAAATCCAAGAGACATTAGAAATTGTGTAAATGCTTAGATTCACTTTTGGTGGATTTTTTTGTACTTTATTTATAACTAATAAAATGAATTGCATTGCTAACTACTTCCCTGGAATACGTGACGGCATCGTGATTGGGTGGAAAGGCAGCACCGGGTGGACTGGGGGAGCTGGGTTCGTTAAAGCACTGGTTCTCGGCTTTTCTAGCAAAGTCTGGAACAAACGGACAAGGGACCGGACGACCTTTTCAGGTCAGTGGAGTTTTGAGAAAGTGCTGGGGGTGGCAACTGCAAATGGGCTGCTGTGGGAGGTTGTGGCATATCACAAAATGGGTGCCGTCGGGATGTGGCGTAATGCAAAATGACTGCTGTGGTATAACTGCAACATCCAAAAGAGCAGAAAATAGAGACAGGAACACAAGATGTGGCTGGTATGCCCCCACCAGGGGCCGGATTTAGGTTTGATGAGGCCCTAAGCTACTGAAGGTAATGGGGACCTTTATATGTCCTTTGTCAACAACAATTTGTCGCTGTGTTTTTATAATAATAATAATAATAATTTATTATTTGTACCCCGCCCATCTGGCCGGGTCTCCCCAGCCACTCTGGGCGGCTTCCAACAAATATCAAAATACATTAAAATATCACAGATTAAAAACTTCCCTAAACAGGGCTGCCTTGAGGTATTTTCTAAATGTCAGGTAGTTTATCGCTTTGACCTCTGCTGGGAGGGCGTTCCACAGGGCGGGAGCCACTACCGAGAAGGCCCTCTGCCTGGTTCCCTGTAGCTTTGCTTCTCGCAGTGAGGGAACCGCCAGAAGGCCCTCGGCGCTGGATCTCAGTGTCCGGGCTGAACGGTGGGGGGTGGAGACGCTCCTTCAGGTATACAGGACCGAGGCCATTTAGGGCTTTTTGTGTTGAATATATGCCATATGGTAATTTATGGACCTAATAGGTATCTAAAGCCATTTGCACATTTACATCATAGGAGCCTACACAACACAAATAATAATAATAATAATAATAATAATAATAATAATAATAATAATATATTATTTATACCCCACCCATCTGGGTGGCTTCCAACAGAACATTAAAATGCAGTAATCTATTAAACATTAAAAGCCTCTCTAAACAAAACACTGTTGCTGTATGCAGGTTTTATTTTATTTGTTTTTTATCTTATATTTTGGAAGTGTACATCCAGTTTTCCCCCCTTTAAATCTTTTTGGGGTCCCCCAAGAGAGTGGGGCCCTAAGCTATAGCTTGTTTAGCTTATACGTAAATCCAGCACTGGCCCCCACCATGAGCTAATAGGGGAGAAGAGGCGCTTACAGCAATGAAGAAAATACATTTACCTCAGCCCCCACCAGAGTGGATCGCAGACAGAAGCTCTTTGCACATCTCCTCTCCTCAGAATGGATGGGAAGTGAGGGTCCGATCCTGGCATCGAATGAAATGTGAGCGTGTTTTAAGGGTGGCTATGCAAATTTGGGACCCAGGTGGCGCTGTGGGTTAAACCACAGAGCCTAGGGCTTGCTGATCAGAAGGTTGGCGGTTCGAATCCCTGCGACGGGGTGAGCTCCCATTGCTCGGTCCCTGCTCCTGCCCACCTAGCAGTTCAAAAGCACGTCAAAGTGCAAGTAGATAAGTAGGAACCGCTCCGGCGGGAAGGTAAACGGCGTTTCCGTGTGCTGCTCTGGTTCGCCAGAAGCGGCTTTGTCATGCTGGCCACATGACCTGGAAGCTGTACGCCGGCTCCCTCGGCCAATAAAGCGAGATGAGCGCTGCAACCCCAGAGTCGGACACGAAAATTTGGAGAGGCCAAACCGCCGGTGGGGAAAGGAACCGAGACAGAAGTACAAATGGTCTCCTGCCCATTGTGGATATTTTGGGGAGTGGTTTGGCAAACCACTGCCTGAAGGGGTTGGGGTGAACTGTGGGGGGGGGACTGGTTTCAGGATAAGCTGTATGGGTAGAGGAGCTTGGGTTGAGCTGTGAGGGGAGGTGTGAGGGCCTGGGTGAGGCGTAAAGGGAGGAGGGGTGGCCAGGTATGGGAGAAGGAGAGTTGGTGGGGCCTGTGCAGTGAGTAGGGGTGGTAGCCCTGTGTACTGTATACATAAGAAGAGCCTGCTGGATCAGGCCAGTGGCCCATCTTGTCCAGCGTCCTGTTCTCACAGTGCCCAACCAGATGCCAACAATCAGAACATGAGCACAAGAGCAACTCTCTCCTCTTGCTGTTTCCAGCAAATGGTATTCAGAAGCATCTCTGCTTCCAACTGAGAAGGGAAGCACAACACTCACGGTTAGTAGCCATTGACAGCTCTCTCCTCAATGTATTTGTCTCCCTTGGAAGGTGATTGTTATGTACTGAGTTGAATAGGATCCAAAATGCAGCAGTCTGATTGGTCCTAGAACAATAGGATCCAGAATGCAGCAGTCTGATTGGTCCGCAGGAGCCACCCAATCCAGCTCCAGGTGGAAGTGAATCCGCAACCTGATTGGCCTACAGGAGTATCCTGGAATTAGCCAATCACGTGGGGCCCATTGTGTAAATAATGTATATAAAGCAGACGTTCTGGGGGAACTTTCATTCCTCGCTACTATGAGCTGAATAAAGAGCATGAAATCCACACTCGACTCCGAGTATATTTCAGTGATGGACTCTCCTTCAGTGGAGATTTTTCTAAGCAGAGGTTGGATGGCCACCTGCCATTTGAGACTCCTGAATTGCAAGGCGTTAAACAGAATGACCCTCAAGGTCCCTTCCAACTCTTATAATTCTATGATCACAGGACGGGGCTGCAAAATCCCTGTTACAAATGTCCAGCTCACACTACCCTGCACAAAATGTAGAGTTTCCAGGGGTCTTGTGAAGCTATACTCTGCTGAACTCATTTTAAATCCTGCTGTTTGCAGATATCTCCAAGGAGATGCATTAGTCTGGAAGGAAAAGATGGGGGGGCGGAGAGAGAAGAGCCTCAGGGTAACTGGCCTGTCACCTAACTGATCTTGTAGGGAGTCTGTGGGCTAAAATGCTGCCATTAGGCAAAGGCAAGAGGCAGTTGCAAGAAAGAAAACAGCAGCAGAACTTTGAAGGGGAACATGTAAAGTTTGGCAGGCATCACTGGCGTTACGGTGACAGAACCACGCCTGCCATTCTCAGCTCCTGCAGCCGCACCCATTTCATTGGGGTGTCTGTAGTATGCCATTGACCTAGGAGCGAGTGTGTTAGCAAACGAGGGAGTCACAGCAGCCAACAAGCTCTCCATGCCTGACAAGCTGACAGCTCCCCAGTTCCCCAGCTCCCTTTGCCAAGAATGCATTCATTTTAGAGAAATATATGTAAATCCTCCCATCGGAAAAGTTCGCCGGGAATCTTATTACGCCTGTAGCGTCAGTTGTTGTAGCAACGGGAACGGGCCTCCGGTGGGGGTGGGGTGTCAAAAGTTGAACGCGGCAGAAAGGGAAAGGAGGATGGAGGCCTTTCTGTATGAGTTGCTTTGGTCAGGGTCTCCCGCAAGGAGTCTCAGCTTTAGTTTGAACACACACGGCATTGACTCCTGAAATAGGGAATCCAATAACTGTGGAGTTGACCTCCAAAGGGTCATCTAGCCCAACCCCCCCTAAAGAATCCCAGAGAATTGGCCGTCCAACCTCTGCTTAAAATCCTCCAGCAAAGGAGAGTCCACCACCTTCAGTTGGAGTCCGTTCCGCGGTCGAACATCTCTCACCATCAGGAAGTTCTCCCTCTTTAGTTGGAATCTCCATTCCTGTAGTTTGAACCCAATGGTTCAGGTCCTACCCCTATGGGCAGCAGAAAACAAGCTTGCTCCATCAGCTATCATATCACCTCTCAGCCTTCTCTTCTCCTGGCTAAATATACCCAACTCCTTCAACTGTTCTTCATAAGGCTTGGTATCCAGACCCTTGATCGTCTTGGTTGCCCTCCACTGCATGCATTCCATCTTGTCAATGTCCTTCTTAAATTGTGGTACCCAGAACTGGACATAGGACTCCAGGTGGGGGTCTGACCAAAGCATAATGAAGCTGTACTATTACTTCTGTTGATCGGGATACTCCTCTTCTGCAGGGAGGGTTTTTGTGTGGGTGGGGTGTCCTTGGGTACCCCCACTTCATGCAGCTGAGACCCACAACCAGTGGATGCTGCTCAATTAGGGCAAATAGAGCATTGTTCCGCGGGACGCGGGTGGCGCTGTGTGTTAAACCACAGAGCCAAGGCTTGCCGATCAGAAGGTCGGCGGTTCGAATCCCCTCGACGGGGTGAGCTCCCATTGCTCGGTCCCTGCTCCTGCCAACCTAGCAGTTCGAAAGCACGTCAAAGTGCAAGTAGATAAATAGGTACCACTCTGCGGGAAGGTAAACGCCGTTTCCGTGCCCTGCTCTGGTTCGCCAGAAGCGGCTTAGTCATGCTGGCCACACGACCCGGAAGCTGTATGCCTGCTCCCTTGGCCAATAAAGCGAGATGAGCGCCGCAACCCCAGAGTCGTCTGCGACTGGACCTAATGGTCAGGGGTCCCTTTACCTTTACCTTAGAGCATTGTTCCACCTTCTGCTGCTCTCTCTTCCTTCTGCCCTACCTGTCCTAATGGGAAATGCATGGAGTATATATGATGCTCTGGTGTTCGTATGTAAAGTTGTATATAAAGTTGTGAGCAACCTGTGGCCTTCAAGAAATTGTTGGACACCAAGTCCCATCAGCTGAACAAGTGTCAGGGATGATAGGGGCTGTAGTTCAACAATATTTGAAAGGCCACAGGTTTCCCATCCCTGACTTACCGAGACAGCCTGGGAATTGGATCATGGATCTTTCATATCCAAAGCACACACTCCATCATTCAAAGTTTTAGCCCCTAGATGGGCAGGAGATGACCAATGTTTTTCCAGCTGCAAGAACATCCCTATTAACCCAATTAGAGGCAACCAATCCTAGGTTGGCATTTTCAGAACTCTGGATGGGGGTGACCAGCTCATCATACGGGATTTATTTATGCCTATAATAAAACCCAACAATATTTTTAAAGTCAACTTTATTCATGCTTAAGTACCAGCATATAATCTGGCAAAGTTAAAATGGCTCCATCGCACACACTGGAAATGTTTTTAATCAGAGAAAGGCGCCTTCTGTTTTTCATGTAAGTTGCTTTTTGTTAAAGTATTTTGTTCTTTTTTTAATTAAAAAAAGGATAAATCAAATAACAGCAATAATTAAAAATGTTTAAACACAGCATTTTAAAGGAATTTTTGTAAAGCTTTTCCAGTGAACAGGCACTATAGTGACAAATGAATTGCACATTAACGATTTTTGTGCATTGCTCCGAAATGATTTAAACAAGGAGAAAATAAGTTTTAAGTGCAATGAAAATTTTACTGAAGAGGCGTATATTTTTTACAAAATAGGGGTAAACTGCCAATATTCTGTAGCAGAAGCCTGTAAGCCCGTTGAAAGGAAACTGGTTGGTTGAAATTTACACGGTAAGCAAAAATGGGTTTGTTTTTACATTCTGTTTAAGATGGGGGAAGAAAGGGAACAGGGATCCAGAATGGAAAACGCCCTTGCCCAGCCAGGTTTAAGGAAGTCAAGGAAAAATGTACATTGAACGTCGCCATTAATTCCTTGGAAACAGCTCTCTATAGGTTAACCCATCACCTCGATTCTGATCCAGCCACTTCCCGCAGGGGAAATTTGTGGTCACGCCTGTAGCGGAGTTGGTGATCTCCACCCGTTCCACCAGCCATCCGCACGAGATCCCAGTGCTGTCGTGCTCAATGCGGACTTTTTTCAATTCCCCAAGCTCAAGGATCTCCAGGTAGAACCGGTCAGTGTTGCCCCGCTCAAAGAGGTTGCGGCACTTCTGCTTGAGCGCCCGCTTGCCGGAGTCCCCGTTCACCCCGAATATGGTAATGAGGACGTTGGCGTCTGTGCCAGATCCCTTCTCGAACCCTGTCACAACAATGACCTCATATTTGACTGGCACCAAACTCCGAGCTTTGCTGGCAAAGCTCTCGATCACCTTGGCACACTCGAAGACCTTTTGGTCGCCCCTTTTTCTGCAGAGTGGTATTTTCGCGTTGCACCTGAAGAAATACCTGCCAAAGGAACAGAACAGAGCTTTGTACCTGGGAGGATTAATGGGTTACCTTTCCGACCAAATATTTCGCTGTAGGGAGCTTATTTTTCTTGGGAGAGAGAAGGCGCACTTTCCATAACAAGTATTTTGTTGGCTTTGCTAAATCCCATTTGATTGAATGTTTTGTTATCCTTCTTTTGTTTAAATTCCTTTGCCTGGCAAACTTCCATAAGCATACCAGGCACAGAAAGGATGTGTAGCCTATTCCCCTCAGCCCTGCTTCTGAAAAGTTGCAATCTTTGCCCCATCCATTTCCTCTACCCCAATCTCAGATGACGACGATTATTTATCTCATTTATGAATAGCTTCCCACGAGGAGTCCCGAAGAGATCAGCAGTATAATAACATATGCAAAACAGTTACGTATATAAAAACTGTTAAAACAATTGCAGGTATAGAATAAACTTTTTTAAAAAAAAATCCCATGTAGCTAGCTAGCTAGAGAATAAAACAGCAACAGTGCATGTGTAAAAATCAATTCAGATCCAGCACAGATACCAACTGCGATAAAGATCTCTACAGTGGACCCTCGACTTACAAAGGTAATCCGTTCCGACGGGATCGTCGGATGTCAAAAAAATCGTAAGTCGAGTCCCCATAGGAATGCATTGGGTGAAAAAAATTCGTACGTCGGAAAAAAACCCATCTAAACTTCGGAAGTCGGGGAAACCCTATCTAAAACGGCCACGACTTCTTTCCGAAAGTCGAAAAAATTCGTAGCCACACGGCCGCTTTGATCCCTCATAACTCGAAAAATACGGAAGTCGGGTCACTCGTAAGTCGAGGGATCACTGTATTTCAAAAGCTTGTTGAAAGAGGAACATCTTTAGCAGGTGCCAAAAAGGCAACAGAGAAGGCAACTGTTCAATATGCAATGGGAGGGACTTTCAAAGGCGTGGTGCCACCACACAAAATGCCCTGTTCTGACACTGTAGGGAATGAACTGGCATACCAACTCTGTGCTACAAAGATGACATGAAGGCTGGCAACATCAACCCCGCTGTGTGGGAATTCCTTGCAGATGACCGCAGTACTGTACCTGGAGACACCCAGGTCATGCATCCATAGCAGTGGACCAGAGGAGGAATGACCACTGGGAGGAGCTCAGAGAGAAGAAACGCCCTGGTGCATCTGCAGCAGCACAACCGGATGCCTTCATCTGCCCCAGCTGCAACAAAACATGTCTCTCCCGTACCGTTCTCTACAGTCACAGCAGACGCTGTAACCTTCCAACAGTTTGACTTCACCCTCAAAGGCACACTCCTCCACCTGAGACAGGTGGATGCCAACAGCAGCAAGGGAGCAAGCTTCCTGCTAAGATGATAGCTGCAGGCTACGGTCTCTTGCTGAAAGCAGTGATAGGCTGGATATGTAGGGGACGAGGCAATCTTTTAGGTATGCTGCTCCCAGTTAGCAGCATGTACAACTGCTCCCAGTTAGCAGCATGTACATGGGACCCAGGTGGCGCTGTGGGTTAAACCACAGAGCCTAGGGCTTGCTGATCAGAAGGTCGGCAGTTCGAATCCCTGCGACAGGGTGAGCTCCCGTTGCTCGGTCCCAGCTCCTGCCCACCTAGCAGTTCGAAAGCACGTCAAAGTGCAAGTAGATAAAAAGGTACTGCTGCAGCGGGAAGGTAAACGGCGTTTCCGTGCGCTGCTCTGGTTCGCCAGAAGCGGGTTTGTCATGCTAGCCACATGACCTGGAAGCTGTACGCCGGCTCTCGGCCAATAAAGCGAGATGAGCGCTGCAACCCCAGAGTCGGACACGACTGGACCTAATGGTCAGGGGTCCCTTTACCTTTACCTTACAATTTTTTAGCAGTGGCTAAGTATGATGACGATATTCTGCTCCAGTGAGCGGTCCAGCTGCCACATTTTTCACCAGCTGCAGATTCTGGGGGAGCCTCAAGGGCAGCTCTCACATACAACACATCGCAGCAATCCAACCTGGAGGTACCTCAGAAGCCTAGCATCCCCAGATGCCCAATGGGAAGCAGGTATCATATTTTATGTGTGCCAATAGACCTTCTTACAATGAGGATTTGTGCTTTAACTCCAAAAGCTCCCATGGTACAGCTGCGAAACACTACCCCATTGGTTCTGCATGGTATATAATCATGCCTGCTCTCAAACCTCTAATAATAAAATAATAATAATAATAATAATTTATTTATACCCCGCCCATCTGGCTGGGTCCCAGCCACTCTGGGCGGCTTCCAACAGAATATTAAAATGCAATAGTCTATTAAACATTAAAAACTTCCCTAAACAGGGCTGCCTTCAGATGTCTTCTAAAAGGATGAGTTGCGTGATAGGTTGGTTCTTTGACAGGTTCAGGGTGAGGTAGGATCAGATGGGAATGGGCAAATGTGACCAAACTCATGGGACACTTTGTGCGTTGTTAAAAAAATGGGGATTTGTTTACTTTCAGCTCCAGGGCCCATGCAGTAATTCCCAAACTGTGTGTTGGCATACACTAGTTGTACCGCAAGGGAAGTGTGACTGGTTTCATGGGAAATTAACTAACTGAATAATTAACAGCTCTTGTGAGCCCCAAAGACCCACCTACAGAGAAGGCTCTTTGGTCTGCCGCCATGTTTTTCATTGTTCTGCCTAACACTGGGCCAAAAAATGGAAAATACGGGGCTAAGATGGGTGAAAAGGGACAACCTCTCCTTTTGCGAATTTTGAGGGGTAGGAGAAAATCTTGTAATGTTGCGAGAATGGGACTCACGAGAAAAAGTGGTGGAGGTGGCAGCGTTTTGTTCTTTCGAATGCAATTTTGGTGCCAATGCAGAGGTCCTATTGATGGCCCAGCAATTGCTATTTCCATGCCTTCCATGCTCTTTTTGGAATTACAATATACCTTGATATGATATCTCAAGTGTCTTTTGTGTCTGTGTAGAAGAGAATGACAGCCTGTACTTAGGAATGGGGATAAATTCAGTTCAGTTCCCATTTAAAGGCCAATTTAGTTAATCTGCATTTCCTGAAACAATTCACCAACCCCAGCACAGCCCTTCTTCAAAATTTACATTTCTCTGAATTTTGCAATGAAGTTCTCCAGCCAAGTAACGTGCACAGATATGCATTGACTGGGGTAAAATGTGCATAAAAATTCAAATGACATACAAGCATGCATAGATTTGGAAGGGACTACAGATGAGGAAGAAATTAGATTTAAGATAGGCTTAGAGGCAAACCTTCAAATCAGCATTTTCCAAAATAATATGTGAACCGAAACGCAGATGTAATATGAAATTAGTGTTTCTTCAAATTTTGCAATGCAGTTCTCCAGCCAATTGGGGGGATGAGAAATCCAGAGAAAGCAAAATTGCCAAATTTGCCCATCTTTATGTATCCCACTGCAGATGGCTGTCCTCCAACTCAAGTAGTGGTGAGGTTGGAGCTACCCACCTCCATGTTCTACTCACTCATGAGTATAATGCCTGAGTAGGAAAGACCAAGAAACATCCAGTCAAATCTGGAAAGCCAGCAACCCTATTGGTGAGCTACATTCATCTGGTTCCATCTGGTTTACCTCCTGAACAAGGGAGCCAGCAGTCATTCAGCCCTATAGGGGGAAGGGGGACTGTAGACTTGACCCGACAGCATAGTCAGGACATGGACCTTGCTGCAACTATCTGGAAATACCACCAGATCCAGTTGTCCTTGCCACTTGTGGAATCAGTGAATGCCAGAGACGGGCCATCTAGGGTAGGCATAGGGAAACTCGGCCCTCCAGATGTTTTGGGACTATAACTCCCATCATCCCTGACCACTGGTCCTTTTAGCTAGGGATGATGGGAGTTGTAGTTCCAAAACATCTGGAGGGCAGAGTTTGCCTATTCCTGATCTTTCCTACAAGCCACTTACTGGTTGAAAAGTTCCAACTCCGTGACGATAATCTCCTCAACATGCCAGTAGACTTCTGTTTTCACACTTGATTTCTTTCCATCTTTTGGACAGTGACTGACACAGATGGCCGCAATATTGCCGACATTCTTGGAAGCAAACTCAAATTCGTCTGTCGCTCCTCTGGAGAACACCCCGCCCAGCAACAAAACAAAACAAAAACCCAGTGTTGATTAATATCAGAAAGGCCAACAAACAGTTGTGATGAGAGGACAGAATTCATACAAGGTTGGGAGGTGGTGGACTCTCCTTCATTGGAGGTTGTTAAGCAGAGGCTAGATGGCCATCTGTCATGGATGCTTCAGTTGTGATTCCTGCATTGCAGGGGGTTGGACTAGATGACCCTCAGGGTCCCTTCCAACTCTACAATGCTGATTCTGTTATTTATAGTCTGCTGTTCACCTGAAGTTCCCAGGGTGGATATACTTAAAATCCAAAGCAAAGTTAAACAATAATATTAAAACAGGCCAACGTAAATTTCCATTCAAATGAAGCAGCAGCAATAAATCCAGTCCTCCGTACCTCATCCTTCACCAAAAGCCTGCATCTTCCTCCAATGGCATTATATTGGTGGAAGGGTCATCTCTCGGTGGTAGAGTGTAAGTGTCGGGGACCATGCTGAGGGAGGGCTGCACTGAGGAGGGATGGCGGGAGCCTCCCCCTGCTCCAGATCTGGATCCTGAATCTTTCCAGGAGCAGGGAAGTAGTATAGATTTGGAACAGTGGTTTGCAGAGGGACATAGTTCAAAAGACAGAAGTTGGGAAGAACTGAGTGGTGAACAGCTAGGAGAAGAAGAACTGGGAGTTAGAGTGAGTTAACAGACTTGCTTTCGCTGGAAAGCGTCCATCCGCTCAGCCCAAGGTCAAGGAGAACAGATAAGGTGGTAGCACAGAAAGCAAAGTGGTTGCGAGATCAAGTTGCAAGACACGGAAGTGATGTGGGCGACTAGGGGGGAAGTGGGTGGAGCCCTTAATTGGGAGCACCTTCATTCCTAGAAATTGATTCTTTGTTCTCTTGCTGTGAATTTCTAACTGGTAAGAGACTCCTTTCGCTTTGTTCTGTGCCAAAGGAAACTGAGTCCCTGAAGCCTGATAGTAAGCTTTCCATGTAGAAGGTCGGATGTTCAACTGGTAGCATCTCCAGGCAGGTGCTGGGAGAGATTCCCTCTCTGAAACCCTGGAAAGCCACTGCCAGTCAGTGTAGGCAATGCAAAGGTAAATGGACCACTGGTCTGATTCAGTATAAGGCAACCTCTTAGAAGAGGAATTTCCTGTTAGACAGAGAGGAATGCCTCTTCTGCAACAAAATTGCCATCAGCAATCATCGCCGCCATATATTATTAAGACCACCCACATACCTTAAAAATCTCCTTTTTTTGGGTGAGTTCTCCAGAAGGAACTCTTTCGACCGTCCCCTGTTCCCCTCGAAAATAAGAGAGACGTTCTCCTTTGTCTCTGCGTCATCTCGGTCGCTCGTGACTGTCTCGATCTTGTAAGCTTGGAAGTCAGAAAAGAGTTTACAATGAAGTGGGGGAAAGACAAAGGCCCTCAGCCCTTCCTAGTTCATAGCTGCCATTTGAGTTTGCAGGCTTTGTTTGCTATTAAGAGTGTCTGTTTCACATGCATCATATCTGACAACATGTAAAGGTCCTAAAGGGGGAAAGATCTGGGCTTCTTCTCCTGGCTTAAAGCAGGGATGGGGAGCTTGTGACCTTCTCCAGATGTTGCAGGACTACAACGCCCATCAGCCCCACCGAGCATGGCCAATGGTCAGGGATTATGGGAGCTGTAGTTCAGCAACACTTGAATGGCCACAGGCTCCCCAGCCCTGCACCTTCCACCTAGTGCACCAAGATCATAGAATAAGCTGAATGAAGATGCGTCTTCATGAATAGCCAGCATGGTGTAGTGGTTAAGAGCGGTGGACTCGTAATCTGGTGAACCGGGTTCGCTTCCCCGCTCCTTCACATGCAGCTGCTGGGTGACCTAGGGCTAGTCACACTTCTTGAAGTCTCTCAGCCTCACTCGCCTCACAGAGTGTTTGTTGGGGGAGAGGAAGGGAAAGGAGATTGTTAGCCGCTTTGAGACTCCTTAAGGGGAGTGAAAGGCGGGATATCAAGTCCTAACTCTTCTTCTCTTCATAGCATGGCCTAGTAACTCTTCTCAGGTGTTAAAGCTGCGGGGGACAGTAACCTAGCTCTACTCCCCGCCCCCCAACATTTTTGTTGCATTTAAACTCGGGAAGGTAGAGAATTGTACCTGCGGAGCATTATAGAACAGCCCATGATACTGTTTATTCAGACAAGTGGGGTAAAGTGGGGCGTCAACACCACTGGCCCAGATTTCACCAGCTCCAAAGAGGTCCCCACATCTGCTCTCTCCATGTCCTGATGCAGAAGTTGAGGTATGGGCCCTCTGTAAACCTTCACAAAATCAGGACACCCCGTTGCACAGGGGCGCTGATTGCATGAAACTCTCTGCACAAACAGAGGCAGATTTAGGGGAGTGCAACCAGTTGCACTAGGCGCAGAGCTTCAGGGGTGCTGCAAATATGATGGAGAACAGGGGGGCACTGAATTCTGGCATCGCACAGGGGGCTGATGAAATCTGAGATGCCCAAGGCCCAGAGGCGTAGCAAGCCCAGGTGGTACCCGGGGCGGAATTTTTTTTGTCACCCCCCCACCACTTTAATTTATAAAAAAATTAAAAAAATTAAAAAGTGTCACCCCCCTCTGATGGTGCCACTTTGCGAGGTGGGGGTTTTGTGTGTGTGTGTCTATTATCTCTTTTTTCCAATAATGTTAAAATAAAATAATAATAAAAATAATAATAAAAATGTAAAATAAAAAATTAAAAAGTGTCACCCCCCTCTGATGGTGCCACTTTGTGAGGTGTGGGGGTTTTGTGTGTGTGTGTCTATTATCTCTTTTTTTCAATAAAGTTAAAATAAAAAATAATAAAAGAAAATTAATTTTTTTAAAAAAAAATTAAAAAGTGTCACCCCCTCTTATGGTGCCACTTTGTGAGGTGTGAGGGGTTGTGTGTGTGTGCCTATTATCTCTTTTTTAATGAAGTTAAAATTAAAAAATAAAAATAAAAAAAATTTAATTTTTTTTTTTTAAAAAAAGGGTCATCCCCCTCTGGGGTGGAACCTGGGGCGGCCCGCCCCCTTGCTACGCCCCTGCGCAAGGCCACTGGCAGGAGCAATTGTTTAAGTGCAAGCTTTCCCTCATCGGGCAGTGCAAGTGGTGTGCTCAATGTCAAGTGGAGAATAGCTCAGTCAGTAGAGCACGGGACTCTTAATCTCAGGGTTGTGGGTTCAAGCCCCATGTTGGGCAATAGATTCCTGCATTTCAGGGAGTTGGAGTAGATGACCTTTGTGGTCCCTTCCAACTCTACAATTCTATGGTTCTATGACCAGTGGCATAATCCTGCTCCTCCCTTCTCCACACGTAGCTTCCACCTGTGGAAAATGTTGGAGGAGGGCTAGCACGACTTCTGTTTTAAATAAAATGGCTGCCACGAGTTTCCCCCTCCATTGCCCAGCTCTGCCATTTAGACCTACAGGTTCGTTCCTTCAGTTCCAGGATGTCATTATTGGCACAAGCCAGCTCTCGGAGGAGCTGCCCATCGTCTTCGCTCTTCGCCAGCCAGCGATCACACTGGAAGCGGAACATCTTATCCATTAGGGAGTCTTCTATATCGATGTACTCCAAGTGCCAGCCGGGCGCTATCCCTGCGGGAAAGGAAGCATCTCGTTACTTGGGAGACATGAAGCAGGTTAGGCTGCTGCCACCTACAGGTAGGGATGTCAAAGAAGTCCAACAAAAACGGGAATGGAAATCACTGATGTTCGCTTGTTTGTCCAACATCTGGAATGGAAACCAATCCAGTGAATACAGTCGGTATTTGCTGCTGTTGTTGTTTTCAGCCTGCAAATGGTATGCGATTGATTGTGTCTTCCCTTCCACTTACACTGTGTCTCCTTTCTACTGAAATAAATGGGGTGGAATAAGATAACGAAAACATAATTTGCATAATTATGTAAGCATGGTCCACAAGCTTTGTTCTGGTGGTCCATGGTGCATCTTTGGATTTGTGGTTGAAGAGGTGAGACAGCACGTCTATCACATCAGATATTCATTTTTATTTTAAACTACATTTGAATATCAGAAAGTCCAACAAACAGTTGTGATGAGAGGACAGAATTCATACAAGGTTGGGAGGTTGTGGACTCTCCTTCACTGAAGCCTGGACACTGAGGTCCAGCTCATCATCCAGCCTGGACACTGAGGTCCAGCTCTGAGGGCCTTCTGGAGCTTCCCTCACTGTGAGATATGAAACTACAGGGAACCAGGCAGAGGGCCTTCTTGGTAGTGGCGCCCGCCCTGTGGAACATCCTCCCATCAGATGTCAAACAGTATAAACAACTATTTTACTTTTAGAAGACATCTGAAGGCAGCCCTGTTCAGGAAGGTTTCTTAACGGTCGATGTTTTATTGTGTTTATAATATTTTGGGGGTGGGGAGCAACCCACAGTGGCTGGGGCAACCCAGTCAGAAAAGTGGCATAGAAATAAAGTTGTTGTTGCTGCTGCTGTTGCTGCTGTTTTCGTCGTCATATTACATTTCAATTCCACCTAATTCTGTTGGATTCAGACTGTAACTTCATAAAACGCAATGTGCAAGAAACAAAAGAGGCAATGAAAACGCAATTAAAAACCATACAGCGTCTAGCACAGTGCATAACACCAGCTGCAATAGGTGGGGAAATCATTAGCTGGTTGGCCAAGACCCTCAGCATTTTTTTAAGTGGTCCATGCAGGTGGTGGTGGGGGGAGAGTTTGGGAACCCCACTGCGGAGGGAAGCAGCATTGCACTGAGCCAGCCCCTTGGTCCATCAGCTGCCTACACTGGCGTGCAATGGCTCTCCAGGGTTTCAATCAGGAGACATTCCTGTCCATAGCTGTCAACCCTCCCTTTCTTTGTGGGAAACTCCCTTATTCCAATGCCGTTCCCCGCTGCTATCCCGGATTGTTGATATCCCTTAAATTTCCCGGATTTCAAAGGAAGCAGCTCCTCTCCCTCCCTGCCGGCCAGGGAGGCTCCTCAGCTGCCTTGCTCGGCTGCCAATAAGGAGTCTGAGACCAACTGGGGGCGGAGCTTGCATGCCTTGTGCAGCCAGACCCTCACGCCCAACCAGACAGACAGCCTGCCTGCCGTCTGCGCGCTCGCTCTTTCGCTCACCCGTTCGCGCGCAGCCTCTGGAGCGCAGGGTGGCGAGGCTACTTGGTGCCATTGCACCGCCCTCGCGGCATCCCTTATTTTCAAATCCGAAAGTTTGAAAAAATCCCTTATTTTCAAATCCGAAAGTTGACAGCTACAGTATTTTCCTGCGTATAAGACTACTTTTTAACCCAGGAAAATCTTCTCAAAAGTCAGGGGTTGTCTTATACGCCGGGTCGTATTTCTTACACGGCGAGTATATCCCAAACTCTATATTTTAACTGGGAAAGTTGGGGGTAATCTTATACGCCCAGTCGTCTTATATGCCGGAAAATACGGTATGTTCCTGTCCCTAGTTGAAAGCCCCTTTCCCCTGGATTTAATTTACCTGGGGGAAATTAAGAGTGCTGGGCCATCCCTGCCTGCTGCTGTTGGTGGAGTCTCCTTATTCCTATGGCCCCCTTTTGCATGGAAATCCAGACCTGCTCTTCCAATTACATACCTGCCATTTCTCATCACTTAACAACAATGAGAAGAAGGGAGAAAGTGAGGAGGAGAAAAATCCAGCCCAGGCCCTGTTTGCCTGCCAGCACTTAATTAAGCCTTGAGCTCCAGAAGGCAGTGTTTTGTTAGAGGATTACCCAGGACCGCCATGTGTGCTGGAAGGCACCAGGCTCAGGGTTTTTCTTCTTTGGCATCCCTGGAGAAGCAAACCCTTGACAGATAAATGCTCTGTCTCCCAAAGCCCTGTCTCCAGCAGTTTGGGAAGAGAGTCTTCAGCCAACGGAAGGCAAAAGGGGGAGGGAAAGGAACCACAACGTCCGCCTGCGGTGCGAGGAGGAGCGGCTGGGCACTGCTGTGGGAATTGGGGGTTGGCGGACGATGGCTGGAGGGGAGCCAGCTCTCTGAGCCTGGAACCTGCTATTGGATGGAGGGCAGCTGGCGCAGGAGCCAAACCAGAAGGGAGCTGCTTCTCTGCTCAGAAAGAAAGCAAAATAGTTGCTTGGGCAAATAGCTGTGCATTGGATTGCACAAGGTCTGAATTACATGGGAATGGGGGCAGCTCTCTCTTCCTTTTGCGATGGCCCCCTTTCTACTGTTTTTTGAAGGCTACAACAGATCTCTGATTTGCACCCCCTGCCTCTGTTGAAGGGCTCTCCAGGGAGTCAGGACTGAGGAGTAGGCACAGTGCGCGTGGCAGCAGTGAAGGCTCTGCGTGTCAAGTCTGGCACGCGTGCCATAGGTTCGCCACCGCTGCACTAGAGCAAGATGCTCTTAAGGGGCTCAGATTCGTCCTCACACCAGCCTGGCACCCCATTTGAAAGCTACGAAGATGCATTTGTGAGTGTGTTACTCATCAGTGCTTTGGAGGTAGGTGAGAGTGCCCTGCATGTGCTGGAAGAGAAGCAGTGGAAGAAATCAACATTCGGCACCAAATTCCACAGTGCAAAGGATGGAATTCTCCTGCAACCTCCATAAATGTTGCATAGCACGGCAACGTACGCAGATCAGCTTAATTTGCTCTGGAACATATAAATATAACGGATAGCTTATTCTGCTTCCAACGTGGACCTGTAATTATTGGATGTCTTACTCAGTCACCCCTGTGGCTCAGCTCATAACTGAGTTTGGGGAAGGGCCATAGCTCTGTTGGAGAGCATGTGTTTTGCGCACAGCAGGTCCCAGGTTCAATCCCCAGCATCTCCAGGTAAGGCTAGGAGAAACTCCCTGCATAAATCCCTGGATACTGAAAACGCTGAGCTACACGGACCAATGGTATAAGGAAGCTTCCTGTGTTTCCATGAATCCTGTGTTGGTGCAGTTCTGACTGTAGGTTGGGGGGCAGGCACTACAGCAAGATGCTCTTCAGGGGCTCCTTTCTGAGTAGCTTCCCTCCTCCCTCACCACTCTTAGCCCTTCCCATTCACTTCCCCTCTCCCTCGGATCCTAGTCCACCGAGAAACAGCCTTCCCCAACCTGTTGCCCTCTAAAATGTTGTTGGGCTACAACTCCCATCAGTTGGCATGCTGGCTGGAGCTGATGGAAGCTGAGGTTCAACAACATCTGGAGAAGACCAGGTCAAAGAGGGTTGGTCTAGAGGAAGAGAGCAAGGTACAGTGGGACCTCGACTTACGACGATAATGCGTTCCGACGCAATTTTTGTAAGTCAAAAACATTCGTAAGTCGAATCCCCATAGGAATGCATTGAGTGAAAAAAATCCGTAAGTCGAAAATTCGTAAGTCGAAAAAATCCTATTAAAGCGGCCGCGACTTCCATTCGTAAGTCGAAAAATTCAGTTGCGGCGGCCATTTTGTTTCTCCCGGAAGTCATTCGTAAGTCGAAAAACACGTAAGTCGAATCGCTCGTAAGTCGAGGTCCCACTGTATATAACAACAACAACAACAACAACAACAACAACAAATTTATACCCCGCCCATCTGGCTGGGTTCCCCCAGCTACTCTGAGCGGCTCCCAACAGAATATTAAAAGCACAATAAAATGTCAAACATTAAAAACTTCCCTAAACTGGGCTGCCTTCAGATGTCTTCTTAAGATGTCTTCATTCCCAATCAGTGAGTGTCCGGTAACCTCCTGCTAACCTCCTGGGACTTTTTGTACCACAAATGATCCAGCTTAATTTTATTTTTGTTCTGCTTTTCATAGAATCGTAGAGTTGGAAGGGACCCCAAGGGTCATCTAGTCCAACCCCCTGCAAGCAGGAATTTCAACTAAAGCATCCGTGGCAGATAGCCATCCAACCTCTGCTTAAAAACCTCCAAGGAAGGAGAATCCACCACCTCCCGAGAGAGTCTGTTCCTCTGCCAAACACCTCTTACTGTCAGAAAGTTCTTCCTGGTGTTGAGTCGGAATCTCCTTTCTTGTAACTTGAAGCCACTGGTTCGAGTCCTACCCTCCAGACCAGGAGAAAACAAGCTTACTCCATCTTCCATAGATACAATCAAGTAGACACTTCCAGAGTTGACGCTAAATATATTACTGCTGGTAAATGAGTCATCATAGCTGCTAGAGGGCCGTGAAAATTTATGTCCACCCATGTACTTGTCTACCCATGTACTATCTGAAGCCAAAGGGTTGAATTGGTTGCCAGATGTGAATTCCCCCCCCCCCAGTTCTCCTAAAAAAGTTTAGGGGTACTCTCATTTTTACTCCAGAAAATCACCATTTTATAGTTCAAATCAGGAAGAAAAAATACAGTAAATGGACAAAGTACAGAGATTCACAAAATGTTTAGGGGTATGCGTACCGTGTTTCCCCTATTTTAAGACACCGTCTTATATATTTTTTTCCCTCAAAAAAACGCACTATGGCTTATTTTGAGGGGATGTCTTATTTTTTATTACGTAAGCCCAGCCCCGCGTTTTCCTTGGCGCCCTCCAGAACTGCGCCTATCACTATGGCTTATTTTCGGGGTACGGCTTATATTTCGCAAATGTGAAAAAATCCTGCTATGGCTTATTTTATGACTACGTCTTAAAATAGGGGAAACAGGGTACCCCTGCGTCCCCTCAGAAATAAAGCACTGACTTTATCTATCTCGAACCATCCCAACATTCAGTGCATGTGTTATAAGAGGGAGAAAAACTTTTCTCCACCACCTTTCTCCATGCAACACACAATTTTATAAACTTCTATCATGTCGTCTCTGGGTCATTTTTTCTCTAAACGAAAAAGCCCCCAATAGCTGCAACCTTTGCTCATAGGGGAAACACTCTATAGGGGACAGACCTCTCTAGATGCCCTCAGGAATCTTCCTTGGCCACACCCCTGGGCCTCGCCCATTGCTAGCCCTTCCCAGCACCATCCTTGAGTGTTTGCCCTGCTGGGATTTTGATAATACTTCCTGCTTGCTTTGATGGATAATGGAAATATATTTGTGTGTGAGAGAGATCCTCTGAGTTTTGTGCAGCTGGTTTGTTGTTTACCTTACAAAAGTGAGTCACATGCATTGTTTCCCCTCTGCGATCAACACCCCCTACTATGTGCCACCATGAAGAAATACAGCCTGCAAAGCAGAAATGGTGCCCCCCCGACCCCTTAAAACAAACCACATCTTTGTTTACCTTTGTTGTCGTGCCAGATCCGCACCTTGCAGAGATCCCCAAGACTGAGTATATCGGAGAAATAGAAAACATCCAACTGGTTCCTCTCAAACTTGTTGGACTTGTTTGCTTCTTTAAGAGCCAAAGTCCCGGAGTCCCCGTTCTCCCCAAAGATGATCATCCAGACATTGGCATCTGTTCCCGCCGCTGCAGGGAGATGGAGAGAGAACAGGGCATTCCACAGGGCGGGCGCCACTACCAAGAAAGCCCTCTGTCTGGTTCCCTGTAACCTCACCTCTCGCAATGAGGGAACCGCCAGAAGGCCCTTGGCGCTAGACCTCAGTGTCCAGGCAGAACGATGGGGGAGGAGATGCTCCTTCAGGTATACAGGACCGAGGCCGTTTAGGGCTTTAAAGCTCAGAACCAACACTTTGAATTGTGCTCAGAAACGTACTGGGAGCCAATGGAGATCTCTCAGGACCGGTGTTACGTGGTCCTGGCGGCCACTCCCAGTCACCAGTCTAGCTGCCGCATTCTGGATTAATTGCAGTTTCCGGGTCACCTTCAAAGGTAGCCCCACGTAGAGCACATTGCAGTAGTCCAAGCGGGAGATAACCAGAGCATGCCCCTCTCTGGCAAGACAGTCTGCGGGCAGGTAGGGTCTCAGCCTGAGTACCAGATGGAGCTGGTAAACAGCCACCCTGGACACAGAATTAACCTGCGCCTCCATGGACAGCTGTGAGTCCAAAATGACTCCCAGGCTGCGCACCTGGTCCTTCAGGGGCACGGTTACCCCATTCAGGACCAGGGAGTCCCCCACACCCGCCCGCCCCCTATCCCCCACAAACAGTACTTCTGTCTTGTCAGGATTCAACCTCAATCTGTTAACCGCCATCCACCCTCCAACCATCAGCATGTAACACCTTGCTTGTGGGATTTGCATGGGCTGCCAATCTGTTGCTGCGCCAAGTAATGGCCAGATCACTTGAGAGACCTCCTAATCCCTTAAATACCCAACAGGTCACTGTGGTTCACAGGAGAGTCTCTCCTTCAAGTTCCAAAGATCTCGCACTTGATCTGGAAGCTGTGGTTAGTGCAGAATGCTGCAGCATTCTGTGCTCACTGTGCTCAGAGATGCGCACTGGTTGACCGTTTGCTACGGGGCCAAATTCAAGGGGCTACTATTTGTATATAAAGCCTCTAACAAATTGGGACCAGTTTACCTATGAGATTGCCTTACCTCACATGTGCCCACTCGACCACTTTGAACGGTGGAATTGGCACTCCTATAGTTGCTACGTAATACCCATTCCACATTTGCAAGAACTCAGTCGTTTAGTGTGGCAGCATCTACACACTTTGGAACTCCCTGCCTGTTGAGATCAAGCTGGCACCTTCACTGTACTCTTTTTAATGGCTGCTAGAAAAATATTTCTTTTAAACAAGCCTAGCTTAGACAGTTGAGGCAATCTCAATCTGTTTTAGTGTTTTAACTTTTGTATGTTTTAAAGCAGAGTTGTGAATCACACACACACACATCGAATTTCCTGTTTTATGTTTTGTAAACCAGTTGGCGCTGTGGGTTAAACCACAGAGCCTAGGGCTTGCTGATCAGAAGGTCGGTGGTTCGAATCCCTGCAACGGGGTGAGCTCCCGTTGCTCGGTCCCTGCTCCTGCCAACCTAGCAGTTCAAAAGCACGTCAAAGTGCAAGTAGATAAACAGGTACCGCTCTGGTGGGAAGGTAAACGGCGTTTCCGTGCGCTGCTCTGGTTTGCCAGAAGCAGCTTTGTCATGCTGGCCACATGACCCGGAAGGTGTCTGCGGACAAACGCCGGCTCCCTCGGCCTATAGAGCGAGATGAGCGTGCAACCCCAGAGTCGGACATGACTGGACCTGATGGTCAGGGGTCCCTTTACCTTTAGGTAAACCAGTTTGAGGTTCCATACAATCAGGTGGCATATAAATTTTATGAAATCTATAAATCATACTAAATCAAGATCTCTGAAGTCCATTCTGGAGTAAAGTGGAGTAAGCCCTTTAGCTGTCTGCCCCTGTTCTGTGGAACAGCATCCCTGTTGACACACGGTTACGACAAGTGCTCACTATTTTCACTTCCAGAAACAACTGAAGGCATGTTTGTTCTGACAAGCTTTCCCAGCTGAACAAATAGGTCGCTGCCATGGCATTGCTTATTATCTGCCGTTCTTTCCCCTGTTGCTTTTAACTGCGTTTTTAGCAGTTTTTATTGCATTCTGTACATCGCCTTAGACCTCCGCGGAAGGAGGTAAATAAAATAAAACAGCATAGCCAAGAGCTGCTGTGGAATCCTCCTGGAGGCTGGCAAAGGAGAGGACTGTTTTGGGTTAGGGTACACCTGCAAAACATCCCCAAACCCTGCACAGAATATGACAGCTCATCTCTCGTGGTGCTTTGGTGACATACGAATCAGGTTATTGTCTCTGTGCTGGGAGATGCCGCAGTCAAGCTAGTTCCAAACCTGCATGTGTCTCAGTCGGATGTACCATTATGCTGACTGCGGTATAATCTGATCAAAAACAAGCTCACCTCATTCATTCCCTAATTTGTCCCCCCCCCCCGGCTGTCTCAGCTCATAACAAAATAGAACTCACTGTTGTTAAAAACTATCACCCTTCATTTCCTGGAAAAGAGAAGATGGATGTGCTCGTGTTGACATCTGAAGCTCTCTTCTTTGGGAGCCAGAGTGTTCTCGTTCTCTCTCTCTCTCTCTCTCTCTCTCTCTCTCTCTCTCTCTCTCTCTCACACACACACACACACACACACACACACACACACACACACACACACTGAAGAAGGTTTGTCAGAGTATGAAAGAGATAAGGTAAGGTAAAGGCAAAGGACCCCTGTCAAAGGTGACTATGGGGTGCGGCGCTCATCTCGCTTTTCAGACCAAGGGAGCTGGTGTTTGTCCACAGACAGCTTTCCAGGTGTCATGTGGCCAGCAGGGCTAAACCACTTCTGGCACAACGGAACACCATGACGAGTGCCAGAGTGCACAGAAATGTAATTTACCTTCCTGACACAACGATACCTATTTATCTACTTGCACTGCTTTCGAATTGCTAGGTTGGCAGAAGCTGGAACAGAGCAACAAGAGCTCACCCCGTTGTGCGGATTCGAACCGCTGACCTTCCGATCAGCAAGTCCAAGAGGCTCAGTGGTTTAGACCACAGTGTCACCCGTGTCCTTTCTAAGTACGAAAGAATCAGCAATCAAGGAGATCATGTGTGCTTGTTGTTCAGCTTGTTGAAATAATAATTCACAAGTTCTTTGAAAATACCCCCTGCCTCTCTTATAAGTAAATATCTATCAGTTCCTCACATTACACATTTTCCAAGACTTCCGAGGGATTTCATGAGTAGCCAAAAAGAGCATCAATCTGGGTAGGAATATTTCCTAAAGAGATCAGTGCATCTGTCAACTGATACTAAATATTTCCAAAAGCAAAATGCTAAGCAAAACTTGAAGGTTCCTCTTCTCTGGCAGAACATCTAAGGGTGCCAACGGAGTTTCAATAAACCTACTAAAATTTCCTTAAGAATTATTTCCTTGGACAGACATAGTGGGTTAGTGACAGTAGTGATTCTATCAGCAGGGGAAACTCACTGGTTTCTTGTAGAACTGGATGCAACAAATGTTAAACATACCTACGACGTCGCTGGTTTTAACCTGAATTGTATATTCAGTATAATCCATCATCTGCTCATCATCGATTACCGCCGGAATCTCCCACTCCAGGGTGAGATTGTCTCCCCACTGCGTGGAGAGCCATTCATTGTATGTAAACACGGTCACCTCTTGAGTAGTCAGATTCTTCATGGTGATCTAGGAGGAAACCAAACCAAAGGAAAGCGTTCAGTCTGAATTAGGACCCTTTGGATAGCCCTAAAAGAAAGTTTCAGCAAAACCCACTGGGGAAGTTTTGCTCTTTGGGTGTGGGGTGGGGCAGAGCTGTGGACACCAGAATCACTGATGCTTACCAGTAGAAGTGGTGTGCTAGGGTTAGGGGCACACAGCTGCAATGGTGGGACTATTTGCCAACCATCTGGTGCTTTTCAGTGTGTATGGCCCCGACCTCGCCACTCCACCCCACCCCTGCCCTGTTCAGGTAAGCAGTGGTGATGCTGGTGGCAGGAGGATGGGCTCCACCCCTCCACAAGTACCACTGCTGCATCCAGAGGAGCAGTTCACCTATAGGAGTCTCACATGACCTAATCATTAGGTCAGTTGGTCCAGGGGAAAAGCACGTGAACATAAGGCTGCTGGATCACACCAATGGCCCACCTAGTCCAGCATCCTGTTTCCACAGGGGCCAAACAGATGTATGAACGCTCTCCCCTCCTGTGGTTTCCAACAACTGGTATTCAGAAGCATTGCTGCTCCAACTGTGGAGGAAGCACATAGCCATCAGGCTTTGAGCTGTGATAGGGAGATGCTAGGATGTATAAGGGATAGAGTGCTCACTGGAAGGACAGATCCTGAAGCTGAGGCTCCAATACTTTGGCCACCTCATGAGAAGAGAAGACTCCCTGGAAAAGACCCTGATGTTGGGAAAGATGGAGGGCACAAGGAGAAGGGGACGACAGAGGACAAGATGGTTGGACAGTGTTATAGAAGCGACCAACATGAGTCTGACCAAACTGCAGGAGGCAGTGGAAGACAGGAGTGCCTGGCATGCTCTGGTCCACGGGGTCAAGAAGAGTCGGACACGATTAAACGACTAAACAACAACAACATAAGGGATAGACATACACAGAGAGAGATAGCTGCCACCCCTGCTCACTCTGCTCTCCAATCCCACCTCCCTCTTTGCCATTCCCCCATACCTGACCAAACCCCTTTCCTTTTCTACCTGATCCACCCCGTCACCTATCCCACCCCCTCTATTAATCAGCTTGTCTGGGCATGCCAGCCGTTCCTCATACTGCAGCTGGTGTGGTCACTGATAACTGCAGAGTGTGACAACACCCTGCATTTTTATGTATATAGGAAGATATGAATGGCGTTCTTTTGGGGAAACTGTCAGGCCAAGCAAAGGTTCCAACTTTGGGTGCTGGACAGAAGTTTCAGTCAGGAGACGCAGGATATATATGGGCCTGGTCACCAGGCCCCTGTTCTGATGTCTTTTGCTCCACAGCTGGCAAGTATATAAATTCAATAAATAATATAAACATAAGTACGGAGGTGGGCTTGTGAACCATTGCAATTTCTTCCTATTGCAAACTGTGATACTTGTCCAATGGAGACTCCTAATTGAAACAACCCATTCATTTTTAATTGGCATCTCTGATCTGCTGTTTACAATTCGTGGGAGGGTGGAGATTTTGTTGGTTTTTTTGAGATAGGAAAACTCAGAGTATTGTGCCTGCGTTTTCATGTAGCAACAAATGGTTAATTAACGAGGTTGATGGCTTCATTTGCCTTCTCATCTTGTCTGCTTAGCACTGACAGTGCACCATCTGTCTGACATTCCCGCTCTACCCCCACAAGTCCTCCCGTCTGCTCGTTCTCCTATAAACACGCCGCCGACAGAAATTCAAGGGAGCTCAGATTCGTCCTCACACCAGCCTGACACCCCATTTGAAACCTACGAAGATGCATTTGCGAGTATGTTACTCATCAGTGCTTTGGAGGGAGGTGAGAGTGCCCTGCATGTGCTGGAAGAGAAGCAGTGGAAGAAATCAACATTCAGCACCAAATTCCACAGTGCAAAGGATGGAATTCTCCTGCAACCTCCATAAATGTTGCATAGCACAGCAATGTACACAGATCAGCTTAATTTGCTCTGGAACATATAAATATATCGGATAGCTTATTCTGCTTCCAACGTGGACCTGTAATTATTGGATGTCTTACTCAGCCACCCCTGTGGCTCAGCTCATAACTGAGTTTGGGGAAGCTCTGTTGGAGAGCATGTGTTTTGCGCACAGCAGGTCCCAGGTTCAATCCCCAGCATCTCCAGGTAAGGCTAGGAGAAACTCCCTGCATAAATCCCTGGATACTGAAAACGCTGAGCTGGATGGACCAATGGTATAAGGAAGCTTCCTGTGTTTCCATGAATCCTGTGTTGGTGCAGTTCTGACTGTAGGTTGGGGGGCAGGCACTAGAGTAAGATGCTCTTCAGGGGCTCCTTCCTGAGTAGCTTCCCTCCTCCCTCACCACTCGTAGCCCTTCCCATTCACTTGCCCTCTCCCTCGGATCCTAGTCCACCGAGAAACAGCCTTCCCCAACCTGTTGCCCTCTAAAATGTTGTTGGGCTACAACTCCCATCAGTTGGCATGCTGGCTGGAGCTGATGGAAGCTGAGGTTCAACAACATCTGGAGAAGACCAGGTCAAAGAGGGTTGGTCTAGAGCAGTGGTGGCTAACCTTGGCACTCCAGATGTTTTGGAACTACAACTCCCATCATCCCTAGCTAACAGGACCAGTGGTCAGGGATGATGGGAGTTGTAGTTCCAAAACATCTGGAGTGCCAAGGTTAGCCACCACTGGTCTAGTGGAAGAGAGCAAGGTATATTACAACAACAACAACAACAACAACAACAACAACAACAACAAATTTATACCCCACCCATCTGGCTGGGTTTCCCCAGCCACTCTGAGCGGCTCCCAGCAGAATATTAAAAGCACAATAAAATGTCAAACATTAAAAACTTCCCTAAAGTGGACTGCCTTCAGATATCTTCTAAAAGTCAGATAGTTGTTTATCTCTTTGACATCTGATAGGAGGCCATTCCACAGGGAAGGCGCCACTACCGAGAAGGCCCTCTGCCTGGTTCCCTGCAACCTCACTTCTCACAGGGAGGGAACCAGCAGAAGACCCCTGGAGCTGGACCTCAGTGTCTGGGCTGAACAATGGGGGTGGAGACACTCCTTCAGGTATACTGGGATGAGGCCGTTAGGGGCTTTAAGGGTCAGCACCAACACTGTTGAATTGTGCTCGGAAATGTACTGGGAGCCAATGTAGGTCTTTAAGGACTGGTGTAATATGGTCTCGGCGGCCACTCCCAGTCACCAGTCTAGCTGCCTGGTGCATTCTGGATTAGTTGCAGTTTCTGGGTCGCCTTCAAAGGTAGCCCCACGTAGAGCGCATTGCAGTAGTCCAAGGTATGTGGAGGATATAGCTCCATCTCTCCAGCTTGGAGAGCACAGGTTTGCAGGCAGCAGTTACTTCCTAGTCTCCCCATTGGGAGTTGGGCATCTGCCAAGTTCTGCACCAGTTCAGGGAGACCTCGCTGGTTCTAGGGTGATTTTTGAGAACTTGAAAATGGCTTCCATCATAAAAATGGCGGCCTCCTTTAGTACACAGAAGCAGCTGAGCATCTACAGATAAGCACTTTTAATACAGAGTGGGCGGCTCGTTGCTTCAGCAGCTGTTTTATTCGAGAGGTGCAGTGCTAAATATCAGCCACAAAGCAAAGGCACTGACTGGAGCAGACTCACTAAAAATATAAAGTCACCGCACGCCATTCCATGCAGCCCTATTTTTAATCATCCCACGGGGACGTTTAATAGAATCATAGAACTGTAAAGTTGGAAGTGACCCAAAGGGTCACCTAGTCCCAACACTTGCAATGCAGGAATCACAGCTAGACTTCAATGACTGGCTTTATTTATTTTTAACAGTAAGATTGCCTTGCAAAGAACAAACCCAAAGATGCTTTATTCAAAGGTTTAAAAGGCACCCCAGACCATTTGTGCGGGTGGAGGGGATGGGGAAATCAGAAATAAACAGTACAATTCTATTTGTGTCTAATCGGACATTAAGCCATGTGAGTCCAATGGAACCAACTCCCATGTAAACGTGCTGAAGCAGCAGCAAAAGGATTTGGAGGAAGAAAGTCGAGTCGGGGAGATTTCACGGAACAATTTCTCCTCAACTTACTGAATCAATTTGGCCAAATTTTGGTCAAATTGCTGCTTCTGCCCAACCCTGTGTGGTTTCCCCATCACCTTCCCCATCTCTCACACCTTTGTCCAGTTAAAATCCTTGCTGCCTCCCAGTCATTCCCTTTGCTTTCAACGTGGTTTCCTACGAAAGGCTGCACAGCGTGATCATTGGAGGCAGGCTCTGCAACAGTTCTAGAAGCGTGTGTTTTCTTTCCCCTTATATCTCTCTCTTATGCTAGGGTTGCCATAAGTCGGAGAAATCCCGAACATGTCCTCTTTTGGGGTACCCACATGCCCACCCGGGGGGATTTTTACAATTTTAAGCAAATGTGGGGGATTTTTAGGGGGTGTTGGACGGATTGGGCTTGGCAGCAGTAGCTGGGTGAGCAGGCAATTGCCCAAAATGCTCCACAACTTATTTTTTGTCTGAATTTTTACCTCTGGAAATATGGCAATCCTATTTATCCCTAGATGAGGGACGCGGGTGGCGCTGTGGATTAAACCACAGAGCCTAGGGCTTTCCGATCAGTAGGTTGGCGGTTCGAATCCCCACGACGGGGTGAGCTCCCATTGCTCGGTCCCAGCTCCTGCCAACCTAGCAGTTCGAAAGCACGTCAAACTGCATGTAGATCAATAGGTACCACTGCAGCGGGAAGGTAAACGGCGTTTCCGTGAGCTGCTCTGGTTCGCCAGAAGCAGCTTAGTCATGCTGGCCACATGACCTGGAAGCTGTACGCCGGCTCCCTCGGCCAGTAAAGTGAGATGAGCGCCGCAACCCCAGAGTCGGACACGACTGGACCTAATGGTCAAGGGTCCCCCCCCCTATGCAAATTTGGAGAGGCCAAACCGCCGGTGGGGAAAGGAACCGAGACAGAAGTACAAATGGTCTCCTGCCCATTGTGGATATTTTGGGGAGTTGGTCCTAATGAGTTGGTCAGGGGTCCCTTTACCTTTTCCTAGCTGCTATGAGCATAAGACACAAAATGAAGACATACAAATATCAAAAGCGACAAATAAATATCGTACACATCCCACCTGAAAAATCCTAATTTTTCGTACAGCTATGTGACTCAATTATATTGGGGGGGGGGAGCAGAGATGAAAGCAAAGGGAATTTTAAATATTTGCCACATCAAAGAAGGGGGAGGGAGCAATACATTTTGTAACTATTTTTTTAAAAGATGCTTTGGCAAAATAAATATCTGAAATGGTCCTCTCAACAATCGCGTGGATCCAAGCCAGGCTTAGCCACCCACCACTCATGGATGTGCAACATTCTCTCCAAAAGCATCCATGGCAGCTACAATTTTTCCTTGGGGCCTCCTACCACAAAAGAGGATTTGAAATGTATTGCAGGTGCAATGGCACAAAGCCAATGTGCTCTCCTAATAAAGTCGAACAGCAGAGAGTCCGCTTGGGTAAAATTATAGGTTGCTTTCCTTACAGATCTCCCATGTCTCCGTTTCTACCAAGATAAGAAGTTGAAGGGCTGGAGGAAACATTAATGAAAAATGCGACCTTGCCAAGCAGACTTTCCTTATTACTATCCCTTGGAAACCTTGGGATGTAAATAATGAGGGGTGGAAGCCCTCTAAAGGAGGAACAAAACACTTGAAATGAAGCATTTACGGTGTTTGACAGTGTGCTGAAGCTGTATTTGGGGACTGTAGCTTTCCCATAAAGCACATGCCTTAATGGTAAAGGTAAAGGGACCCCTGACCATTAGGTCCAGTTGAGGACAATTCCGGGACTGCGGCGCTCATCTCGCTTTATTGGCTGAGGGAGCCGGCTTACAACTTCCAGGTCATGTGGCCAGCATGACTAAGCCACTTCTGGCGAACCAGAGCAGCGCACGGAAATGCCGTTTACCTTCCCTCCAGAGCGGTACCTATTTATCTACCTGCCAGAGTGGTACCTATTTATCTATTTTTCAAACTGCTAGGTTGGCAGGAGCAGGGACCGAGCAACGGGAGCTCACCCCATCGCGGGGATTCGAACCGCCGACCTTCTGATCGGCAAGCCCTAGGCTCTGTGGTTTACGGTAACCCACAGCGCCACCCGCGTCACATGCCTTAGGTACAGGTAACTCCTGGTAGATCTGGAAAAGAAACCTAAGTCCCTTCTGCAAAGTGGAGTCACTCCATGAAAAGAATGCACACAGACCACCCCCACAAGCAATGGAGGAGTTCAAGAACTCTGTTGCTACCTGTTCGAGAAACCAATCAGGGCGACAGCCTTCCCCATCCGTCCGTATCCTCATCTTCCTGAGTGGTGCAATGTCGGGAATCTCCATGATGAAGGTGTCCTTTTGGCCAATCTCAAATCTGGAGGAATAGGGGAAATTGGCCCAGATTTAGGTCAGCTTCATACATGAAAGCGCCCCCGGCCGCAGGTTGGAAGAAAGAGTAGGATCTCCCAGGTTACATTAAGAGTGCCCGGCAGTGTATCTCTTCTTTCTTGAATCCAGAAACTCAAGAAGAGCCTTTACGCTTGCCCGAAGCTCGGCACTGCCCTTGCCAGTTCTGCTGGGATCCTTCGGAAAGATCCTATACGATCAGAGACTCTGCTCCTGCCCACTGGGGGAAGTAGGTAGCCCCGAGCATCTATTTTTTAGATGCCCTTATTATGACAAGGCGCACAGAGACATCATTGCCCCCCTATTGGAGAGGTTAGCTGACCTTCCAGATAAGACTAAACTAAATGCCCTTTTACTAGGCAAAGATCAAAAGATAACCCGGATGGTAGCTAGATTCTGCACGCAGATTTGCAGGCACAGTCTATCCTCCCAGAACAAACCAGTCAGCGGGGAAAACAGTCGCAGTGAGCCCCCGGGGCAATAGGGTCAATCTGTACGTGATTTGATGCAGAAAGCTCCGAAGCACAGTGGAGGTCAAACAGTTCTGGCTCCACACCCCCATTTACTTTGGAGGAGACACTGCTCAGTGGCTTTGTATGTAGAAGATCTCTTGTTCAGTCCCTGACCTCCCCAGAGTATTGAACTTGGTGTTGGGCTGTGGGTAGCAGCTCTTCTGTTCAGGAATGGAATGAAGACCTCGAGCAGAAGCTGGGAAAATGCAAGCTGGACCCTCCTCTTGGATATTTTTAGCCCCTTTAAAATTTTTAGACTGCTATATTCATTCTGCGTTTTAATCTCCTTTAGCTCTGTAAAGCACTTTTCAGATTTTAAATGCTGGTCTTTGACCATAATAAAATTTGATTGATTGATTACATGAAGAGTGCTGTTGCACTCTTACCCCTCTTGTGGGCTTCCCTGGGGCATCGGGTTGGGCACTGCAAGGAAAGGATGCTGGTCTCGTGCTCTTTCTTTTGACCTGGTGGGCCTTGCATGAATTGGCCTTGGGGCAGATGGGAGGCAGAGGATGGATTTGACCCGTCCGTCCCCCCCGTTAAGTGGCCATGGCTGCTTTAAGAGTCTGCTTTGCGGACTCTGCTTGTCATGAGTGAGATTCATGGCCAGGTGGCATCCTGGTGCAACTCCATTCCAGAGCATACTTTGCCAAGCAGAAGACGTCTCTTTCCACAAGGGTCAAATCAATCCTGGCACAGGGTGGACTTGGGGGTGAATCCAAGTACCACTTGGAAAACTTCTTTTCCGTCTGATGTTTTCCTTTTTGTCCACTGAGTCAGGGAAAGTGCCAGGTAGCACTAAAGAGAGTGGCTGCTTACATATTGCATAAACGCACAAACCACCCAAGTCATGAAATTCACATATGCCAATGAATGAAAATTCCTAAAATTTAAATGAAAACCATCTCTCACTATAGTTGGGATCAGGCGGTCTGCGTCACCTGTGGGTTCAGTCTGCTTGGCAGCTTCAAGGCCTGCTTGCAGACTTCCAACAGACATCTGGCCTGATCCAGCAGCTCTCTTCCGATGTCCTCAAGGACCCCTGCTTTCCCTTCTGATGGTTCTTTGAACCAAACTTGGACTGGACAGCTCTTCAGACAGAGGACTATACTTTATAAAGTAGGACACAGCCCTGCTGTGTAAGCCTCTCCCTTCTCCAGGAAGTGAGTAAAGATGGCAGGTGTTTGATAAGGATTGGGGAATTGCTTGAGGAAGGGTTGTATGAACACAGAGTGGGTTGCGACTACAGCAGTGTTCTTCAACCTTAGGGCCCCAGATGTTACTGGGCTACAACTTCCATCATCCTCAGCCAGCTTAGCCAATGTTCAGGGATGATGGGAACTGTAGTCCAATGACACCTGGGGTCAGGGGCAGAGGAAGGGGGGGTGCAGTGGGGGAGGGCTGCCCCGGGTGTCACCACTGAGGGGGGTGGCAAAATGCTGGGCGGCACTCACCGTGGGGACTGCAGACCCACACATCTCTCCTGGGAGTGATGATGATGAAGAAGAGTTTGGATTTGATATCCCGCTTTATCGCAACCCGAAGGAGTCTCAAAGCGGCTCACATTCTCCTTTCCCTTCCTCCCCCACAACAAACACTCTGTGAGGTGAGTGGGGCTGAGAGACTTCAGAGAAGTGTGACTAGCCCAAGGTCACCCAGCAGCTGCATTTGGAGGAGCGGGGATGCGAACCCGGTTCATCAGATTACAAGTCTACCGCTCTTAACCACTACACCGCACTGGCTCTGATGCGGTGGCCCGTGCTGCCCCAAACAGTTCACGTGCTGCCTCCCCCCCAGCTGTAGGGCAGCTGAGTGGGAGGAGGCAGGCAGACTCCTTGGAGGTCCCGTGGAGCGTCCTGCCCCAGCTCGCCCCGCCCCGGGGGTGGCTGTCCCCACCCCCACAGGCTGCTGGGCACGCCCCTGGGTGCAGGACATGCGCACCTCCCCAGGAGCCCAATTGGCTTGCTCCGCCGCTGCCTGGGATTCCAAGGTTGAAGGGATGAGGACCATAGCTGTCAACCCTCCCTTTTTTTTGCGGGAAACTCCCTTATTCCAATGCCGTTTCCCGCTGCTATCCCAGATTGTTGACATCCCTTAAATTTCCCGGATTTCAAAGGAAGCAGCTCCTCTCCCTACCTGCCGGCCAGGGAGGTTCCTCAGCTGCGTTGCTCGGCTGTCAATAAGGAGTCTGAGACCGACTGGGGGCGGAGCTTGCATGGCTTGTGCAGCCAGACCCTCACGCCCAACCAGACAGCCAGCCTGCCTGCCGTCTATGCGCTCGCTCTTTCGCTCACCCGTTCGCGTGCAGCCTCTGGAGCGCAGGGTGGCGAGGCTACTTGGTGCCATTGCACCGCCCTTGCGGCATCCCTTATTTTCAAATCCGAAAGTTGGGGGGGAAATCCCTTATTTTCAAATCCGAAAGTTGACAGCTATGATTCCAACCCATGCCACACATCCTTATCTGGACTTTGCATGTGCCATCGCTGTCAGTAGGAGAGCACACACGCTTCACATGCTGAAGGTCCCTAGCTAACTCTCAGGTATTTCCAGGTAGAAGGATCTTGCAACAGGTGGTGGACCTCTTTCTGGGTGAGACATCGGACAGCCACTGCCAGTCAGTGCAGACAATAATGGGCTAGATGGGCCACTGCCTTGATCCAGGTTCCCATTCAGGCTGAGCAGTTCTGCTATCGCGCTGCTCCTGCAAGCAACACATTTAAAGACCCTGATCATAACTGTTTGTTGGATTCGTAACCTCCCTGTTGCTCCACAGGACAGATTAAATTACACAGAGGCTATTGCCCTGGAGAGATGAACTAGATGGCAAGAGAGCTCTTTGAGAACGCTTAATTTATATGCACGCGGGGGCATAAATTTGAATCAAATACTAACAAGAGGAAAAAGGGGGTGAAGACAGAGCAGATAAATGGCCTGGCACAGTGCCCTCTTCTGGATATGGGCTCATCTCTCAGGAGGAACTCATTGGCTGTTCCTGCCCTCACATCCACTTATCAATTTTTGCATGGCCAGGAGCAATTTTGCAGCTTAAAGCTAATGTAAATTAAATTGCCTTATTATCTGGGACAGTTTAAAGACGTGGGTTTTTTATTATTTATTAAATTTCTATTATGTATTGAATTGTTTCTGTTACATAAATCACCTTGGATTATTACTTGAAGAAAGGCTTCAAGTCTGAGGGTAACTACAATTTGCTGTCCCAATTATCCTCACACGGCAATTTTCTGGGATTGTGTCCAGGCCTTTGTGCATTTTGCAATTCCGTGGAACTGCAGAAAAACCACCCAAATCTCAGCTTGCCTTTTTTTGCTTTTTTATTTTTTTAACAGCAGTTAGGAGAAAAACAAATTTCTGGTCCTGGCAAACTTCCATCTCCATTAGGAAGCAGGCCTGAGACCTTGGAGAGCCACTGCAAGCCAGTGCAGACAGCAACCGACTCAATGGATGTCAGGGGGCTCCCTCCCCCTTCCAGCCCAGCGTTGAGTATGTACAGAGAACAGATGCCTATTTTAACAACAGACTCCTCCTCCACATCTGAAAGCAGCAGTGGGCGAGAAGAGGAGGTGTTGCAAGGGCTTGGGTTAAGCAGGGAGAGACCTCGGAGCTTACAGGGAGGGCATCCGGGGGAAAGAAAGAGGAAAAGGAAATGATGCTTTCGCTTCCCCAGATGGGCATGCTGGCGGGAAAATCGTAGCGACGCACTTCCGGATTCTGCAAGTGATTGATTAGACATGTTTATTACTAGCTCTGCATTGTAAAGTAATTAGACCAGATTAAAGCTTCAAAGCTGGATGTCTCGGACTCTTGACTGAACGACCGGCGAAGGGGGGCAGCCCTGACAATGGGCAAACAGCATCAGCTGGCATCAGGGGATTTCCTATGCTCCCTGTTATATTGTTTAAATTTTCTGATAGGGAACAGGGGCTGAGAGATCAGGTCCACCAACAGCAGGATACACATGTACCAGGCCCTGAGCAAGCAGGGACCCTAGACTTTTAATTTTCATTTAAAAAAAAGTCAATTAGACATGTATAAAGAAAGTTTGAAAGCAAAATGTGGAAGCACCTTTCTAAGACAAATTGGGCAGATACAGAGAGGTTGCTGTTGCTAATGATGCTTAGGAAATGCTGATCGAATATATGAGCAGCAGTTCTTGGCAATACCGTGTTTCCCATATTTTAAGACACCGTCTTATAAATTTTTTCCCTCAAAAAAACACAGGGTGTCTTATTTTGGGGGTGGTCTTATTTTTTATTATGTCAATATGGTACAGTACAGCAATCTACAAGCTTTGAGTTTCTGTAATGCCAACAAACAGGTAATCTGGAAAAGCCCTTGGGTTTTTTTTTAGTACTGAGCTGGGGGCAGGTGGAGGGGGGAGAGAAGAAGAGGGGGTTTTCCATGCTGGGGGGGAGAGAAGAAGAGGAGGTTTTCCATGCTGGGGGGGAGAGAAGAAGAGGAGGTTTTCCATGCCAGGGGGGGAGAGAAGAAGAGGAGGTTTTCCATGCCAGGGGGGGAGAGAAGAAGAGGAGGTTTTCCATGCCAGGGGGGGAGAGAAGAAGAGGAGGCTTTCAATGCTGGCGGGGAGAGAAGCAGAGGGGGTTTTAACAGGAGGTATTATTTGATTGCTTAAAGTGCTAAGGTACAGCAGATTTAAAAAAAATCCTCCCACCTCCAGCCAACAAACCACAGAGGAGGAGCGAGGCGATCCTTGGGCAAAGCAAATAAACAGGATGAGGGAGGGAAGGAGATAAACATCAAAGCGCCAAGTTCCCAACAGGGGTTCCTTCTTACTGGTGTTTATTGTTTCTAAACGGGATTATTTCTAAACAGAAGGACAGAGGGAAGAAGGGAGGCTTCGAAAGTGTTTATCTTCAGTCGTCAGTGCTTACCGAGCTCCGGCAGGAAGAGACGAGTCTTTTTCCCCCCACCTCTCGCTTTCTGGCTCCCTGCACGCCAGAAGCAGGCTGCAGAACTCCGTCAAGAGGCGCCTTTTCTTCCCGCGTCTCTCGCTGGTTTGCTGCTCCCCACGTGTCAGGAACAGGAAGAGGCATTTCCCCCCCTCCCTTTTGGTCTCCCGGCTTGCCAGGAACAGGAGTCTTTTTACCCCCACACCTCTCCCTTTTGATCTCCCGTGTCAGGAACGGGGGGGGGGCAGAACTTCGGCAAAAGTAGCCTCCCCCCCCCGCGCCTCTCGCTGGTCCGCTGGCTCCCTGCACACGCAGGAGGGGCTGAGGAGGCTACACAGGAGGGGACAATGGCCGCACCATGGCTTACTTTCGGGGTACGTCTTATTTCTCTCAATTTTAAAAAAAACCTCCTATGGCTTACTTTATGAGCACGTATTAAAATAGGGGAAACACGGTAGATTGCAGGGAGTAGAGGGCAGTGGCCTCAGTCTACAGGTACCAGGACCAGGAACTCCCATTGGCAGCCGTATGAGAGATCATGATTTGCCCAGGGATAAACTAGGCATTTTCTCAAACCAAGTCCAACACAACGAACCCACAAAGACCAAATGGCCCTCCAGGGGCTCCAGAATGGACTCTGCCATTGGGAGCTCTGGAACAAGGAATTTGGCAAAGTCCTGCTTACCTGACTCCGTTTTTTTCCAGCTGCATCTCTTCAGAGCACCCGTTAGATCCAAAGAGCACTATAAAAATACCAGCATCCGTACCGGCGTATGAGACATCTCCAGTCACAACGGTCACTTCATAGAGAATCTGGGAAGAGATGAAGGACTTGTGATTTTAATTTCTGTAATTAAAATAATATTTTTATTTAAAAAAAATACTTACTGTAAAACAACCCACCAAAGACCAAGCCACAATTGTAAAAAAATAGAATAGGCTGTGGTTGTGTCATTGGCTCCTTATGCTATGCATGGAACAAGGCTGGCTTTATGGAACCTTGGGCAGAAGGAACTTCCAGGTAAACGAAGGGATTAGAGTAAGAAATGAAACTAATTCCACATTAAAGGGGGGGATGTCTTGGAATTGGTTATCCTATTCCACTTCCCTCTCCCCCAGAAAATGAACAATTAATTGGTGGAGCTCCCTGCCATGAGTGATATGGAGATAGTCTGTAGCTTGAACAGTTTAGGGAGATAGGTCCATTAATGGCCATTGGCCAAGGTAACTTCTTCCCTAAAAAATTACCAATTCAAGGGGCCCTTCTGAGCACCCCCATACCTAGGGCCCATGTTTTTAATAGCATGGCCCTGGTTTTCCCATTGTTTTTGGATCCTAGCCTTAGGTTTTTGCCGAATTAGATCCGTCAATTTTGCCAATTCTAAATATTCACATAGCTTATCTAGCCATTCTCCCTTGGTTGGGGTATTGTTTTCCTTCCACGGCATTTCCCCAATGTTACTTTATTATTGGAATCTGGAGGAGGACTGCTGTGCTATATAGCGCAACCAAAGCAGGACTTGCACACCCCAGGACATTTGCGGTGTGAAAAGTTACAGCATCAGGAAGTTACAGGACAGGCACCTGTTGTAAATGAAGCCCACCATGAAACTTTCGCAGACACAAGCAGCGTTGAAAAGAAGATCATCTATATAGCTGCCTCGATACCATCATGGGTACAAATATAATCATGAACTCACAATAAAAAAAGACTTCTGCAGAAGAAAAAGAGTTCCTTTGGTGGTTCGCCAAGACCCCCAGTAATTTTCAAGTGGTCTGGCAAAGGCAGGAGAATTTGAGAACCACTGGTTCCCTCCCAGGAAAAAAAAGTTATATTTGCTTCAGAAGTGGCCGGTGAGAGGTATAAGGCAAGGTGATAGGACCATAGCTGTCAACCCTCCCTTTTTTGGTGGGAAACTCCCTTATTCCAATGCCGTTTCCCACTGCTATCCCGGATTGTTGATGTCCCTTAAATTTCCCGGATTTCAAAGGAAGCAGCTCCTCTCCCTCCCTGCCGGCCAGGGAGGCTCCTCAGCTGCGTTGCTCGGCTGCCAATAAGGAGTCTGAGACCGACTGGGGGCGGAGCTTGCATGTCTTGTGCAGCCAGACCCTCACGCCCAACAAGACAGCCAGCCTGCCTGCCGTCTATGCGCTCGCTCTTTCGCTCACCCGTTCGCGCACAGCCTCTGGAGCGCAGGGGTGGCGAGGCTACTTGGTGCCATTGCACCGCCCTCGCGGCATCCCTGAGCCATCTGCCTGTTTGAGAAGGGGCCCCGAGCTCGCTCTGCTTCCCCTCCTCGCGTCACCGTGGACAGGCTTACTTTGCATAGCTGTCAACATTTCCCCTTTTTTTGTGGGAAATTCCCTTATTCCGACTAGGATTCCTCACGAGAAAAGGGAAAGGTTGACAGCTATGTGCTGATCCCTTATTTTCAAATCCAAAAGTTGACAGCTATGGATAGGACTGACCTTCATGCCAACGTTGACACAGTCAGCATCCAGGATGTTGTAGACCCGCGAGGTAAGTCCATCTCCCATGTCTCTGGCCAGCCAGCACTTACAGACAAAGGTATACATGACACCTTTGGTGGGCACAATGATGGTTATTTCTTCCAAGAGCCATGAGCTTTCCGGTGTGGCACCATCATGGCCCACCTAGTGGATCCAGAAACGAAGAAATCACTGTTGGTCAACATGAAAGCTTGGGCAAGCCGATCACACAATGATGGGGAGAATGTCACCACAACACTATGTAGCATAGCTGTCAACCTTCCCTTTTTTGGCAGGAAACTCCCTTATTCCAATGCCGTTTCCCGCTGCTATCCCGGATTGTTGATATCCCTTAAATTTCCCGGATTTCAAAGGAAGCAGCTCCTCTCCCTCCCTGCCGGCTAGGGAGGCTCCTCAGCTGCGTTGCTCGGCTGCCAATAAGGAGTCTGAGACCGACTGGGGGGCGGAGCTTGCATGCCTTGTGCAGCCAGACCCTCACGCCCAACCCGACAGACAGACAGACAGCCTGCCGTCTACGCGCTCACTCTTTCGCTCACCCGTTCGCGCGCAGCCTCTGGAGCGCAGGGTGGCGAGGCTACTTGGTGCCATTGCACTGCCCTCGCGGCACCCCTTATTTTCAAATCCGAAAGTTTGAAAAAATCCCTTATTTTCAAATCCGAAAGTTGACAGCTATGCTATGTAGTTGCTCTGAATTAGCTGTGTGGAAATTTTTTTTATTTCATTTCATTTCGCTTTTAATTTGTATACTGCCTTTCTAATCAAGGTGATTTACACAATGAAATTGACTCTCAAAACATCGGCAAATAATAATTAAACAGAAATTCACTTTTAGAAATTGCAATAAATAACAATAAAGGCACACAACTTATAAAACGATTTTTAAATACTTTTAATTATCAATTGAAAATGGGTGTGGCACGAGTAATTTTTTTATTCTGAAAATGTGATGCAGAGAAACAAGTTTCAGAACCGCAGCCCTACCGTGTGTAGGCCACCTGGGTGGGGGGTGGGCAGGGGCTGAAGGAGACACAGCGGAGGAACACAACGCACACATGCAAACCATGGCGCTTGGCCTGTGCGTGCCTCAGTTTCCCCACCTTCAGGAATCACTGCTGTACTGTCGTTTATTTATTTCATAAAATTTATTGTATTTTTTCCATGTATAACACGCCCCCATGTATAAGACACCCCCTATTTTGGGGGACTCCAAATTAAGAAAATGGAGAGATTGCCCAGAGTTGTTGTTGAGCTTTTTTTGGGGGGGGGATTGCCCAGAATTGTTTAGCTTTTTGGGGGGCGGGCTGAGTAGTTGAGCTTTTTTTAAGGGGGGTTGCCAGAGATCGCTCACCCGCATGACCTGCACTCGCACATATCGCAATAGCCACTTATCGTCTGTCCCCTCACTGGCAGATGCCACCAATCACCCGCCCAATTCATGCAGCAACAGCCAATCATCACCAGCCCTTGCCGCAGCCACCAATAACACGCCCAATAGCTGATGACAATCTCAGGCTCGCGAGAGCAGCCAATCACACGTTCCCCCACCATGCACTATCCGTGTATAAGATGACCCCATATTTTTAAACTAATATTTTAATAAAATAACCTCATCTTATACACGGTAAAGTACAGTATATGCTACAATGCCACATAGCCACTGGGATTTGGCTGTTTTGTAAACTTTTATTTATTCAATGCATTTATCTGCCGCTTAATTACTTGCATTTCTCAGCGGGGCATATAAAAACAATCAACAGGAAATGAGGGGAAAACAGAACAGTAAAAATGGACACTACAAGTGAAAGTGAGGGCAATGGAAATGGAAAGATGGTCATGTTCACAAGTAGCACAAAAAGCGGGCAGTGGGGAATATGTTTGTGAAAATGGGAATCTGGTAGGAAAAGGAGGCGGCTGAAAATATTTGTGGAAAACCTGTGAGCAGCACTGGTTTAGGTCAGGGGTCAGCAACCTTTTTCAGCCATGGGCCGGTCCACCGTCCCTCAGACCATGTGGTGGGCCGGACTATATTTTGAAAAAAAATATGAACGAATTCCTATGCCCCACAAATAACCCAGAGATGCATTTTAAATAAAAGGACACATTCTACTCATGTAAAAACACCAGGCAGGTCCCACAAATAACCCAGAGATGCATTTTATATAAAAGGACACATTCTACTCATGTAAAAACACGCTGATTCCCGGACCATCCACGGGCCGGATTGAGAAGGCGATTGGGCCGCATCCAGCCCACGGGCTTTAGGTTGCCTACCCCTGCTTTAGGTCTACTGACCAGCTCTTTGATCCACGAGCGACAGTGAAGAACATCTTTCTATAGCTCAGTGGTGCTTCACAACCATTCCCTGAACTCGCATGACCCTACTTAGCACCGAGAGATGCGAATCCTCTCAGCCGGCGCTGTCTGAACTGTCTGACAAACTGCTAACAGTTTAGACTTCTCTCCAAGAATCTCGCCGCATGTCACTGCTAAATTACTTAAGAGATTAATCTCGGGCACATTCTTATCAGCATAATTATGTATCCCAATCACTTCAAGGGAGCCTCTCCCAGTCAATCAGCCCTAATGAACAATCTGCTCATGAAAACACTGGAAAGCCTGACAGTTCATCATGTTCAAAGCAAAAGTTGCTCGTTATTAGCAGAGGCGTCCAAACCCTTTTGGCTTCTCTGCTTCAAGTGGGGAAATTAGTTCCCAGTCCACCCTCCATGTCTTAATAACTTCCCCCACCCCCCGTATGATAAGTCATTCCATCTGAAATGGCCGATCACTTGTATATCTCCTCCCACTACACACAGAAATTTACACGAAACAACTGATAACTTTATCTAACTGTTTCAGCCATCCTTCCCATATAGGGGCATTACCACCCGGCTAAAGGCTGCATAGCTACAGAAAATTACATCTAATCACCTTGGAAACTGAGCGATTGACAGGGAGACGGGCAGGTGCTCGCAATGGGGGAGGAATGCAGTTCAGTTTGCATTCTTAACGGGCATGTACCTAATTCGCTGGTCCCAAAATAATGCACGAACCCAAACTGCGGCTGTTCTTCGAAAGAACTTCTCCAGATTTCACAGTGCAGTTCTCAAACCAAGTAATTTGTACAAAAGAAATGCATATATTAGGGGAAGAGGTGCATAAAACGCGTGGGCTAGTGGGGGGAAAACCCTACAAAAATGCATTATAAGGGCGCTTGCTTGTTAAACAGTTTACATTAGGCAATACAGCCTATAAATTAAGCAAAAGGCGAACTAAAATGCTGGTGAATTCTCATGACAGTTTAAAAATGCAATCTTATGCGAAAAGATTGGAAAAATGAGAAATCAAAGCTGGCAGATTTTATCCTTCCATAGCAGATGCTCAAATTCCTGACATGGGATAGGAATAATGGAAATGGCTTTGGTACCCATCGTTGCTACTTCCCCAGCTAGCTTTTGCTCAGTCTCTGAAAGTCATACAATCATAGCGTTGGAAGGTATGCCCAAAGATCATAGAATCATAGAATCGTAGAGTTGGAAGAGACCACAAGGGCCATCCAGTCCAACCCCCTGCCAAGCAGGAAACACCATCAAAGCATTCCTGACAGGTGGCTGTCAAGCCTCTGCTTAAAGACCTCCAAAGAAGGAGACTCCACCACACTCCTTGGCAGCAAACTCCACTGTCGAACAGCTCTTACTGTCAGGAAGTTCTTCCTAATGTTTAGGTGGAATCTTCTTTCTTGTAGTTTGAATCCATTGCTCCGTGTCCGCTTCTCTGGAGCAGCAGAAAACAACCTTTCTCCCTCCTCTATATGACATCCTTTTATATATTTGAACATGGCTATCATATCACCCCTTAACCTTCTCTTCTCCAGGCTAAACATACCCAGCTCCCTAAGCCGTTCCTCATAAGGCATCGTTTCCAGGCCTTTGACCATTTTGGTTGCCCTACTCTGGACACGTTCCAGCTTGTCAGTATCCTTCTTGAACTGTGGTGCCCAGAACTGGACACAGTATTCCAGGTGAGGTCTGACCAGAGCGGAATACAGTGGTACTATTACTTCCCTTGATCTAGATGCTATACTCCTATTGATGCAGCCCAGAATTGCATTGGCTTTTTTAGCTGCTGCATCACACTGTTGACTCATGTCAAGTTTGTGGTCTACCAAGACTCCTAGATCCTTTTCACATTTACTGCTCTCAAGCCAGGTGTCACCCAGATAATCTAGTACAACCCTCTGCAATTCAGGAATCTCAGCTAAAGCACCCATGACAGATGGCCATCCAACCTCTGCTTTAGAAACTCCAAGGAAGGAGAGTCCAAAACCTCCCAAGGGAGACTTTCTGACAGTAGGAGCTGTTCAACAATGGACCCACTGTTGAACAGCGCCTACTGTCACAATGCTTCGTTTCCAGACCCTTGATCATCTACCCTTCAGCACACTACCAAGGGTCTGGAAACAAAGCATTATGAGGAGCAGTTGAGGGAGTGGGTAGCATGTTTAGCCTGGAAAAGAGGAGTCTAAGAGCTGATATGATAGCCACCTTCAATATCTCAAGGGCTGTCACATGGAGTGAGCTTGCTTTCTCCTGCTCCAGCGGGTAGGACATGAACCAATGGCTTCAAGTTACAAGAAAGGAGATCCCATCTTAACATTAGGAAGAACTTTATGGCAGTAAGAACTGTTCGACAGTAGAATGGACTCCCATGAGAGGTTGTGGATGCTTCTTCATTGGAGGTTGTTAAGCAGAGGTTAGATGGTCATGTGTCATGGATGCTTTAGATGAGATTCCTGAATTGCAGAGGGTTGTACTAGATGACATTCAGGGTCCCTTCCAACTCTACAATTCTATGATTCTATGGACTACAACTCCCATTCTCCCTGAGTCCATTGACCATGCTGGCTTGGGCTGATGGGTGTTAGAGTCCTATAACAAGTAGAGGGCCCCAGCTTCCCCCTCACCGTGTAGGGACATTCCGCTCCTCTTGCAGGTAGGATCTCCCATTTCCTACTCAGATTTATGAATGGGCAGTTTCTGTCCATTTTCCATTCTTTTACTCTGGCCTACCTTTCATAGCTCATTTCTAGGCTCTCGCAAGCAGCAAGTGACCCTGTCTAGTTCCCTGCCCCTCCCTGCCCCAGGCATTCAGGGAGGTCTGCAAATCCCAGCTGGCATAGACGCTGCAAGGTTGCAATAATGAGACATGATGGATTTGTCAAAGGGGAAGCTGGATTGGATTAGCCAAAAGACCATTCTGGCCAGATGGAGCAAAATGAGAGAAGACGCAAAGCCTCAAGGAGGTGGAGGTGGAGGTGGAGGTGGAGGAGGAGAAGGAGAACAAGAAAAGCCGAAGAGTCAGGATAATCTACCAAAGGCCTTATTGGTAAAGACACTACATGATGTCAAAGAATTTGGTGGGAAATGAGGCAACAATCCAAATAGACAAATTTGCACACAATATCTATTTGTTGTTGGCATCCGTCTGTCTTGGGAGACAAGGAAGGAGTGTGCCTTTGGTGGGGTGAAGTCAACCCATCGGAGAGTGGCTGTAGAGACCCATATGGGAGAGACATGTTTTGTTGCAGCTGGGGGAAGGTGGACCCCTGGATGGTTAAGTCCAGTCAAAGGCGACTCTGGGGTTGCGGCGCTCATCTCGCTTTCAGACCGAGGGAGCTGGCATACAGCTTCTGGGTCATGTGGTCAGCATGACTAAACCGCTTCTGGAACATCGTGATGGAAAACAGAGCGCACGGAAATGCCATTTACCTTCCTGCCGCAGTGGTACCTATTTATCTACATGCACTGGTGTGCTTTCAAACAGCAAGGTTGGCCGAAGTTGGGACAGAGCAATGGGAGCGAACCCCGTTGTGCAGATTTGATCAGCAAGCCCAGGAGGCTCAGTGGTTTAGACCCCCCGCATCCTGGGGGAAGGTATAATTTATTCTAGTTGATGGGCAGGCAAGGAACTAATGTAGAACATAAAGGAACCTCTTGTCACTAATGGCAGCCACTTCATTCAGCTGACTCTTTGTTTTCCGAGCTATTTCAGCAGCTATTGCCCCAATACTTTAAAGCGGATCTTTGCGAGTGTAAGAGACAGGTGGGTCATGTTGAAATACACGGTGGCTACTATCCACAATGCCTCTGCTGTACCTGCACTGTTGACGGAGATTGGGAATCACAAGTGGGGAGAATGTTGCTACACACCCAGGCACTGCTGGCAGGCTTCTCTGGTCGGCAACCGTGAGAAGAGGTTACTTGCTGACAGTGGCGTAGCATGGGTTGCCAGGGCCCAGGCCCACACCAGGAAGGAAGGGAAACAGACAGAGTATGCATGCACATTCAACTGCTTAACAGTGTCCATGTCACCTAAGGATCGCAGGCACAGAGATACAAAAAGAAGAGTCATGCCGTTGTCTGGAGAGGTCACTTCCTAGTTCACATGGAGAAGCCATTTTTAACGGAGTGCAACGGGATGCGGGTGGCACTGTGGGTTAAACCACAGAGCCTAGGGCTTGCAGATCAGAAGGTCGGCAGTTCGAATCCCCACGACAGGGTGAGCTCCCATTGCTCGGTCCTTGCTCCTGCCAACCTAGCAGTTCGAAAGCACGTCAAAGTGCAAGTAGATAAATAGGTACCACTCTGGCAGGAAGGTAAACGGCGTTTCCATGCACTGCTCTGGTTCGCCATAAGCGGCTTAGTCATGCTGGCCGCATGACCCAGAAGCTGTATGCTGGCTCCCTCGGCCAATAAAGCGAGATGAGCGCCGCAACCCCAGAGTCATCCGCAACTGGACCTAATGTTCAGGAGTCCCTTTACCTTTAACGATGGAAGCACAAAACTGTATTGTGGTAGTACCAGGTGTTGAAATATTGCACCCCTAACAATTTTGTGCCCGGGGCAACCATCCCATGCCCCCCCATGCTATGCCACTGTCTGCTGAATTGCCTTACCCCATACATGCCCGCTAGAGTGCTTTGATCTGTGGAACTGGCACTGTTACAGGTGACCTAAACTTTGGAACTCCTTGCCTATTGACTTTCGAGAAGTGCCTTCACTGTCTGTTTTTGGCATTTCCTTAACACATTTTTGCTCAGGTAAGTCTATCTAGATCTGCAGAAGGTTTGTGTGTTTTATTCCTTTTTAGCTACTGTTGCTTTTAATCATTTGGAATATTTTAAAATACCTGCTTTTAGCTTTTTTAAAGAATCAATAATTTTAATTGGGGGGGGGAGCAGGAAGCAGAAGGCATAGCATGCAAGAGCAACAACTCTGCCTGCAGATGGCCTTCAGGAAAAAGCAAAGGGGTTTTTTTTGCGGGGGGGGGGAATAAAGCTGAGTGGAGTGATTGTCTATGTAAATTGTGCCTCTCAAACCCTTTGTTGCATAAGGGTTCCTGCGCTGGGATCTCTGATCGGTGCACATTGCTTATGAGCCATGATTAATGCTCTCCTATGAGAGGTCTCCCAAGGTCTGGCAAGCTGTGAAAACAATTTCCATGTCGAGCTAGGAAATTATACAAGAAGTTCTCCTCGCTGCAGGCCATTTATGAATCCGATCTCTGATGGAGAGCAACGCTTTGTCAAGTCATCATTGTCTCTCTCCTTTTTTTTACAGCATTTATAGATTGAAAGTGGTGGGGGGGGGCATAGTTGAGAGCCGCCCCAAGCCGCGCACCTCCCAAACAGATGCACAGCAAATGTAAGTGATTTTTGCATTGGAGTATTTTGCAGGAATCATATTCAGATGATGTGTGCTGAAGGGAAAGGGATAGGATTTGGTTAGGCATGCATAATTTGTAAACCATCAAACGAAGACATCTTCCCACCTGTGCAGGTAAGGGAGTTACTTACGCGTCACTAAAAAGAGGAACTGAATCACCAAAAAGGAGGACAAAACTGTGGATACAGAGCTGCATGAAATTTGCACATGCAAATTTATACGTAGCAATGCAAATTTGGGGGTCATGCCAACTAGGTTTTACTCAGAGTAAGCCCATTGAAATTATGGACCAAAGTTGCAATGCAGTCCTGACCATGTCTACTCATAAGTAAATCCTGTTGAATTCAGGGAGCCTTACTCCTAGGTAAGTAGGGTTAGGATTGCAGCCTTAATCATGCTCCTTAACTTCAATGGGTCTACTTTTGAGTATTACTAATGCTGGATACCAACCCCCCCCTCAAAAAAAAGGTTGCTATACCTCCTTGGGCACTACTAGCATTCATCTGGATTTGTTTGCAGGGAGATTAGATGATGTTGTTGGCTATTTAATGACCATGCATTTTGATTTGTTTGTGGGGAGGTTAGGTGATTTTGTGTCAAGGCATGTGTTATCCCACGCTTTACAGTTCACTTCCCCATCACTTTCCTTATTGCAAACAATTCAGCCTTTCGGAGGGGCAGATTTGTTGGGCAACACCAACCAATCCTATGCACACACATGGGCACACATTCACACATGCAGTAAGAAGAGTCTTCATAGCTCGGAACAAGCTCCATATAGAACAAGCGCCTTGCTTTCCACAGTGACTAAACAGCTGTCTTAGGGAAGACCCATTCTGCTTAGTCGTGGGTTTGCTGAATACCAATTTAGCTGAATACCAACCAAAGGAAACAGCACCCTTCCAGAACAGTTTCAGCTGCCAGATAGTAGAGCTGGGAGATATCCTGCATCTGACAATGGAAGTTTCCCATTGAAGGGTGGGGGGAGTTTAACAGGGGTGGCCAACTCCCAAGAGACTGCGATCTACCCACAGAGTTAAAAACTGGCAGTGATCTACCCCCTTTTTGGGGGGTTCGGGTCAAAGTTGTTGAGTTTTTTCAGGGAGGAGGTAAAATGTTGAGCTCTTTTTAGAGGAGCCACAGTTGTTCAGCTTCTTTAGAGGGAGCCAGTGATCTAACGCAGACGTCCAGTAATCTACCGGTAGATCACGATCTACCTGTTGGACATGCCTGATATATAATACCTCTTCTCTTCTGTGGTCTCCTCTGTCGCGCGGCCTTCCTCTGGGCCTCAGACTGCTCTTGAAGCGCTAGCTGCCAGGGAGGTAGGCTTGGGTCGGGCCTGGGCTCGGCCATGTGTCCTTGCCCTCCTGGTGCTCTCCTACCTCTCCTCCTCAGTGGCAGTGGCAATGTCAGGGCTCCTTTCTTTTTTCTTTCTTCTCCTTCTTCTTTCTCCTCCTTCTCCTCTCCCCTTTCTTTTTGCATTGGCTCCAGGGTTTTCCTGGCCCCAGAGCTCCGCCAGGCAGTCAGCCAGGTGGCCGGGTGCTTTCGCTCCCGGCTCGATTTCGGTCATGGAGGGGGGATTAGTGGCTCCCCCAGTTGATGCGCCAGGCGTCCCCGGTTCCCCTTTGGTAGTGGCGGTGGCAGTGGCAGTCTCAGCAGCCCAGAGCCAGCCTAGTAGTGCAGTTGGTTGTGGCTGGCTTCAGGAACTGCTCGCTGCCGTGGCGCCCGCAGGGGCATAGCATGCCGCTTGGCTGCTGGGGGGCATCAAGCCAGCGGCACCCCTGGGGGCAGGGTGTCGCTCCGTGCGCATGACGTCACGACGCGCATGCGCACGGAGCGCCGCCTCCACCCCTTGCCTCCATGCCACGGTGCCGCAGGCCAGCCAGCGGTGAAAAAAGCCGCTGAAAGGGGGGGAGGAAGACCAGCGGTGGCCCGCCCCTCTCCTCCATGCCGCAGCTCTGTCCAGGGAGCCCAGCAGCGGAAAAAGCCGCTGAAAGGGGGGGAGGCTATTTTCAGCGCTGCCGGGGCGGAGCCGCAGGGGTGGCCAGCAAGGGGGGGTGTCACATCAGTGACAAGCGTGACACCCCTCCTCGCTGGCCGCCCCTGCGGCTCCGCCCCGGTAGCGCCGAAAATAGCCTTTAAAAGAAAAAGAAAAAGCCCAGGGCAGCTTTGTAGGTGCGGGGGGGCAGGGCCCCCGCCCTGAGTGTCACCCCCACCAGGGCGCTGCCTGGGGCGGCCCGCCCCCCACTCCCCGGGGAACCCGCCATGTTGCCTCGCCGGAAGTCAGAAGTTTCCCATTGGACACAATGACTTGTAGTCATCGATGGGCTCCTCCCCCTCCATTTGTTCATCTCACTCTGCTTCGAAAGTCATCCAAGACAATGACCATCTCCTCATCTTGTGGCGCACTGGCCCATGCGCTCCATTGCAGCGCTTCCTAGCACAAAACACACACTTCCAAAGGGAAGAGCTGCAGCTCCATGAAAAAGCACCAAGTCCTACCTCTGGTATCTCTGCTGGAGACTGCAGAGAGCTACAGCCAATCAAAGCAGGCAATACTGGACTTGACGGACCAAACATCTGAAACAATTTGTGGAGGCTTCATATATGTAAGCTGGTGTCAGGGATCTGCCCACCCCTGCCAGTCCAGCTCTGAGTGCTTACAGGGACCCACAACCTGTGTTAACAACAGATTCATCTTCGAGTGACTCTGGCATCCCCTCTTCGGGGGAGGAGCAATTAGTGGCTGGGAGCCAGGGAGTGCCAGGTGTCCAGGGAGTTGCTGAGAGACCTGGCACCACCCGGCAGACTCGCTCAGAGGGGGAGGCGTCAGTTCCGGCGCATATCTCACGTAGGAGGACAAGGCGGCAATTTAGGATGCCAAGGCTTTGGTGTTGGCGCAAAAACAGGAGGGAGGCACTTCCGGATTCTGCTAGTGACTGAGCAGACATGATAAACTGAACTCTGCACTGTAAATAGCTTTGCATTGAAATAAAGAGACTTAAAGACAAGATGGCTTGGTGTTACTATTGAACAACCGATAAGAGAACCTGACAGCTGGGATGAAGCTTTGGCTCTCCAGATGATGCTGAACTACAACTCCCATCAACCAAAGCCACTGGCAATGCTTGCTGGAGCCAATGGGAGCTGCAGTTCAGCGACATCTGGGGGCCAAAGTTCCCCCCAACTCTAAGAGATGTACTTGAGATGCCATGTTTCAGTACCGCCTCCAATTTCTCTGCCCTCTTTGGGGAGAAGTTTGGGTCGAAGGCCCACAACACCAACACTCCCAGACCTCAATCTTCACTTGTACGGTTACCTCCATTCTTTTTACTTCTTCAACATCCAGTCCCATGACGGAGAATTTCTCCACAGAGGCATCTGCAAACTCAGTCTGTCCATCCGGGAGGTCAAGCCACAGCCGGCCCGTCTGCAGCTTCCGGGGACCCGATATGATGATATAGACTCGGCTGTCGGTGTCTGAACCCAGCTCGGCACCCGTGGTGACAATGATATGGTAAGGAATTACTGAAAAGAAAGGAAGAGGCAGTAAGGCAAGTGAGCGATGGAGGGTGTGCTTTATGTAGGGAAGGCTCCATGTTTAATCCTTGGCGTCTGCAGGTAAAGGATTTAAGACATGAGGTCTGTTCATGGGTTCTTTGACCGAGACTTTGGAGAGCCACTGCCAGGGACAGTGAGACCCCGTCTGCGCCATGCATTTAAAGCACCATCATACCACTTTAAACACCCGTTGCTTCGCCCAAAGAATCCAAGGAGTTGTAATTTAAGGGTGCTGACAGGCGTGAGCCAGCAGTAAATCACACTGAGCAACATGTGGTCAACTCTTATTAGCAAAACAGGATCTACACAGCAGTGTCAGGCCTAATGAGAACAGCAACTCATCTCTGGTAGGTTTTGATCCCATGAAGCAGTTGCCAAGATTCAAGTACACATCTATGTCTCCTCCTCTCCAGGGTTCCCCCCCCAAGCAAGCTGCATGTTTGTCTTCGCTGTCCCCTGCTTCATACCTCTCCTGGTTCTAGAAGACTGGGAGGGGGGAGCTTGCCGCAGCAGGAGGGAGAGACATCCATGACTCTTCACAAGCCTGACCCATCTTGGCCTCCCTCCTCTCCTGCTTCGGCTTCTGCCTCTGATTCTGGACTTCTTTCTGCCACAGACTCTCCCCGCTCACTTAGCCCTGTTACCTCTTCGGCTTCTGACACCTCCCCCCCCCACAGTCTTCTCCCTTTGACTACTCGTCATCAACCCACCACCAGACCTCAGACTCTAAGCCTACTTCCCTTGTGGGTTCCCTAGCTGGTACCCCCATTCCTCTGCATCCAAGCAGTCCAGGATAGGGGCTAGGGGTTGTTAAAGGTAAAGGTAAAGGTACCCCTGACCGTTAGGTCTAGTCACGGACGACTCTGGGGTTGTGGCGCTCATCTCGCTCTATAGGCCGAGGGAGCCGGCATTTGTCTGCAGACAGCTTCCGGGTCATGTGGCCAGCATGACTAAGCCACTTCTGGCGAAACCAGAGCAGTGTACGAAAACACCGTTTACCTTCCCGCCAGAGCGGTACCTATTAATCTACTTGCACTTTGACGTGCTTTCGAACTGCTAGGTTGGCAGGAGCTGGGACCGAACAACGGGAGCTCACCCCGTCGCGGGGATTCGAACCGCCAACCTTCCGATCGGCAAGCCTTAGGCTCAGTGGTTTAGACCACAGCGCCACCTGCGCCCCTATTAGGGGTTGTTAGGAAACCTCAAATCCCCTCACAGAGCTCCAATTCCCAAAGTTCTCTGGGAAGAGAAATGGGCAGTTAAAACACTCTGGGAACTGCAGCTCTGTGGAGAGATAAGGGGGGGCGTCACTTAACAACCCTCAGCGCCCTTAATGAACTACAACTCCCAGGATTCTTTGGGAGAAGTTGTGGGGGAGTTGTTAGGAGACCCACATTCCTCTCATGGAGCTACAGTTCCCAGAGTTCCCTGGTAAGAGGGGCTGGTGGTCAAAGCACTTGGCGAATTGCAGTGAACTGACTGAAATCTCTTCTCCAACCCTTCAAAGTCACGGGTTCAAGTGCCAAATGGTTGTCTGCCTGCCCGCTCCCCACTGCAGTGCAGCACATCCTTACATGGCCCTTCCGGAGGAGATTCACCAGAACTGTCTGCTTTCTTATCCTTCACGTTGGCATTGTTGTCCCGGCTCAGGGATGAGTCACCGGCGTTTTTTTGGTCAGGATCGTAGCTCTAATGAGAGAGAGCAAATACACTCAGGGGACTTAACAGCCTCCCTAGCCAAGTCTGAAGAAGTTCCTCCACACCCCAAGGAACAATATTACCGCAATTCCTGGTATGGGTTATTCCAAGTCAGCTGTTTACCAAGGGCAATGTGATTAATGGGATATAAATATATATACAAAGGATTATTATTTTTGAGGGGGGGTCATTTTACAATGCTGCTTCTATGCACCTAGACAAACTGGTTAAAGGCAGGATTTATTTTGGACTTGGAGCAAGCTCTGGGTTCAAATCCTCACACATAGAGCTCACTGTATGCCCTTTGGCAAGTCTCTCTCCCCCCCCCCACTCCATAACCTACCTGTCAGGACTGTCAGGTAGATAAAATTAGAGCTTTTTGAAGGGGAAGGACACAAATGTCATAAAGAAAACCAACAATAAAGCCCGCAAGTCCTCCAACCAGTTCTATTTCAACCAGGGCTGTCGCCTAGTTAAAATAAATCTTAGTTGATCAAGTCTGTGAGTATCAGCTGATTAAATTCAGATAGGAAACAATTCTTCTGAGCAAGAAGCCTTCCTTGTTTTCAGAGGAATATGTCCTAGTAGAAATCCTCTTAGAAAGGGGTAGGGAACCTTAGGCCCAGGGGCCTAAAGCTCTCGCAATCTGGCCCCTGGGACTCTCTGCAAAAGGAAAATGCCCTCCTGCCCATAAAACCTCTGTTCCTCTGTCTCTGCTATCCAGCCACCGATTCTGGCTTAACCCAACTTTTTATCTCCTCAAAGCAACATCAATAATAATAATATAATAATAATAATTTATTATTTATACCCCACCCATCTGGCTGGGTTTCCCCAGCCACTCTGGGCGGCTTCCAACAGAACATTAAAATGCAGTTTTAAACATTAAAAGCCTCCCTAAACAGGGCTGCCTTCAGATGTCTTCTAAAAGTCTGGTACCGGTAGTTGTTTTTCTCTTTGACATCTGAAGGGAGGGCGTTCCACAGGGCGGGCGCCACTACCGAGAAGGCCCTCTGCCTGGTTCCCTGTAACTTGGCTTCTCGTAGTGAGGGGAACCGCCAGAAGGCCCTCGGAGCTGGACCTCAGTGTCCGGGCTGAACGATGGGGGTGGAGACGCTCCTTCAGGTATACTGGACCGAGGCAACAATGTCTATGTTCCAATGGCTTCTTAGCCAACGGACATAAATCTCAGCTGGAACAGCAAACACTCTTTTATCGTCCTTTCTGCCCAGAAGGATCCAACCCATGGCCAGCCTAAGGTGAGTGGAGTCAATCCAGGTCTTGAAGGTCCTGAGAAAGTTCCACCTGCAGTTCATTGACTCAACACATGAGGCAGCTGTCCACAGAGCCCAGCAGCTCCGGAGACCCTAATCGCTGGGTATGATTTGACTCGCCAAAACGCTTCGCAAGCAGAAATGAGCCCAAGTATTCCAAAGCAATTTGTGCAGCGAAAACTGTGATCGGAATGAAAAACAGCCGCAGAAATTCTTGGGGGTTTGGGGGCTGGTGTAATAGCATGACTAAATGTTTAAAAATAAAAGAAAATCCCCCCTGCATGTTCGTTGAAATTGTTTTTATTAAACCTAATTAGTTTTGCCTCCTTAAAAGGAATTAATAATAGCGGCTAAGTAAGCCTGGTCCCACCGGGCCCTTTGCAGGCTACATGTACTGGATGCAACCCATGAAGCTCATCCCTGGGGTGGCTCCATTTGCCCCAGTGTTAATATGTAATCGTTTCAGTCATAACATGCAATTAAAACATCGCTCTGCCCTGTAGGACAAGCCCTTACAAAGTCAACCAGCTCCACTCAACTGCGGTACAAGGCCTTTCTGAGTAAAAGGGCGAGCGCTGCCTATTAATTTTGATCCCGTTAATTAATCCTCATACTTGGAATTCTAATTAGCTGGTTTTCAGTGGCTGTGGCAGTCAGAAAGAAGCTTGTTTTCTTTCACACATGGAGGCCACAGACGTTTCACCAGGAGAGATTAATGGCGCCAAAGCAAAGCCTTGAGGAAAAAAAGCTTGTGATCTACTTTTCAAGTGGATGAAAAGTCAGTGCTAAGGACATGGTTTTGCATAAGTTTCTGGGCCATATGAAATTATGCTGATGTGCAGACAGATACTACTCCCTTCCCTTCCCAGTACTAACATTTGGAGTTAGTTCCAGACCTTCCAAGTGTCCCTGTTTTCCACGGACGGTCCCAGATTTACAGAAACCTGATTTGATTCAGGCTGTAAACCTGGTTCAAATCAGGTTCCTGATGTGATCCCAGAATTTCCCTCTTTTACTTAAAGGTAAAGGGACCCCTGACCATTAGGTCGAGTCATGGACGACTCTGGGGTTGCGACGCTCATCTCGCTTTATTGGTCGAGGGAGCCAGTGTACAGCTTCTGGGTCATGTGGCCAGCATGACTAAGCCGCTTCTGGCGAACCAGAGCAACGCACGGAAACGCCGTTTACCTTCCCGCTGGAGCGGTACCTATTTACTTGCACTTTGACGTGCTTTCGAACTGCTAGGTTGGCAGGAGCAGGGAACAAGCAACGGGAGCTCAACCCATCGCGGGGGTTCAAACTGCTGACCTTCTGATCGGCAAGCCCTAGGCTCTGTGGTTTAACTCACAGTGCCACCCGCGTCCCCAAAAAAAGCCAGACAGCGCCCGAGGAGTATCGAACTGCCGTTAAGCAATTGGTGATTCTGCAAAGATAGATTCGAAGTAACCGCTAGGCTAAGCTGGCCCCTCTTTAACTTAGGACATCCCTATTTTCATCGGAGAAATGTTGCAGGGTATGGAGTTATGCTACCCCCCAAGCCAAGGAGATAAGTAGCTATGTAACCTTTAGAAGACATCTTAAGACAGCCCTGTAGAGGGAAGGCTTTTTAAATGTTTTATTATGGAATTAATACCCAAGGTGCATCATTTAGAGATGCACACACTTCACACTGCTCTTCAGGAGATGCTCTATTTCTGCCCAATTTGCTTTTTCTAAATGCTGAGGTGCAGGTAGACCTGTTCCAGCAGCCCTCAACCAGCTCTGCCCTCACCCCACCAACAGGCTGCTTGCATGAGCAATGGGAGAGCGAGCCATGAACAGGATCACAGCTATTCTTTCAGAAACAGAACAACTGCTGGCTTGGCTGGTTTCCTGTTCACAGAAGGGAAATGCTACTTGGCATTTGACTTGCTCTCTGAATCAGCTATGCCTGCTGTGTCTTCAAATCTTGGGGGAGGAAGAGGACGCAAAACGAGAGTCGCCTTCCCCATCTTTAGGAACGGAAGTGCGAAAGTCGGGGTTTCCTGACAGAACGAAAAAGTTTCGTGAGCCCAATTTTAAAAAAAACCTCCTATTTTTGTCACCCCCCTCAGTGATGACACCCGGGACGACCCACACCCACCGCACCCCCTTCCTCCGCCACTGCCTACAAAGCCTTAAATGGCTCAGGACCGCAATACCTCAAGGACCACCTCTTTCCATATGAACCTACCCGGACCCTGAGATCATCTGCTGAGGCCCTCTTTCATGTGCCTCCTCCTCGAGAGGTCCGGAGGGTGGCAACACGAGAACAGGGTCTTCTCTGCGGTGGCTCCCCGTCTGTGAAATGCTCTCCCCAGGGAAGTTCACCTGGAGCCTTCATTATACACCTTTGGGTGCCAGGCAAATACGTTCCTTTTTAGCCAGGCCTTTGGTTGATCTGATAAACATCCTATGCCCTTTTAAAATGTAGGGTCTTTTTGGGGGGGGGTCTATTGGGTTGTTGTTTTAATTTTTATTATGTATTTTGTGGTTTTATATCTTGATTTTATTCTGTGAACCACCCTGAGACCCCTGCGTATAGGGCAGTATATAAACTCAAATTCAAATCATAATAATAAAATAATAATAAGAATAATAATTTATTTATACTCCGCCCATCTGGCTGGGTTTCCCCAGCCACTCTGGGCGGCTTTCAACAGAACATTAAAATACAACAATCTATTAAACATTAAAAGCCTCCCTAAACAGGGCTGCCTTCAGATGTCTTCTAAAGGTCTGGTAGTTGTTGTTCTCTTTGACATCTGAAGGGAGGGCGTTCCACAGGGCGGGTGCCACCACCGAGAAGGCCCTGTGCCTGGTTCCCTGTAACTTGGCTTCTCGTAGTGAGGGAACCGCCAGAAGGCCCTCGGCACTGGACCTCAGTGTCCGGGCTGAATGATGGGGGTGGAGACGCTCCTTCAGGTATACTGGACCGAAGCCAAATAATAATATGCCTTACTGTGAACAAGCTAGATATTTACTCTTCCCCACTCACGCTGGAAAGAAACAAACCACAGAACCCTGGTGTTGCCTAACTCTTAAACAATAGTTCATGACTTGTTTCTCTTCAGACAATCCACAATCTTTAGCCAAGCTTCCATTTTGGGTAGTCTGTTGGAGCAAAACAAGCCAGGATCCTTGGGTTGGATGTAACGCCAAACCATCACATCCAAGGGATCGAGATTTGTCTCCTCCAAGCCTCAGAGGGAAGAAAATGAACAGCCCCAGATAGTGATGTTTGCGGAAAACCATTAACGATGCTTTGCTGCAGTGCATGAAATGGGCCACAGTGTTGCTCCAGGGGACTTTGGGGAACAAGAAAACGTTGGCTATCAGCCAACTAGCACCAGCTGGGAGGAGCTTCAGGTAGTGGCTTTGTGGTTTGCACCCAATTCTTTGATTCCAGCCCCCTATGCACCCAAAAACAGCCCAAATGGCCTCCTTTTGCAACTTGCAGCTGGTGCTATGAAAGGGGCGGCATTTTTACCCAGCATTTGACCTGCCTTGCTAACATCTGACAGAGTAATTTGGAGGTATTGGGGAAAGGCATCACAACAAATGCTCTTAAGACACGCTGGGTTTTTGTTTTGAGTTGGTTTTTGTTTGCAATTCAGTCTTGAATTATAACCAAGAGCTGGTCTTTGATCCTTGCTGTGAATCTTGCCTCTCTGAAACGGAAGTCTTCCCCCTTCAATCACCGAAACCTGAAATGGTGCTCTGCTGGAACCAGCAGGTAATAGGTCCTATTTTCCCTGGGAACCTCACTGCAGTACTGACGCACTAGAGATAAAAATATAGTTTTTTTCCGGAGAGTCAACCATGGTGTTTCCATCATCAATTCGCTTGCAGAAGCCTGGACTCTGGCTGCGGACAGTTCCAGGAGGAGAAAGCAAGGACGCTTTAAAGATGGCTTTTACCAGGTGTCACAGCTAATTGCCCAAACTAAGAAGCAGTGCTGTACGAGAAAAATAAGTTATAACAGAATGCCTGCAGCTACACTAATAACCACCAAGATGACGGTGACACAGAGAAACTAGTTCCAGCTACTTCTGGGAATTTCCAGAAGTTTCCCGTTTGAAGATCTATCCCAAAACATTAACACACCCTTTCTTTCCATTATGATTGGTTGGGTTTAAGCGGTAGCTGAAAAAGGAACAGACACAGGGTGCTGAAGCGGGAGTGTTTTGCATTCACATAGTTCTTTGAAGATACTCCGAGAATTAGCAAATGGCTTCAGACAATCCCTAAAGCTAGCTAGCAAAGAAGATTGCAGAATCATAGAGTTGAAGAGTTGGAAGGGACTTTGAGGATCATCTAGTGTCCAATCCCCAGCAATGCAGGAATATGCAGCTGTCCCATAAGGGATCGAACCTGCAACGTTGGCGTTATCAGCACCATGCTGTAACCAACTGAGCTATCCAGCCAGTACAGATCTTTGGAAGATTCACCACCTGCATTCATAGAATTATAGAACTGTGGAGTTGGGAAGGACCCAAAGGGTCCGATCGCCTCCCGTGCAAGAATCATAGCTAAAAAGATCACGGTGGTATATTTTAAAACTCTCAGTTAGCTTAACTGGTATAGCAGGGTAAAATGGGTTCATATGGTTCAATTATTATTAGATTTCTTATCAAGTGGCGGAGGAAGCCTCTCTGGCACCTGGGGCTGCGTGAACCACCCATAGGGGTGGGGCAAATCGCCCATAGGGAGGGACGGGATGGGGAGCACGGCACCCATTCCTGCCCCCCTCCGTTTTTGCTCGCCTGCCTCCTTCCTGTCCTCTCCCCTGCCTGCCTGCCTGCCTCCTCCTCCAGCTGGGAACTCAGGGGTATGGGGAAAGCTATGAGGCTAACATAGCAGTCAACTTTTCCCTTTTTTAAAGGGAAATTCCCTTATTCCGAATAGGATTCCTCGTGAGAAAAGGGAAAGGTTGACAGCTATGGATCTGGCCCTCCAGGCTTCTTAATCTGCCACAAGCACTCTTCCTAAGGCACATGATTTCTCCCTCGGCCATGCCCCCTCCCCCACTTGTCCTGTTTGGTAGTGATCTAGCCAGGAAACAATAGACATCTTCATCCTTTGCCAGATTGTTTTGGGCTTTCGCTCTGCCTACTTTGGGCCCATCTTTTCCCTGCCGGGTAATTAGATATCCATTGAAACCATTGCTCCAGAGAAGCGGACACGGAGCAATGGATTCAAACTACAAGAAAGAAGATTCCACCTAAACATTAGGAAGAACTTCCTGACAGTAAGAGCTGTTCGACAGTGGAATTTGCTGCCAAGGAGTGTGGTGGAGTCTCCTTCTTTGGAGGTCTTTAAGCAGAGGCTTGACAGCCACCTGTGAGGAATGCTTTGATGGTGTTTCCTGCTTGGCAGGGGGTTGGACTGGATGGCCCTTGTGGTCTCTTCCAACTCTATGATTCTATGATATCCTGGGCAAAATGTTGCCCATTCTCTGCCTGTCACTGTTAAAATTACACTGGCAATACATAATATACACACAAGTCGACTTTTTCCCTCTGTCACATCTGGGGTTGTCGGTAGAATTCCAACAGAATTTGAAAAGCAAGAAGAGAAGTGGCAAAATGAGATTGAGAAAATGATGGTGAGGATCACCAATGTGCCTTGAAGGGATGGGAAAGGAGATAATTCCTTATTTTCTGTAGTTGGCAGGTTCCTCCACCTTTTACAAAAATATTTTATATCTGCTAGTTCTACCCACCATCTATCTGGCCCCCACTTTCCCCTTTCTTTTCTTTCTGCAAACCTCTGCTTTCTGAGCCCTTGAATTCTGGATTTCTCTCGCTCAGTAGGTGTAAATTAAAAAAATAAATATTTTGTTTGCAGAAACTTTTGCAAAAGAAAAGGCAAGAAGAAATTGGGGCAGTTTGTGTGTTCATGAACTGAAATCAGTCAAGCAAATATTACTGGCATGCCTTCACACAGTTGTTGTTTTTAAAAACTCTTTTCCTGCTGTTTTCCCCAGGGGAAACCCCTCTTTAGCCCTCAATTGGAGCAAACAGCAATTCAGGCTTTCTCTGGGTTGACTTTTCCTCTGATTTAGCACTAAAGAGCAGGCTTTCCTTGGGAAAGGAGAGGAGCAAGGATAAAACCGCTCAGAGCCATCCTTTCTAGGCACGGGACAAGCAGAAGTGTGGATGCTCCCTCTGTCCACAAACAATACACAGTTAATGACTTTTTGAAACAATGTTTTGATGCTTCCATTCCATTGAAAGGAATGTTACGGTTGGAATGGAAATGGTTGCCTTCTTACATCCCTGGTTTGGCAACTGAGCTAAAAGCAAGATTGTACATCACAAACAGCCATTTCTCTTTCGTACCACATCTGAACCTTAAAGTAAAACCCCCTGTGCCTCCCAGCCCTACAAACCTATAGGACATGGGGCGTAGGAAGGGGAGAGGGGGGGGCAGTCCGCCCCAGGTTCCATCATGGAGGGGGTGACAAATTATCAAGGAACAATTACTGCCCTACTAGGGTGGTTAAAAAAAATAATTTTTTTTGAAAATGCCTGCTCCAAAGGTCCTATCTTACTACACTAGGGATTATATAGCTATATATGAAATTTCATGCATATCAGTTAATATCTTGACCCTCCTCCATGAAAATAGCTGTTTACTTGGCTGTTTTCCTATGTCGTGAAGGCTGAAATTTCAATTTAGTGGAGCACTTCCTCCAACCCTAACCCTGCGGAAAGCCATCTAATTAGACTTTAATTTGATTTTGACATGTTTTTAGGAGGTAATTTAATTATTGTTTGATTTTATATCAATGTTATGAATCTGATGTTAGCCGCCCTGAGCCCGACTTTGGCCGGGGAGGGCGGGATATAAATAAAAGGGTTTTTTTACTTATTATTATTCCTTTGTAAGAAAATATGAAATAATGCAAAACCATTTTTGCAGGCAAAAAATAAAATAATAATAATAATCAATTGGGGGGTGACAAGAAATTTTCCGCACCGGGTACCACCTGACCTTCCTACGCCTCTGTATAGGACTTTGGGGCCCTACAGCCTCCTAAATAAATATTGTGATTTACTTTTTCAAATAGGACCCGCTCTATCATCAGGTCCTCCTTCTTCCTCGAGAGCCAGCGTTCGCACGGAAACAGGAACAAATCTTCTGTGTTGTCATTCAGGATCTCTACTTTCTCTAGGTACCAATCCGGCCTTGGATTCGTGTTGTCATGCCGAATGTTGATTTTAAAGACAGCGCCGAGGTCCACGGCTTGGATTGAGAATATGTCTTCCTGGGGAGAACGGAACGGAAATAGAAGCAATTCTTCAAGGTTCTATTTGTTACGCAAGCAGAAAAGTGCACAGTGGCTAAGTTCCAAAGAGCCCGAGACTTAAGCCCTGGCCTTTCTGCACTCACACTAATAATAATAATAATTTATTATTTATACCCCGCCCATCTGGCTGGGCCTCCCCAGCCACTCTGGGCGGCTTCCAACAGAATGTTAAAATACAAGAATGTATTAAACATTAAAAGCTTCCCTAAACAGGGCTGCCTTCAGATGTCTTCTAAAAGTCTGGTAGTTGTTTTTCTCTTTGACATCTGGTGGGAGGGCGTTCCACAGGGTGGGGGCCACTACCGAGAAGGCTCTCTGCCTGGTTCCCTGTAACTTGGCTTCTTGAAGCAAGGGAACCGCCAGAAGGCCCTCGGCGCTGGACCTCAGTGTCAGGGCAGAACGATTGGGGGTGGAGACGCTCCTTCAGGTATACTGGACCGAAGCCATTTAGGGCTTTAAAGGTCAGCACCAACACTTTGAATTGTGCTTGGAAACGTACTGGGACTCCATGAGGCCTGCACTTAATGTGTACCATGAGGGTATGTAACTTGTGTTTCCTTAACTAATTGAAGATCGGGGGTGTGGTGTGTGGATTTTTTTTCTGGGAAGGCAGTGTGCAGGGATAGGGTTTTTCCTTATGTTTTTAGAAGCACAAAAGTTGCAAAGGTAAAGGTAAAGGGACCCCTGACCATTAGGTCCAGTCATGTCCAACTCTGGGGTTGCGGCGCTCATCTCGTATTATTGGCAGAGGGAGCCGGCGTACAGCTTCCAGGTCATGTGGCCAGCATGACAAAGCCGCTTCTGGCAAACCAGAGCAGCGCACGGAAACGCCGTTTACCTTCCCACTAGAGCAGTACCTATTTACCTACTTGCACTTTGACATGCTTTCGAACTGCTAGGTTGGCAGGAGCTGGGACCGAGCAACGGGAGCTCACCCTGTCGCGGGGATTCGAACCGCCGACCTTCTTATCAGCAAGCTCTAGGCTCTGTGGTTTAACCCACAGCGCCACCTGGGTCCCTAGAAAAGTTGTACTTCTCTCTTATCAAGATGTTTGATGAAGAATACTCATCTTTATCGGTACCTGTCCTCTTTCGAACTTGTTCATGTTCGTTTCAGAGCTGCTGAGTTGTCTCTCCCCTGTGTCTCCGAGGTCTCCATATATAGTCATGAACACGCTGGCATCCGTCCCAGCACCGAAAATATCACCAGTGAAAACGCTAATCTTGTACGTATGAACTGGGCAGAGTGGGAGGGAGAAGATCACATTTTAATGTAGGCTTTCTGAGCACTAACATCAGTGACGGGGTGAGCAACCTTCAACTGATCCTAGCTTGCAATCATTTATGAATGAGCAAAGGAAGCTAGTTTGTAGCAGGTTAGGCCCTTCGTCTGTCTAAACTCGTATTGCAATTTGGCATCCGTTCCCTGCAAGGTCTCAAGCAAAGCTGTTTTCCAACCCCGCAACCAGACACCTTTCTTTTTTTCTTTTTTCTTTTTTTTTAAAAAACCTTTATTTAAAGTCGAAATTAAAACATAACATCAACACAAACAAATCAGTAGTTACATTTTGAAAGTAAACTAAATCTATTTTCACAAAAGTAAGCATAACCATTAAGTGTGTCTAGTAGAATTCATGCAATATTATAAGTCCGTATATATTTTCTTATCTTCGCTTACCTTCTATTTATCTTGTCTTTCTTGGTCATCCTAACTCTTATCCTAAAATTTTTATCCAGTTATTATATTAATTTTGACGTTAATTTATCTTCCCATCCTTTATCATTTTCACTGTGTATTTATCTTGCTTTGTTGACTTCCACTTGCCAACTACTCCGAGTAAAAACGTTAATCTCAATTCATACATTGCTAACATTTCTTTCTCACTTCAATACATATTACATATCATTATCTTATCATCCTTTAAATTTCTGTGCGGAATATTTAGAAGTGGATCCACGACTTCATAGTGGGGCACTGTGATTTCATATATTGGCCAAATTTCTCCCAGCTTTTTTTAAATTTTTGTTTGCTACGGCCCCTAATTAAATCGGTTAATTTGGCTAAATCCAGAAAGCTAAATGCTTTCTCCTGCCATTCTTTGATGTCTGGTATTGCTTGCTGTTTCCAATATTAGGCGATCAAAATTCTTGCCGCTGCTGTTAACCAGACACCTTTCTACGGGAGATGCTGAGGGTTGAACCCAGGACATTCCATGCACAAAGCAGGAGATCTACCACTGAGTTAGAAGGTGGCTAAGGGAAATATAGCTAAAAATTCTGAGACCAGAGGGAGGTAAGGCAGTAAAAAGTAGAATTATAGGGGTTTTAAATTAGGTTGGAGTAAGGGAATTTGATAAGGCCTGAGGAAAGGATCAGAAGAATTGGGGTGCTGAGGAGTAAAATAAGGAGTTAGTTTAAGTAAAGAGATTTGGGTATTTTTATGTTGGTGTGAGTTTATGAATTTGGAAAACTGATAAAGAGGACAGATAATGAATTCAACAGAGGGGGACTTGAGGAAGTCAACCGAAATATGAAATTGAGGAAAAGAGGAATACCTGGCCCACAGAAATGGGCCAGACCTAAGCAATGATATGTAAATTGTTAATTACGTTAAATGTACAATGTTTATGCTTACCCCGGTGAGAGAGGGGGATGGAAAATTGCTTCCCTCAGTGAGAGGGGGGGAAGAATGAAAAATGTAACAGTAATGTTATGTGCTTAAAATTGTTAAAATCAATAAAAAAAAATTGAAGAAAAAAAAAAAAGAAAAATACCAATTTCTCCAACTCAGTTTTAAGCTCTTTGTAAGTGTTCTGGGAAGAATGAACATGAGCGTGGTGAGTTTTTGTTGGGAAAAGCAAGGCTTGCTTGCTCAGTTATAGGCACCAGACACGTGTCAGCTGCCTTCTTTCAATGCTCTCCAAGTTCCAGCAACATTCCTGCAGAGTGCTAGAAAGAAATCTAAGACATAATGGATTTTGAAAGCATTTTATTTAGTCTAGCGCTCCCTCCCTCCCTCCCTCCCTCCCTCTTTTTAAAAAGGGGCTTGCTTGAAAGAAGCAAGATGAATCATAAAGGAAAATTAACTGCTCCAAAAGGGGCACTTGAGGGAAAATGGAAAATCATCAATGAAGAGGATACTATTATGAAAGCTCATTATTCAATATTTGATTTGGCTTTAACACAGCTTGTAAGCACTTGTTTACACTGTCGTTCATGCTGAGACGGCAAACTTTCCCCTCCCCTCCCCTTAAGACAGTATTTTATTTATTTACAAGATCATGGGTTGAATCTAAGACTATGGGGCTGCTGCACACACAATGCAGCAACAAACACAGACTTACCATGAGACTAAGGGTTCATGCGCACTTGCCTTATGCCCTGTGCTTTCTAGGAACAGTCTGCACTTTAAAGTGCCCCCCCTTTTTTAGCCCCGGCACGTTCCCTATGAAAACCCGTTCTTTAATGATGAATCAGAACAAATGGCAGTTCGTGTTTTCTGCAGATTGCTCTTTGCCCCGATTCAGCAGTAAAGAGCAGGTTTCCTCAGCGAAAGTGCCAGGGCAAAGGGAAAAATGTGCTCGGACTTGGCACTTTAAAGCACAGACCTGTCCCTAGAAATACAGCACAGTGGAATGAGGTGGTAGAATCCTGAGCTAGCATGGATTATACCACTTTGGACAACATGGATTGGTGTGGGGGTGGCATTTTTGGAGTGCTCCCATGAAAAAAAAATCCTGCAAAGAGTATACATAGCTGCAATAATTACATATTATTCTGGTCTATGCCCACCTCCAATTCCATCTCCCTTCCCCTCCCCTTATACCTATTTTGTAGATCAGAGGTTCCCAAACTTATTTGGCCAACCGTCCACTTTTCGGGGGGGGGGATATTCAGAGCCCCCCCTCCCCCGGAAATCTACCTTCTTTAAGCGAAGTGTCGGGGTTGGCCAAATAGGCAGGCAAGCTGGGATCCACTTCCTGGATCTGGGTGATGCTGAAAAGGGCTCCCCCAAGTCTGGAAAATCCCCTAATCTCCAGCATGACTGCCAAACCCAGGGGAGGTGCTGTCGCTATCCTGCAACACCGCCTGACCTGGTGATAAGCGTCCTTACACAACAGAACGAATATTTTTTTCAATTTTTTCTTCTCTTCTTTCTTTATGCTTCCACTGCCCACTTATTTTTATTCAATGCACTCCAATTGCACCCAAGGCTACTACCACCCCCTGGGGTACTACCAGCACCCCCCAGGGGGTGATATTACCCACTTTGGGAAACATCACATTCTCGATTGTAGGTGCTTTGAGGCAAAGACCCATCCTCTTATTCTTTGCACAATACCATGTTCACTACACATATAAACACATACCATAGGTAAATTATACTAAATTAGCACAGTGGGGAGTTTGTTGATCTAGAGTAGGGGCTGCCAAACTCTGGTCTGGTGGGATTTGACTCACTTTCCAGCGGATCCTCAATATCTTCATCAATCTGCTTGAGCGTCCCATCTTTCAACAGTTTTTCAGTAAAGACTCTGGATGGAACCAGCTCCCTCATAATCTCGCCATCATCTTCAGAGGTGGCCAGCCACTTCTCACAAGGAAACGTTGTTTTTTCAGAACCCTAATGTGGCAATTGAGGGGTTGGGTGGGGAATAGCACAGTGCAACAAAAGTAAGCAGTGGAACAACGTATGTAAATACCAGGTCAGCAACACAAATATATGAGAAATAAATGTATGTCAGGGTTCAGCCCTACCCAGACATCTTCAGGACATAAGAAGAGTCCTTCTGGATCAGGCGAGTGGCCCATCTAGTCCAGCATCCTGTTCTCACAGTGGTCAACCAGATGCCCATGGGAAACCCGCAAACAGGACCTGAGTCCAAGAGCATCTCTCCCCTCCTGTTGTTGCCAGCAACTGGTATTCATTACTGCCTCGAATCTGAGGTCTCCTCAGATGAGGAACAAGGAGAGCAGGACCCTTCCCATACTTCCTATGACCCCAAGCAGCCATCGGGTTTGAATTGGAGGTCCCCACACCAACTCTCTCGGACCACCACCCCTGATCGCAGCCAGGACCACAGGAGACCAGGAAACAGCCAGGAAGTTCAGAGCCACCAATGAAGGGCCCAACTAGCTGTGCACTTGGGAGGATGGAGAAGCACATAGGAGCACTTGCTGAAATCTGGTCTGGGCTAAGAGCCAGGAAGGGGTGAAGCCTTCAGCTCCTATATCACCTCCCAGGCTGATGTGCCAGGTTGCTGATGCAACAGGTCTCATGCAGGCTCTACCCATCCTGACCTAGGGGAACCCACTCATCAAAACAGGGATGGAGAGACTTTGTTCAGACTGAGGGCCGCTTTTCATTCTGGGCAACTTTGCAGAGGCCACCTGCCAGTGGTGGGTGGGGTGAGAGGCAAAAAGTGAGTGGAGCAACTAATGTACATGTTTCCTTTGTGCAAGCAGCCTGGTTTCTGTGCTCTCATATCTCTGTCCAGGCAAGCAAGAGGCATTGCCAGCTTTCAAGGACACATTCAAGGCAGGCGGAAACACTCAAGGAAGGTGTGAGGCAGTCCTAGTGAAGAACATGACTTGGGGAGCATCACATGAGGATCAGGGGTGTGGCTAGAGAGGAGGTGTGGCCTAGAGAGAGTCCCAAGAGGCACGAGGATGGCACTGTGTCAACAGCACTGCAAAAAGGCACCTGCAACCAGCGCCCAATGCACATTATCACACCTTTGTTCTCTGATCTTGTTTGGTCTGTAGATGCCAGGGACCAATCTATGAACTTTCTGCATGCAAACTGCACCACTGAGTTACATCTGAAGGCCAAACGAGACAGAGTATTAAGCATTTGCATTTGAAATGCAAGGTTGGGGGGGGTATTGCTTTTTTAAAAAATGCAGGTGTAGGTAAACACCATTCATGGGGGAATCCCACATTGCAATGCCAGCTTCAGAGGAAGGATTTTCCTTGGGACTGCAGCAAGGGAGGAGATGGTTAGACTTTCCCTCCCCACTTGCAGTGATCCGGATAATCATCAATATACCCTCCCCTCCTCCAGCTGATGCTGTTTGCATTACAAAACAACCTGCACCTTTTAATACAAAGAGCTACTTTGACATTAATGTCATGCCTAGTTTGTCCTCCCCGGAAAAACTCTTTGCTCTCAGCTGTTGGTCAGTTCTCCAGCGCCCTGTGAGCTCATGGAGAGCAGCCACAATATATAAATAAAATGTAGCATATAAAGTCACATTTTGCAAGGGAGGAGCCTATCCTAACCCGTTGCGCTGTCAGAACCTCCTCATTGCTGTCTGTTGGTTCTCCTTGCCCTTCCTCTCTGCACAATCAGATAACTGAGATGCTGCTGAAATGCTCCGATTTGCTTGCCCCCACCTCCCCCAAAACTCAGTACAGCAGATGAAATATAATTGTGAAATTTAACTGGCACATGTTGCTGTGGCTTTAGCCCTCAGCGAAGTCAGCTTGCCCTGCCCAAATGCTTTCAATTTAATCTGACCTCATTTCCCCCCCTTGCAGCGCACAGATACGCGGAGAGGCTTCTTAGCAGTCTAATCAGGTAGCAGGGCTTTTAGCGGCTTGGCAGCCTATTGCTATCCTGTGGCAGGCCGTAATATCCTGCGGCGGATGATGGCACGCTCATGCAGCACTCAGCTCTTTCCTTCCTCCTATTCCTCCTCCTCGTCTCCCCCTTCCTCTCTCCATGTGCCCAAATCTAAAAGCTCAGCAAGAATATGTGTGGCTGCTCAGACGCCTCACCATGCCCTGCTACTACATCCCCTCCAGACATTCTCATTAACAAGGTTTCGTCAAGGGCTGGTTATGGCTACCAAAAAAAACCAAGAAGGAAGGGCACAGGCAGCCAGTCGCTGTCTGCAGGGAGCTATCCAGAGTGCTGATTCCGATCAATGCAAGCCAGGCAAAGGATTTTCACATCAAAACACTGGCTATTTCACATCAAAACAGAAAGATCCAGCCGTTCCTCTGCATTCTCTGCTTTCTAGCCTGAAAACAGCCCCTCTGGTCTCTCTATGCCCTATCCCCCCCTCACCAAGCCACTCCTCCTGCTGCTGTCCTCAGCATCTGACTTCTCCTGCCCCTTCGATCCCCTTCGCCGTCTTCCCAGAGCATCCTTTAGCTCCTCGCTGCTTCTCCACCCCCAATCTGTTCTGCCCATTTCCATTCAGCTCCTGCCTTGCCTGTTTCTTAGCTCCCCTGCCTCTCCTTTGGTCTTTCCACCAGGCGTCCTGCCCCACAGGCTTATTACAGCAGGGGGAAAGGGAGCCAGGAAGGAGACGCATGAGGGAGGGAGGCAGGGGTCCAATCTGCCAGGTACAGAGGGTGCAAGGGAGACCAAAGCCACTTAAGAGACAGCTGCCGGTGGCTGCCTGCTTCCTCCCCAGCATGCAGAGGAAGGCTTTCTTTGTTCCTAGATGTGGCTGGATTTTGAAGAGTGTGCCACTGCCGCCGCCGTTAGCACAGGAGCATCAGAAGCTAACGGCGCATAATGTGCACCGGCGAGAGCTCATTACTTTCAGGGAGGGGAAAGCAGAGAAGCTGCTGCAGTTATCTAAGAGTCCCTTGAGGATACTGCCTGCTCTCTTCCATCCTCAAGGCAGCTCTCTGCTTCCCTGCTTGGTGTTGTCTCGTGATATAACGATGCATCAAGACATTAGGAGGCAAATCCTGGGTTCTGTGCTTGGTTTGTAACACTGACGTTTGGGGAGTGGTCTGGCTGGGAAGAAATGGCAGCGGGGGGCAGGGAGTGATGAACTATTCCCTTGCACAGCAGTTTCAGCTATTTTTTATCCATTTTTTTTTGGGGGGGGAGGTCCAGTCAGGTTTTAAGATTCTGAAGAAACCTGATTTGGAGGGCAGACTTAGGATGACCTGAGGGTCATTTGCAGGTAGACATTGACAGCTGTCACCCTACTCTAGCCTGTTAATTATCCCCTGCAAACGACCCATTTCAGCACTTGCATTACTTTGGCATGTGGGTGTCAGCATTTACCCCACCAGGGGCAAGTTGTGAGACTGCCCCAAAGCCAGAGCAAAGCAGTGTGCTCATCCCCGGCTACAGGAGTCCAGGTGGCACAGTCATATGCGATTGTTCCCATCGCGAAGAACAACACACACAAGCCACGGATAAGGCTAAACTATTTATTTTAGGAAAAGTGCAGAGAGAATATCTGCTGCCAGCTCAGTAAGTCAGAGCTGTGCATAAAGCATCCGGCATCTTGTCGAGCCAGAAGAGAAAGTAAAAGAAGTATACAGTACAACATCACATGGTGGGGAAAGCAGATAAGCCAGCTTTCTCACGGGTACTGAAACAGACACAAGATATATTAGCCTCGCTGCAGCTGTTTGCCGCTCGGCTTGGACAAATATCCCAACAGTGGGTACAGGTGCATGTTTTTCTGCCCACTGCATCTTGGACCCAGCATTGCCCAGGTTCGGACAAATCACATCTCATCTCACTTGTGCAGCACAGCTCTCAGTGCCCTGTTCTCTGCCTTCCCAGCCTAAGAGCATGCCTCTTCCATTTCCCTCAGACTCTGGGGATGTCTCCCTTGTAGCTCTTCCTGCTCCACATCCAGGCAGGAGGCTGCATCTGCAGGAACAGATACAGGCCATTTAAGAATTGCTGACGGCTCTTCCAGAGGGGAGGAGTCACAGCAAGAGTAGGCCCTGCCAGCCTTCTTAAGTCTTTAGGGAACATTTTCCACAAGAGGAACCTGCAGGTCAGGCCAGTGGCCCATCTAGTCCTGCATCCTGTTCTCACAGTGGCTGAGCCTGTGAAAAGCCTGCAAGCAGGATTCAAGCACAAAAACAACTCTTCCCAGCTGTGGTTCCCAGTAACACCGGTTCAGATCCTGTTAGTTTATACCTTCTTGGCCGGAAGGAGGTAAGGAGTTGCTGCCTGGGTTTTGCAACAGTCTCGGGGTCTGCCCTCTGCTGCACGGAGCAGAAAGGTTCTGGTGGAATAGGTGCATGCAGCAAAATGTTCAGCTTCCTGCTCACCTTTCCGTTGGGTAAAAGCCTTCGTATCTGCACTTTATTAAGATGCCAACCAGGATTAATCCCTGTGCCGTCATGCCCAATGCGGATCTTTTCAAGAATGTCCCCAATGTCCTCCAACTGGAGAAATCAAGGAAGACACTTCAGGATCAACCAAAGTTTAGCAACCTCACTTTCCAACACCCAATCCTATTTGTTCCTTCAGGTTGTATCTTGTTTTTTCTTAATGGGATAAGAAGATGACAAATATCCTGGCAGCATCTCAAGCTGAAACCATCTCAGAAAGGTGTGCTAGATACTAACACATTCCAGCTAGCAGAGGACTTGGCTGTAGACTGAAGCTCATGAAGTTGGCAAAAAAGGGGGTGTATATTAATGGCTGGAGCTGAAAAATCCAAAGGAGAATAATGGCCAATTTAGACTTTGCCCGGTGCTTTCTGGGCTGTACTACAGCTAGGGTGGGGAATATGGTTGCTGGGCTACAAATCCCATCATTCTTAACCATTGGTCATGCTGGCTGAGGTTGATAGGAGTTGGGGTCAGACATCTGAAGGGCTACAGACTCTTCACCCCTGCTGTAGAATTTAATGTCTAATAACTTAGGCAAAATCCCAAGCTAAAATCTGACCCCTTCTTTCTAGCACGTCTCCTTCTACAGAGGAGAAAGGGTGAGGGGGACAGAGCTCTAATCCTACTGGAGACTGAGCAGAGCAGACCTTCTCCATCTCTTGCCTTTTCTTGAGGGTGGAATGTTTAAGGTGTTTGTGCCCTGCTTTGCACTAGAGCAGGCACCCCCAAACTAGGCCCTCCAGCTGTTTGGGACTACAACTCCCATCATCCCTAGCTAACAGGACCAGTGGTCAGGGATGATGGGAATTGTAGTCCCAAAACAGGCCGAGTTTGGGGAAGCCTGCACTAGAGCTTCCAATTTCTGGTTTCTAACAATAAAATAATATTTTTAAAAACATTATATCCCACCCATCTTGCTGGGTTTCCCCAGCACCAACATTCTCCAGACCAACTGAGATGGTGCTATCCATCTCTCCTTTCGAATAAAAATGATTAAAATCTCTATTTATCTGAAAAACATTTAACATTAGAAGGAGAGCAATTATTCTTCCCCTCCCCTTCTGCTCATGCCAAATAAATTGCCTTCCTTTGTAAGGAAATGCCATGTGTGCTTTTAAAGACAGGCATGGAATAAGCCAACCAAAAACAACAACAACAACAACAACAACAACAACAACAACAACAACAACAACAACAACAAAATGGTATATTTATTGCAGCACTTTCCACTTTGCCATCAAATCACCTCCTCAAAGTGTGGCTGATAACAGTTTCTTAAATGCTTTCAGGATGCTATCTGCAGAATACAAAGCAGATCCAGCAGTAAAACTACGACTTCTTTTTTTCTTTTCTTTTTTTAATAAAAGGCATTTCACAGCCCTGGATGATCAGGAATCCCGGAATTGTTTTCAAGGTCTATTGAACTTATTACAGATTCTCAGAAGTAGTTGACAGCATGCAACATTTTACTCCTATTCCCCTCTCCCCACTCACTAGCTGTCTTCTGCCAGTATAAAACATCAACCTCAAAACATGTAAAAATAAGATTTAGGAACAGTTTTGCATTAGTCCAAAGGAATTCTAAAGTGCTCAAGGCCATGCGAGGATCAAACAGGAAAGCATTAACAGCAGAACTATTTGATTCCTCAGTAAAAAAACAAAAAAACAAATCTGGATAAAAGACCAGTTGGCCTAGATGTCTATTTTATTTCATCTTTAGCTTATGAATGCCACAAAGGTGGAATTGACTGCAAGGAATTCAGGGGATGTGGTTCTTTTGTTCACAAATTAATGTACTGAAGTCAATTCCGCAATACTTTTCCATGTTTATACCATGTTTCTCCTAAAATAAGACGACGTCTTATATTTTTTTCCCCTCAAAAAACACAGTATGGCTTATTTTCGGGGGATGTCTTATTTTAACCTCTCCGCGTCGGTACGCTGCATAGCCATGCCTATCCAGGCCGTCTTAAGGGAGAGGTGACGCGTCACTATGTCTTATTTTCGGGGTATGGCTTATTTTTCACAAATGCGTAGAAATCCTGCTACGGCTTATTTTATGGCTACGTCTTATTTTAGGAGAAACAGGGTACCCTTCACATTCATGGATAGATAATTCATCTCTTTACCAAGGAAAGAGTGTAGGGCATTTGACCTAGAGTCATTACGCTTCTCTCCTCCCCTCCAAAAAAAAATACATGGGGGAAAATGAGGTTTTATCCAATGAGGCTCTCCTGTTAGTGCAAGGATGTCTGCTTGTGCAATGGGACTTTCTCTCCCTCTCCTGCATGCTCCCTGCCCCCAGATCACTGGACGGTTGCGGAAAAAAACCCATAACTGATTTGATAGTGTGGGGAGGATATTCAATTGCACAGGTAGAAGTCCTTGTGATAATGTGATGACTTTGTTGGATACAACCCATGAGTACTGTAAATTATTAAGTAAATGTATGTAAATGTAATCCACAGGATAATTCTGAGAGCAAAGGATGAGTCATCAGATCTTAACATTTGGACTGCAGGAAGGCTAAGGCATCTCTTAGGTTACCTCCACAATGAACTGATTCACAGAGTTCCTCTCGAAGAACATTCTTTGCTCCCTCTTGTTTTGGCACAAGGATTTCTGGCTAGTGCAAACCCCATCAGCTCCATACAGGACAATGAAGACGTCTGCATCAGTCCCAGCTCCAAAAATATCAGTTGTGTAAACAGTGACCTCGTATGGAACAACTGTATCGGCGAGGAAGAAGATAAACAGTGGGCAAAATGAGTTGTTCTTGTTAAATGTATGACCCACTCTTCACCAGCATACCCCAGGTTGTGGGGTACAGTCATACCCCAGGTTGTGCACGTAATTCGTTCCGGGGTGCCATTCGCACCCCAAACTGTGCGCAACACGGGTGGCGCTTTTGCGCATGCGAGAGAGAGCGTGAGATCTCGTGGGAGTGCACGAGATCTTGCACTTCTGCGCGAACTGCGCAGAATGCTTCTGCGCATCCACAGGCCGCGCGGACATGCGCAGAAGCATCCGTGCGGCGAATTGTACTTCTGGGTTGCCGGCGTTCGCATCCCGAAGGTACGCAATCCGGAGCGTACGCAACCCGGGATATGACTGTATTGGCGGTTAGGCACTGGAATATGTGTAGTGTGTTGGAGGGCAGGTTGTGGCCATCAACTACCCCTCCTATTTTTGGGTATTCCAAGATGGCAGCCAAGATGGTCAAAGGCTTGGAAACGATGCCTTATGAGGAATGGCTTAGGGAGCTGGGTATGTTTAGCCTGGAGAAGAGAAGGTTAAGGGGTGATATGATAGCCATGTTCAAATATATAAAAGGATGTCATATAGAGGAGGGAGAAAGGTTGTTTTCTGCTGCTCCAGAGAAGCGGACACGGAGCAATGGATTCAAACTACAAGAAAGAAGATTCCACCTAAACATTAGGAAGAACTTCCTGACAGTAAGAGCTGTTTGACAGTGGGATTTGCTGCCAAGGAGTGTGGTGGAGTCTCCTTCTTTGGAGGTCTTTAAGCAGAGGCTTGACAGCCACCTGTCAGGAATGCTTTGATGGTGTTTCCTGCTTGGCAGGGGGTTGGACTGGATGGCCCTTGTGGTCTCTTCCAACTCTAGGATTCTATGATTCTAAAGGAATCTGGCGGTCGTGGATCCTGTCTGATGCTCTGCTGGTGGCTAGGGCCATGGCACGACCCCTGGTGATGTCAGGGGAAGCTTCCAGTTGTATTTGCATCAACAAGCTCCTCCCACTGGTTGTTAACCCTCAAATGACTCCCCGCTGTGCAGGGTGGAGTCATGTATAGATTGTTTTATCCAATGCCTAAGCCAATACCACTCACATGCTGTAACCAATAAAGTTGTGGCCTTATTTTGCCCATTAACCTAAAATACATGTGTCCTTGTGTCTTATTTAACTCTATGCGGGTGGCGGGTCCTCGACTCACAACACTACTCACATGGGACATATGTCCTGGTCTGTAGCGTTGCAGGGAAGAGAACTCTTTCAATGGCTCCATCGTCTTCTGATTTATCCAGCCAACGGCCACAAGGGAACACAAGACACAGCCCCAGGCATGGGGCATCCACTTCTACCCATTCCAAGAACCAACCTTGAGCTTTACCTGCAGAGAAACAGGAGACAGTATTCCAGGTGTGGTCTGATCATACGGTACTATTACCACCCTTGATCTGTACATTGTACTTGTGTTGATGCAGCCTAGAACGGCATTAGCTCTTTTTTTTGCTGTTGCATCACACTGTTGACTCATGTTAAGCTTGTGGTCTACTCATGTTAAGCTTGTGGTCTACGAGAGCCAGTGTGGTGTAGTGGTTAAGAGCGGTAGACTCTAATCTGGGAGACCGGGTTCGAGTCTCCACTCCTCCACATGCAGCTGCTGGGTGACCTTGGGCCAGTCACACTTCTTTGAAGTCTCTCAGCCCCACTCACCTCACAGAGTGTTTGTTGTGGGGGAGGAAGGGAAAGGAGAATGTTAGCCGCTTTGAGACTCCTTCGGGTAGTGATAAAGCGGGATATCAAATCCAAACTCTTCTTCTTCTTCTTCTACGATGACCCCTAGATCCTTTCCACATGTATGACTGGCAAGACAGGTATCCCCCTTGCTTCACTTACCTGTGGAGCAACCTGGGAATTAGGGAAATATTCCTAAGTTTAAAGAGCTCTATGCTCTTTAAAGCCAGTGGGGTGTAGTGGTTAAGAGCGGTGGACTCATAATCTGGTGAACCGGGTTCGATTCCCCGCTCCTCCACATGCAGCTGCTGGGTGACCTTGGGCCATAGCTGTCAACTTTTCCCTTTTTTTGCAGGAAATTCCCTTATTCCGAATAGGATTCCTCGCAAGAAAAGGGAAAGGTTGACAGCTATGCCTTGGGCTAGTCACAGTTCTCTGAAGTCTCTCAGCCTCACTCACCTCACAGAGTGTTTGTTGTGGGGGAGGAAGGGAAAGGAGATTGTTAGTCGCTTCGAGACTCCTTAGGATAGTGATAAAGCGGGGTATCAAATCCAAACTCTTCTTCTTCTGTTAGGAAAACATTCTTCAAGAAACAGATACCATATTTTTCGCTCCATAAGACGCACTCCCCCCCCAAAAAAAGTAAGGGGAAATGTCTGTGCGTCTTATGGAGCGAATGTGTGGTCCCTGGAGCTGAACAGCCCAGGGGCAAAAGCAGATCGTGCTTTTTTTAAAAAAAAAAGAGAGAGAGAGAAGGGGGTGTTGAAAGGAAGCCCGCTGAGCAGCTGCTCAGCAAACGATCGGGGAGAGAGATAAGGGAGAGAGATTCCAGCCCCGCCCCCTTGCAGAGGGAGGCTGTTTCCCCAGCGACATGTGACTGGCTGATTAGATTATCTGTCTGCAAACTGTAGAAATGGCTTCCTGAAGCTGCAGAACTGTGAGTTAAACCCCATAAAACAGGGTTTTTTCCCTTTGCAAAGTAAGCTCAACAACTTTGAGCTGATCCTCAAAAAATGGGGCTTTTCTCCTTTGCAAAAGAAGCTGCAGAAATTTGAGCTGATCCACAAAAAATGGGGCTTTTCTCCTTTGCAAAAGAAGCTGCAGAAATTTGAGCTGATCCTCAAAAAAATGGGGCTTTCCCCCTCTAAAAGCTAGGTGCGTCCTATGGTCAGGTGCGCCTTATAGAGCGAAAAATATGGTAAAAGTTTCTGGAAGCTTTAAAGAGGGTTCCAGAATTTTCTTTAGTGTGTAGGAGTGGCATTCTAGGCTTGATTGATGTCAGCTGGACGTGCAAATAAAGGGAGGAAGTTGCAGGCTGCAATTTCCGCACAAGGAAAGCACACGCACATGCTGACAACAAGGTTGGAAGTAAGACAATGTGTATGGTGATACTGTGAGTTTTGCTGTGTCAGGATTGTTAATTACTGGACTGAGATTATACCGTGCTGGAGAGATTGAGAAGGAATGTTAATAGCTTGTATATAACAGTAACAGAAATGCTTGTGCAACCACTCAAGCAATAAAGAAGCTCTTGACTATGAATTTGAGTACCGGTATGACTCCTGTTCTTATCCTCTGCCTCCGGGGAAAACTCTGCTATATACAGTAAAAAGTGGTTTTACCAAGGTGCCACCATACAAGCAGAAAAGTGCAGGGGAAGTGTGTGGGCGGTAGCCTCTAAAATATGCAAATTAGGAAAGGTGATGCACCATCATATTTATGGCTGGAGGAAGCCCCCATGATCATGTAAGCTTGGGACCAGTGCCCATCCTAGAAGTTGTCTCAGGGTCAAGTTGACCTGTGCCACCAATTAATTGAGTGATGATTCTCTAGAGCTTGTTTGAGCAATTTTGTACACTCAAGCCAACATACCTGTGTTATCGTGGCCAATCTTAATTTTTTTTAGGTCTCCGAGGTCCACACATTCCACCGTGAACACATCAATCTTTCCTCGCTCGAATTTGTTCTTGTTCGTCTTAGAAGCCTTCAGGCCAATCGTCCCTGTTTTGTTTTAATTCACAGAGGGAGGTGGAAAGGAAAGGATTGTTATTATTATTTATTGAATTTATATACCGCCCTAAACCTGGAGGTCTCAGGGCGGTTCACAGAAAAGATCAACATAAAAACCAACAATATGTTATAATCAAAATAAAAACAGCAATGCAATAATACCCCTCTCCCCCACCCCCAAAGAGCCACATTTTAAAAGGTCATAGGATGGGGGCACCAGCAGTTGATGTATTTGGCATCTGCCAAAGCAATGGCTACTGGGGGCCCTATTGAGTTATTGAAATTCTACTCAATATTGATCCAGAGTAGATTCCAATGTATAGTTAGCAGGGTAAAAACTTAAACACGTTGCAGGATTCCCCCCAAAAAACAGACCAGAGGCAATTTTTTTTCATCCAGCAGAGCTTTACTGCTACTGAAGGCAAATGAGCATAATGGTCACACTTAGTTGGTGACAACCCTTTGTCCTTAGGGATTTGGAAGAGAAGTACAATGGGATACCCTGTTCCAAATTAACCTTCTCTCTCTCAGGGCCATCTGCCATTAACTGCCCTATGGGAAAGATCCTGATAACTTGTTATATGCTTTATTGTTTATTTGGTTTATTTTTTATCTTGTGAACCACCCTAAGATCTTCGGATGATGGGCAGTATATAAATTTTATAAATATTATTATTATTATTAATAATAATAATATTTATAAAATTTATATACTGCCCATCATCCGAAGATCTTAGGGTGGTTCACAAGATAAAAAATAAACCAAATAAACAATAAAGCATATAACATATTATTATTAATAATAATAATAATAATAATAAGCATATTATTAATAATAATAATAATAATAAGTGTGTGTGTGTTTAAATGTATTTGGATGTTACTTGTAAATTTTCTTGGAAGGATTTGTATCCTGAAAGGCAGGATATAATTTGGATGAATAAATGGTTTGGTGGTAAAATCATTCCTCGTCCCATTATTTTTACATAACAAAATTTTATGCACCACTTGATCAGAAGGAAACCTCTAAGCGGTTTACAAAAATATAAAATCAAACATTAAAATTATCGATTTAAAGAACAGTTAGAACAGCCGAGACAGATGGATGTCAGCAAAAAAACAGGTACTTTAAAACATGCAAAAGATAATTAAAGTTGACAGTACCTAAAAAGGAAATAAATTGTATGTCAACATTCTACATGTCTGGATAGACTTGCCTAAACAAAAATGTTTTAAGGAGATGCCGGAAAGAGTACATGGAAGAAGAAGAAGAAGAAGAGTTTGGATTTGATATCCCGCTTTATCACTACCCGAAGGAGTCTCAAAGCGGCTCACATTCTCCTTTCCCTTCCTCCCCCACAACAAACACTCTGTGAGGTGAGTGGGGCTGAGAGACTTCAAAGAAGTGTGACTGGCCCAAGGTCACCCAGCAGCTGCATGTGGAGGAGTGGAGACTCGAACCCGGTCTCCCAGATTAGAGTCTACCGCTCTTAACCACTACACCACACTGGCTCTCAGTGGCTCTCATGGAAGACACCTGCCTGATGTCAATACCTGTACCTGATATCTCACCTGCCCCTATTCTGACCAATCGTAGGGCTGGAGGTCTTGAGAGAGGCACAGAGTACTTGATGCAATTATACTACTGCTAGCAAATGCAGTCACTGCAATCAGACAATTCCCATTGTCTGGGGTTGAAAGATTTTGACATAGGTTGATTAAAAACAACAACAACCATCCACAGAAATGATGAGAAGAATCATGCTTTCAAATGAAACCTGTGAAAGTGGAATTTGACTGATTTGTCCATCCCTAATTCAGTCAGCCCTAATTCAGCTCCAGGTGAAGACCCAAAGAAGGTCTGGACACACACTACAGCTCAAATGTTTATAGTTCTTCTGAAGTTGAGGCTCCAGTACTCTGGCCACCTCATGAGAAGAGAAGACTCCCTAGAAAAGACCCTGATGTTGGGAAAGATGGAGGGCACAAGGAGAAGGGGACGGCAGAGGATGAGATGGTTGGACAGTGTTCTCGAAGCTACTAACATGAGTTTGGCCAAACTGCGAGAGGCAGTGAAGGATAGGCGTGCCTGGCGTGCTCTGGTCCATGGGGTCACGAAGAGTCGGACACGACTGAACGACTGAACAACAACAAATCCATGACAAGAAAAGAAATTCCAATCTGATTTGGCTGCCCCAGTGAGAAAAGAATTTTGCCATGAGACGATGAAAAAGTATTTGCTGGAAGAGTGGCTAAACCTTCCATGCCAATTCTCTTTGCCAATTATATGAGTGGCAACCAGAACCCCACCATCTCCCCCTGGGGCTGGGCTTTTTGCTCCCACCTGTATCATCTTTGGTGCCATAAAGGACGATGAAGACATTGGCGTCCGTCCCACCACGTTTCTTGTCCCCAGTTTTCACAGTCACGGTAAACGTAGTGGATTGAGCTGTTGAGAAGAAAAATCTCCATTGGGAAGGGGTGACTTCCAAGCTGTGATGAATTCCATGCCCTCTCTTATCCCATCACACACAGGGCTATTTGTATGGAGTGAGTTAGCCACTGAATAGAAGTGATCCAAGACCCACAGTAGAGTCATACTTCTAGGACAGGGACGGGGGACCTTTTTCACTCCGAGGGCCACATTCCCCTCTGTACAACCTGCTGGGGGCCACATGCCAATGGTGGGCGGGGCATGTGTGTTTGTTGCTCAATGCGTGTTTACATTTGTAATTATTTTTTTAAAAAATATTCATGCGTTGCCCATCTGACTGGGCTGCCTCAGTTACTCTGGGAGGCTTCCGAAAAATTTTAAAAACACAAGAAAACATCAACCATTAAAGATTTCCCTGAACAGGGCTGCCTTCAGATGTCTTCATTTGTCCAGCCAGCTAGTTTTTAAGCACACACAATCAGAGGCATAGGAAGGTCAGGTGGTACCCGGTGCGGAAAATTTATTGTCACCCCCCACACACACACACATTGATTTTTATTTTTATTTTGCCTGCAAAAATGGTTTTACGTTATTTTATATTTCCTTACAAAGGAATAATAATAAGTAAAAATAAAATTTTATTTATATCCCGCCCTCGCCAGCCGAAGTCGGGCTCGGGGCGGCTAACATCAGATACATAACATTGATATAAAATCAAACAATAATTAAATTACCTCCTAAAAACATGTCAAAATCAAATTAAAGTCTAATTAGATGGCTTTCCGCAGGGTTAGGGTTGGGAACAATAAGTGCTCCACTGAATTGAAATTTCAGCCTTCACAACATAGGAAAACAGCCAAGTAAACAGCTATTTTCGTGGAGGAGGGTCAAGATATTAACTGATATGCATGAAATTTCATATATTGCTATATAATCCCTAGTGTAATAAGATAAGTCCTTTGGAGCAGGCATTTTCAAAAAAGAAAAAGTTTTTTTATGAACCACCCTAGTAGGGCAGTAATTGTTCCTTGATAATTTGTCACCCCCTCCATGATGGAACCTGGGGCGGCCCGCCCCCCACTTCCTACGCCCCTGCACACAATTCTGTCGTCTATCCAAGGAAGGAAGAGGCGTTCAAGCAGAGCGGAA